>JAZKJV010005293.1:1225000-1685050 GCA_037367405.1 Ottelia alismoides | reverse complement strand
TCTCTACTGTTGTCCTTGATAGGCGTGACGAGGATTCTGCTGATATTTTTGCTGTTGTTGTTTGGAGTATTGGGACTGCTGGTGTTGGCCACTATGATTGCCCTGAGCCGGAGGTTGCTGTTGGGATGAGGTACCTCCGTTGGACCAACGAAATCCGGGGGTGATCGCGGCGAATCCGGGCTGTTGGGGGTACCGGTCGTACCTACCCCGTTGACTTCCATCAACGACTCCTGCTCGAAGGGTGGAGGTGGTAGTGCTGCCAATGACTGATCCGGTTGATAAACCACCATCTGAGTGTCTTGAGATGGTGGCTGCTGTGGAATAATGCGGCAACTGTTGTACCAGCATCTCCTGAATATGGTGAACTTAGTGGTATGCGGGAGGTGGTGGGGTAGAACGGCTACCTCTGGATTCAGCTAGTGATCTGGGAGGCTGATGTGAAAACGATTGTGCCTCCTGAATACTCAAGATATGAGTCTTCAGGTCACTCATGGACTTAGCCAACTGGTCTATTGTGCCATGCCCTGGCCTGCTCTTTCTCCAAAATGTCAAGGCGGTCCAACTTTTCACTGATTATGCCCATATCAGCTGCTGATGATTCATCTTGAGCTGCTGCTGCTGAAGGAGTATGGGGACCGGCATCAATGCGGGCTATCCTCTGGTATGATCCTGGCTCCTTGGGGAGGTTTCTGTTGTGTGTAGACACGTGCTTGGGCCATGACTGTAGAGTTTTCTGCCATTCCTTCATAGATGTCCCAAACATCATCTTCACCCTTTGAAAAGTATGATCCTCCACAAGAGGCATTAACAAGCCCTTGCAGCTCCGGTGTCAGCCCACAAAAGAAACTCTGAACCAAGTTCGGCTTCGATATGTCATGATGTGGACACCGGTCAATGAGTTCTCTAAAGCGATCCCAAGTTTCATGGAATTGTTCGTTTGGGATCATTGTGAAGTTGTTGATCATAGCTCTTGCTGCATTTGTCCGGTCGAGTGGGTAATACTTATTTAAGTATGCGGTCCGGAGCTATTCCCAAGTGTCTATGTACCTTCCCAAGTGTTTGAGCCAATAGGCAGCTCTATCAACCAAGGAGAACGAGAAGGCAATCATTTTGATGGTGTACGCAGTCACAAATCTATCATGGATTGTATTGCATATCATCTCGAATTCTTGCAGATGGAGGTGCAGTTCTTCGGTAGCCAGTCCGTGAAATTTAGGCAGTAACTGGATAGTGTGCGGGCGAATCTCGAAGTCTCCATATATGGGAGGAAGACGGATCCATCGGTGTGTGAGTGTTGCAGCTGGGTTATGCAACTGCCTCATGGTTGCCTGTGGCTGACGCTCCTAATCAGGTCTTCCTCCTTCTGCATCTGGTATTTCTCCGCCCTCATTTCTTTCTTCTCGTCCCTCGTGCATTTCTCTCATTATTTCACCCATGACCATCCCCTGATCTCGGATCTGTCTCTGCATGGTTTCCAGGGATGCTAACAGTGAGTTGTTGATGGCAGCTTGATCAAATAGGTAAGGAGGTGGTCTCTGCTCATCTGGGTTTTCCTCTCTGCCTTCCATATCTTGATTTTCTGCAAAGCCAAAAGAATCCATCTCAATTGTCGTTAAATGTTCTGAACTCTGTTCTGTACTAAAATTCTGACACCACTGGACTGATAGAAGAGGAAGGGTGGTTGAGGGGGAACATGGTGGATGTGAACTCAGGCTCGGAGAGTTGGTCTGGACTCCCTAAAGCCGACCTAGATGAAAAAGGAGGAGTGCTTGATAACGGTGCCACCAGGTGTGGCCTAAGGGATCTCCTTCCCATCATTTTGATCTTGAGAAAGGTGGATGAGATCTGGAATGCAAACAAGATGACCAAATCAAACCCCCAATTCACCTACACAACTCTGGAGCTGATAACCGTGAGAGTTCGGTCTATTATCTTGTCAAATTTTATTAGATGATCAGTCAATCTATCAGAGCGTTAGAGCGAGCTGTTAGGTATCCTACTTTCCTAGACGACTGTCCCAATCCACGTCAGATCTTTCCCAGCCAGTATGAATTGCGGAACGTAACCCGGTTGTTCCCGCTAATTCAATCTGTTAAGGACATCACGGTTCGCTTTACCGGTTACCGGAGAGATCCTCACTGGAGAACGACTAACCACGACCAGTAGTCAACCAGAATTTCAGATGTGGCTCTATCCTAGTGTCGAGTCACTCTCTCGCAGCAAATAAATCAAATAAGGAGGGGGTTACTCTCCCCAAGACACAATTTTGGTGGGATGAGTTTTAAGGACAAATTTGCATTAGCAGTCCCATTTTTATTTTTTTATGTATTTTTCTGAGCAATCATCATCTAACGAATTTTCTAATTTCCTTGTTTATTTATAGTCCAATAAAACTGGGGGAGGAAATCGAAAAAGCCGATGTGTGGTCAAAATCTATGATGCATGCAGGGATAGAAATGCGTACCATTCTAAGCGAGCTGTCACGTGGGTGCACAAGCACCTTGAGTCGGGCGCTTCCCTCGCTTGGCGGTACCTCGCACAAAAATCCAACAAAGAAGGGAGATTAGACCAATCAACAATAGAGTTCAATAGATGTATAAGAAGATAGGAAGATATCCACAATTAATCACAAAAGAATGCTCTATATGTTGTTGCTCCCCGGCAACGGTGCCATTTTATTTACACGGAAATCTAACGGTCTTGTATTCCACACAAGGCGGGAACACAGAGGTCGCTGCGGTGACCGCTAAAAATCCGAATTTAATCAACAATTAACCCACAAGCAAATCAATCAATGAAAAACAAGTGTGGAGTTAAAATTTATTATAACTCTACAAAATATGTGTATAGTGCAAGTAATGTAGAGTGTCGAACACAAGGAGCAAGCAGGATAGAACAAGCAAAATGCACAAAATGTGGTTGTGAATATTTGTCTAAATGTGCTATTTTTTTGTGGGTTTTGAATTTTAATTTTTTATTTTATTTTTAATTTTGTATTTTTGTTTTCTTTTTACTGATTTTGTATTTTTTTATATTTTATATTTTTTATTTTTCTTTTCAATACAGGAATATATTTATAATATAGGGAAAGAGAAGATAATGTATTTATACGAATACGTAAAAATGCTCAAAAATTAGGGAATAAAATATTTCTGGTCCTTTTATATTTTTAAGATGTTTTTGTGATTTTTGGGATTTTTCTAGATGTTTTCGGTATTTTCAATAGATAAAATAGTAGAAAACAGTGAATACAAGACTGAACGAACTTATATTGGGAAGGAAAAATGCCAAACAATATCAAAATTTCCCAAATTAATTCAAAATACAGAGAATAAAATAAGGAAGACACAGCAACTGAGTTTATATTTTTGTGATTTTTCTAGAATTTTTAAGATTTTTATGAATATTTTTAGGGTTTTCTAATTTTTAAGATTTTTACTTTGAAATTTTAGTTGTTTTGGACTTATACTAGTAGATGATAAAACACACAAAATTTAATTTTTTTGGAATTTTTCAAAACGTTTTCATAATTTTTATGGGTTTTCTAATGCAAACAGTAAGAAAAAATGCATGTTTTTGATTTTTAATAAATATGAAAATGCAATAAAAACGCAATGCAAAAATATGGCATTAAACAAAAAAGCAACAGGAGCCAATGATAATTTTTTGGTAATTTTTAGAGTTAACGTGATGCATGAAATAAATGCAAACATCCAAGCAAAAATACAATACCAACAAGGGCATAAATGTAATTACACAGAAGTTCAGGGGCCTACTTGAAATTTCTCCAAAGATATATAACGTTAAATACAATTTTCTGCACTCAAAATAAATACCCAAGCTCGGAGGGGGTTCGTTGCAAAATGTCCAACTCACGTGCACTGAGCACGTGACCTAGCAGGGGTATTCTTGCAATAATACAAAGTTACAGGGGCTCATATGCAATTGTACCAAAATATTACAACGTAATTAAAAAGTTCATGGACTGAGATGAAATAAATAAACCCCAGGGGGATCCTTGCAAAATACCCAGCCCCCTCACGCGCACGGGCACGTGAGGTAACGTGGATAGGACCTAAGTGCAAATATGAAAATTATGGGGGTCTGGATGCAAATATTACAGAAATATTTAAACTACGATTTAAAGTTTATGGACTGAAATGAAATACAAAATTTGGCGAGGGTGAAAGTGCAAAATACCCTCGCCTTATATTCCTCGTGCGCGATCGAACGGTGGAGATTCGCTCACTAATCCACGTGGCGCGCGCACAACGCGCGATGACGGTTCGGCGATGATCGGCGGAGATCTGATCTGGCGAGGGAATCAACGATCGTCGCGTGCCTCGATCAGACGGTGGCTGATCAATCTGGAGAGGGCCCCTGATCGGACGGTGGAGACGCCGGCGAGGCGAACTTCCCCGACCTAGATCTCTGGCCTCCAGCGATGGCACGGGCTCAAAATCGGTCAGAAGGCTCCTGGGAGGTCGCTCTAGGCTCTGGAGGACTCAACGTCGTCGGAGATGCTCTGTGGCGCTGGCGCGAAGGCGGCGGAGCTTCAAGCTCCAGGTATCTCCGGCAAGCGCTCCAAAATGTGCTCCAGGTGATTGGACTGTGTTTCGACCAGCAAAAAATGGTGAAGGGGACCAGGGCAAACTACCTGGACCCTGCGGAGGCATAGTGGAGGTCGGAGATGGTCCGTGGAATGCGGAGGAGCTCAGCCAGAGGTGCGCTCTGGCGAGGCGATCGTAGGGTGCGGGATATTGACGATAGTCGGATGGGTCGAGTGGAAAAGGAAGCTACGACTACGGGGAATGAAAAGCGAGAAGAAAATGGGGAAGAGAGGCAAACCTCGAAGGTGGAGGACCTGAGGTGGTGGAACCTCGACGCCGGATGTCGGCAGAGGTGGTGGAGCCGCTACAAAGCCTCCTCGACTCGCCTAAGGGTGTGGATGCGGAGCTGTCACCTCCAGCAACACGAAGAGCGCAACAGGGAGGAGAAGTAATGGCCAAGAAGGGTTCAAACCCGAGCTCAAATATGGCGGGTTGTTTAAATAGAAGATGATGGTGTCTCTCTCAAGCGAGATCCACGCGCGAAATGATGGAGATATGGCGAGATTTGAGTACATGGCGTGGCTCAGTGAAGATCTGGGATGAAGTTCCAAGAAGGAATCGAGGCGCGAGGATGCACGGATCGAGCTTGAAAAATGGGGGATGTCGGGACAGAAATCAGGTGTCAGACCTGGCAGACCTCGGTCAGGGAGTTGACCGAGGTCAACTCTTGACCGCGCCTGGTTGGTCCACGTGGACCGACCAGGAAATTCAGGGCCGAAATTATTTGTAAATTCGAAATAAAATAGTAAATGAATTTATTAATTTTAGGTTTTAAAATAAAAATGTTTATTATTTTATAAAGAATTTATAGTGATTTTTATTTATTTTTATGAGGTATATAATTACAAGTTACCTAATACACCCTTTATAGGTATAATATCTATATATATTTTATTCTTTTATTTTTATTTTTATTTTGTGTTTTTAATTTTATTTATTTGGCTTATTATTTTACAAAAATTATAAAAATACTTTTATACACTTAGAAATATTTTTAGTTTATTTTATTGATGTGTTTTGTATATTTAATAAAATAGAAGTATGAATATTATAAGTATGTATATAGGTATTATACCTATGTATATGATATATATATATAAGTATTTTTATTTGAATTTGCTTTGTATTTTTATTTTGATTTCAATGTACAAATATGTTATAAGTAATATTTACATCATTATAAAAATATAAAAATACAAAAATAATGAATAAATAATAAATTGAATATTTTAATATGTACAAGTATACTATAAGGGTCCAAATCTCAACTTTTAAACCGTAACTCCGAAAAATACGAAACCACCTCCATTAAATAGATTATTTTATGCAATATAAAATTAGAGGTTTGGGTATATTTTGAGTTTTTATTTGCAAGATACAGGTCTGGCAAGTTAGAGTTCTGGAATCTTATTCAGACCATAACTTTTTATCTGTACATTATTTTTCAGTGAAATCAATTTTATATTTTTATTTATTTAATTATCTACATCTTTCATGTACAAAGTTTCTTTATTTGATGTATAAAAAGTGGAAGCAAAAATAGGTCACAAATGAATAAAGAATGAAGGAATATGTGTTGTATTTGACTCTTATCCCCCCTACTTTATTCCTTGTCGACCTATTCATCAAGATGCCTAGGTGTCGGGGTTTCCGGTCATAAATATTTACAATATTTTATTCTTTTTATTTTTCTTTATTTATTCTATAATTTTGGCTTTAATTACAGTATTATGTACACTATTTAGATGCACATGCATGAATGCTAAGATGATGGATTTAATGCTATTTACACGCATTTCCTAGGGTTTTTGATGCCAAAAATGATAGAATAAAGATGCTGAAATGTGGATTCATCACCTGCTCAGACTTCCTCTTAAGGCTATTCGGATTCGGCGCGATCTGGGCAGGGATGACGACCTTCCCTCTCTCACTCTCTCTCGTCTCCTTACAAAACTAGTCCATCTCCTGTCAGAAGATGTCCTGATGCTCGGTCATGAGGCGGGCTAAATCATCAAGTACGGGGTTCTCATAGGTCGGCCCATGAGAACCTGATGGGTGGCCTCGCTGGTAATGAGGAGGTTGTTGCTGGTGAGGGTGAGAGGGGTACTGGGGATGATACTGCTGCTAAGGTTGTTGCTGCCTCCAGGATTGTCCCTACTAATAGGGACGAGCACCATACTGTTCTCGGCTGTGGGATGGTTGATGCTGGTGTACTGGGGGCTGGGGTTGCTGGTGCTACTCATGATGCTGGCCGTACTGGCCACCCTGGACTGGAGGTTGTTGTTGGGAACTGGTGCCTCTGGTCGACTAGCGGAATCTAGGATGGTCTCGTCGGATACAGGGCTGGGGTCGGCCATACCAAATCCCGTTGACATCTATCAACGGATCCTGCTCGTAGGTGGGTGGAGGGAGTACTACCAGGGGCTGGTCTGACTGATACACCACCATCTGGCTGTCCTGAGGTGGTAACTGGACGTACTATTGCAGCTGCGGCTCGTAGTGCTCCGCCTGCACATGGTGGACCTATCGTACGGGGCGGAGGGTTGGGCCAAACTTCTGCTGTTGCCGTTGTCTACCCGTGACCTGAGACGGGGCTGAGAAGCCGTCTGTGCCTCCTGGAGACACATGATCTGTGTCTTCAAGTCACTCAACGTCTGTGCCATTTGATCGATCTGAGTCATGCCCTGACACTGCTTCTTCTCAATCAACTCGATCTGGTCCAGCTTCTCGTTGATGATGTCCATGTCTGCGACTGTGGACTCTGCCTGTGCGGTTGCCGCTGACGAAGTGGAAGGACCACGATCGACCCGTGCTATCCTCTGAAACTGCACGGCCTATGGTTGGGGGCATCCCTGAGTATAGAGTAGGGTCTAGGACATCACTATATAGTTCTAGGCCATCTCCTCGTAGATGGACCAAACCTGATCCTCATCCTTGGAGAAGTAGGAACCACCACATGATGCATTCACCAACTCCTACAGCTCGAGTATAAGTCCACTGAAAAACTCTGAAATAGGTTCAGCTTCGAGATATCATGGTACGGGAATCTATTTGTAAGCTCTCTGAACCTCTACCATGCCTCATGGAATTGCTCGTTGGGGAGCATGGAGAAGTTGCTGATCAGTGCCCTCGCTGCATTCGTCCGCCCGAGTGGATAATACTTGTTCAAGTACTCAGTGCGGAGCTGCTCCCATGTGGTCACAAATCTCCCCAAATGCTTCATCCAGTTGGCTGCTCTGTCAACAAGGGAGAAAGAAAAGGCAATCATCCCGATAGTATCCTCGTCCACATTCCGATCATAGACGGTGCTACAGATGATCTCAAACTCCTGGAGATGAAGATGGGGCTCCTCAGTCGCGAGCCCGTGGAAGCGGGGGAGAAGCTGAATCGTCTGTGGGGGGAACTTGAAGTCCCCCACGATTGTTGGAAGTACGGTCCACCGGTGTGTAAGCATCGATCAGGGGTTGTGCAACTCCTGCATCGATATGGCTGGCGCTGGTTGGACTGGCTCCTCAGGCTGATGTGGATCTCCCTCTCCTGCGGCTCTTAGCTGATCTCGCTCTGTCCTCATCCTCTCCATCTCTCTCTGCATCTCTGTTAGCAATGTGAGCCTAAGGCAAACCATTCTCACAATAAATGTTATTGTAATAAATGATTTATCAATAAAAGTTATTGATTATTTTTGGGATATTTACACCCATAACCCTGAGTAATATGGTAATTACCCCAGAAACCGTCTATAAACACTAATTATCCTCAGGACCCTGAATAACCACGCCGTTTTACACCCATAACCTTCTGTTAGTTTCGTTCGTTAACTCAACCAGATAGTTGAGTTAATCTAACCCAATTCATGATCCTACGGTGGAGGTTAATCAAAAAAAGAAAAGAAGGAAGGAGGAAGTGGGTTCCATCCTGGAGCTAGTACGATGGGAACTTTCACGGAGGAGGCCGAGCAGCGGGGGAGGGGTGGCTGCAGGCGAAGTCGCGCGGGGGAGAGGGGGAGGCGTGCGGGGGAGGGGGGCTGCAGGGGGAGGAGGCGCGCGGGGGAGGGGGTTGTGCAGCGTGGGGTTGTCGGCCTTGTTGGAAGGCGGCTAGAGCCGCATGGGCGAAGCGAGACCGCCGCTGACCGCGTACTGTAGATCGCGGGGCAAGTACGCCTCCCTTGTCAGATCCTCCGCCACGGCCCGGATCACGGTTGATCGCGAGCTGGGATTCGTCAAAAAAGCGAGATTTTTACCTGCGAAATCGAATTGCACGCGCCGCCTGGCGGATCCAGCGATCTTAGTGCGACGCTCTGAGGGGTTCGTGAAGGATCGCCGATGCGGTGATGGAATCCGCATGGGGAAGGGGGAGATCCCTTGGAGCAGCGAGGACTAATCGGAGGAGGCACGCGGAGTAGGGGGGCTACAGGCGGAGGAGGCGCGCGGGGTAGGGGGGATGCAGGTGGAGGAGGCACGCGGGGGAGGGGCTGCAGGGGGAGGAGGCGCGTGGGGGAGGGGGGCTGCAGGCGGAGGAGGTGCGCGGGGGAGGGGTGCTGCAGGCGGAGGAGGCACGTGGGGGAGGGGGCTGTAGGGGGAAGAGGCACGCGGGGGAGGGGGCCTGCAGGGGGGCTGCAGGAGGAGTCGCGCGGGGGAGGGGGCTGCAGGCGGAGTCGCGCGGGGGTGGGGGGGCTGCAGGCGGAGTCGCGCGGGGGAGGGGGGCTGCAGGCGGAGTCGCGTGGGGGAGGGGTGGCTGCAGGCGGAGGCACGAGGGGGCGGGGGGACCTGGGATGGTGGGTGCTGCTTGGAGGTCGAAGGGGAGAGGAGGTTGTCGGAGGAGCTTGCTGCTTGGAGGAGGAGGTGGGTGCTGCTTGGAGGAGGAAGATGATAAGGTGGAGGAGGAAGGTGATAAATGAACTTTTTTTGTAAATAATAGAAGCTTAAAGGGTATAAATATAAAATACATAACGGATACCGTCAATAGTTAACGGTAAAATGGATGGAAGTTGACTGAGGGTTATGTAATGTAAGGGTTAAACATTATTCGGGGTTCTGGGTGTAATTCGTGCTTGCGCAGGGTTCCTGGGGTAATTACGAGATTACTCAAGGTTATGGGTGTAAATATCCCATTATTTTTTCACTCCCTTTCTGAGATTGAATGAATGAATGCACTATATGGTCCCTCTGTACAATAAGGGTTATGTACCATGGCCAACTTAATGATTATACAACTGTTGATTCATTGATTGAATCATAGAGGCTGATGCTTGGATGAATATCTAAGGAGTTAGAAAGAGGACTCATCAAGCATCATCAAATGGTTGTTAAGTGATGATGAATATGTGATTCGTCATCTTTATTCATTTTTTTAGCTTAAAATCCCTTATAAAACACCTACACATAACACTAACTCCATATTCTTACTAACTTGCATCTGTAAATATTGTACACTTCTTACTAATTTTAACCTAAAATAAATAAATAAAGAAAGAAAGGAAAAATAAAGAAAAGAAAAAAAGGAAGACTGTATACAGGCTAACCCAAACCCCGAGAGAAGGTCAAGATTTAACCTGATCGACCAGGAATAAAGTTGGGGGAGATAGGGTCCTTAAGTAGAAAATCAAAAAAATGTGTCTATGTTGTTGTAAATATTTCTCACTTAGTTTGTGTATATCTGTATGAAACTAACACTAATTTATTTGTGCATTAATTGACCTCAAATCAAATAACTTTCAAAACCAATGTTGTAAATAAAAATGTGTCCTAATTAATAAAAATAATTGCACAAGTAAATCATGTACAGAATAAAAGTAGTCACACTTGGAAAAGGCCACTAAGCACTAATTGAAAGATCAATTCTAGCTCCATTTGATCGAAAATTGAAACCAATAATTACTTCCATTGAATACTAAATTAAATTATATTCAAAATGACTGTGATTTCATAATTTTTGGAGATACGGATGAAAAGTCGGTTTTCTGGGGTGGTTTGTGCAATTTTCACATGTATTTTGTGCATATTGTATTTTTATGTATTTGTAACTATTTTTACTGATTATTTAAAATAAAAAATAATAATAAAATAATAAAATTCTTAAAACAAAAAAAGACTAATTTCCTCATTTACCCTAGTATATAATGTTATATATGTATATAGTATATGTATATAGTTTCTATTTTTAATTGACCATCATAAAAAAATAAAAAAATAACATTTTTAATTCAAATAAATAAAGTGACGAAAATTTAAAAAAAATAGATAATTTTGTAAATAATTTTATCTCTTTTACTTTATCTCATGTCATCTCCTCCACCAACAAATTCAAAAATTCATCTCTTATCTCTTTACCCAAAAAAAATCAAAAATCAAATTTCATTCCGTCTTTTCTATTTATATGGCTCCATCTCCCTCATCCCAACTTGATCAATCTTTAGAGAGAGGAGCTCGATCTCCGAGAGAAAATTTTGTCGAGAAAGTTGCCTAGCCTCCAAGCCGTCCAGTGACAGCGAGTCGGCCTTATTGAGGCGATCACGGTCCATTTTCAGCTCCTAAGGTGAGATCCGCATTTTTCTTCATACTTTTATCTTAGTTTAATCGTTGTTTAGTTCATTGCATTTTTTTATCGTCATTTTTATTTTTCTAGATCTAAAAAAATTTTCATCACGATTTTGATCCGCTCCGACTCGATTTTTCATCTCACTTTCTCGATCTCCGCGTGTTCTATTTCTACCTCCCACGATCTATCAACTCTGACCACACACGGTGGTCAGAGAGTCGGATTCGATTCTTCCATTTTTCTACGTATCCCTGCTCATTTTTTGATTTGTAAATAAATAATAAAAAAACCATTTGTTTCATTTTCTCTAACATTTGTTTTGCAGGATCATATAAAAACAACAAAAAGAAAATAATAAAAAAAGAATAAAAAGAAAACAACAAAAAATTCTCATTTTCTATTTTATTTATCATTTCAGATTTTATAATAAAAAAATAATAATAATAGTTTTTTATTTCATTGTTTACAATAAACAATATAAAAAAATTAAAAAAGGGGAGAGGGGACAGTTGCCCTCTAGGCGTCGCCCCCCCGGTCCTACCCGCGGTCGCCCTCCGCGTAGATCTGCACCACCCCGCTGTCAACTGCTTGTGCTCACCCTCAGCCCGATCCAACCCCATGCGACGTCGTGCGTGGTGCGGCCCCCTCACGCTCCGCCCGCGCTGACCACAGTTCTCGGCCGCCGCACTGCCACCGTGCTCATCCGTCTCGAGAAACCTCACGCCTCCACCGCCTTCAGCCTCGTGCGACGTCGTGCATGGTGTGCCCCCCTCAAGCCTCCAATAGATCTGGCCTCCTCCAACCCACCGCGCGCCACGCGCAATTGCCCCGCTGCAACCACGTTGCGGCCCCCCTCAAGCAGACTTGCCTTAAAGACGCACCACCGCTGATTTGACCTCCTGCGCTTGCCCGAGCCCGTGGCGCTCCACCGTCGGTTCGACCTCCATCGCACGCCCGCCCGCCGCCTGCGTAAAGGAAGAACAAGGGGCGGCGGCCCCTGTTGGCTCCCCTTGTGCGTGAGAAGAAAAGAGCCAAAACCCTTGTTAGGGTTGTGATTTTGAATAAAAAATAATTGAAAATTTTGCATCTTCAGTCCCAGAAGGTCTTGAAATTACACCAGCGCCCCTACCGGAACAAATCATTGGGTAAAGTACAAAGTCTCTCCTACATCTATTTATTGTTATATTCTGATACTTAAACTTGAAAGGTTTGCATTTTAGTCCCTGAAATGCAGAACAATCATTTGCTTGTGCTTTTCATTGAAATAAATGTTTTTAACAGTCCAAAAATTTTGTAAAAATTGTGCTATGCTCCTGATGTGATTATCTTCTTAGCATAAAATTTTCATTACATTTTGATTTTATTTATTATTATTAAAAAATCAAAAACATTTCATTTTTCCATATTTGAAATTCCAAAATTCATAAAAATTCAAATATATTTCCAAAAATTCCAAAAAAATAGAGCAGTTGTATTTCGTTGTGTTTTAATTTTTGACTAATTTTCACGCATTAATTATTTATAAAACCCCAAAAAATTGGAAAACATCAAAAATATTATAAAAATCACAGAAAAATCTACAGAAATCCAAAAATTATGATTTCAGTTCCTCTTTGTCGATAATAACTTCTAGTTTCTCTTAAAAATAATTGTTACGAGTTTTGAGGACCTAAATATTTTTAAGTTGCAAATTACTCCAGGCTGTGCACATTTTCACATTTTCTCACTGTTAGATTTTTAGAAAAATACAAGAACATCTGAAAATTCCACAAAAATTCTCAAAAACATTTCAAAAGTTTTAAAACCCAAAAATATTTTTTCTGGATTTTTAGATGATTTTTGACAAATTTAAAATTTACAAAAATAGTTAGTGTGCATACTTTTGATCTTGTTAATATGACTTTGTGTTATTTTTGAAAATAAAAAAATTGCAAAATCAAAATCACTAAAAATTTGAAAATCTTTAAAAATAAAAAAATAAAAAAAATTCACAAAACCCAAGGATAGTTGTCCTTTAAGATTCTTGTTTTCTCTTAATTAGTTTCTGATTAATTGAATAACCCTTGGGAATGGTAGCCTCCCTGAGTTCGACCCTTTCCGCTATACATGTTAATAAGTAGCAAAAGAAAAAAAATAATTTTTTGTTGTCACGGTATTTTGGGGATAGCGACGACACATTTATTCACCATCAATATTTTTCTAACCCTGAAAAATCGTGCCAACAAGTGATGATCTCCAATCTGAGTAGGAGATGGCAATCCTTTCTCAAATGGCTGATATCTGACTGACCTCTTGATGCATGTCCTTTGCATGGGAATAGTGATTCAGAGGTGTTAGATTAGTTGAGTCAATGGGTTGACTTAACGAGATTGAGATAACCAAAGACCTATGTTGAATGTCGTCATAGCATAGGCATGCATCCTCTGACCGGAGACAGATGTATTGCTATATGTCTGAGTGTGTACATTTGGCAGACCGGTAGGTTGATGACCTAGCCAAGGTCTATACACTGGTGAGCTGGTATGCGTGTAAAGATATATGAGTAATACAATCTCTCAAAGGGATCATACAGGTTCACATATGAATCGGGAGTCATGAGCTCACTCATGAGGTATTGGGACTGATCAAATTCCATGCATGGTCATCATGATTTGGAAGCATGACATGAATTTGAAGGTAAGATATATGCTTTAGGAAAGCATATGATCTATACCAATTCCAAAATAACCAAGATTGAGAAACTTAATGATCAAACCCTGAAGATGATAGTGTAAAAGTGATCTATATCTTCACGATGATCATAGGTCTTCCAGTATGCTGGATGTACAAGTATTGGGAATAGCTGAGGGTGATGTGATAATAAATGATTGTATAACCAGGATGCTTCCATTCCGAGGGAGTGATGAAACAGGTTTGGATTTTAGTGACTCCTCTCATTAGAGAAGTGACCTAATCTTAGTCCATGTACTGGACATTGATCTGAATGAGATTCAGATGCAATGAGAAGATTAGGTCTACGGCCTTGATTTGATCAAGCATCTATGGGAGGTCCATGGGATTTGGATTTGAGATATGATCTCAACATCCAAGTCACTATACTTGGAACAATACAATCTCCCTTTCCTTATCTCCAAGTATCTGCGGAGAAATCGCATTATTCTTGAAAGGGTTCAAGAATAATTCCATAGATCTAAGCATTGAATAAATAATGATTAAATGTGATTTAATCATCTTGATGTGTGTAGAAATTATCCAATATAATTAACTGTGATTTACTTATTATGGACAAGAATAATATGGATAGAAATATCCAATTGTTCATAATATATTATAAATGTGATTTATAATGTATTAGAGAGAGATAATTATAATTTATATTTATTGATTAATTATTAATGTGTATTGGATACACATTGTGTAATTAATTGAAAATGTAAATTATATGTTGTTTTGGGTTGTGGATGTGATTCATAATTTTTCAATGGCAAGATTGCAATATTCTCAAAATTAATTTTGAATTTTTTTTGAAGAATAAATCACAACAAAAGTTGTTGGAAATAATAATGGAGATTTCCATGGAGATATGTAATCTCATGAAATCTCATGAGATTGCCTCGATATGGAATTAAGTGGACGGCCACCAAGTCCTACTTGGAATGGGTGGTCGTCCACCTTGTTATACATGGGAGATGTAATCTCCATGTATATTCTCTCCTTATTTGGTTGATATAATTTAGAATTGATTTGTATTTGATTTTGTCAAATATATTTTGATCTAAGTTAAATCATAATTTGTTGGTTTTTACCAACAACAATCTTGGCCATTGGATTGAATATATATCAATCTCATCCATTGATTTTATATGTCCCATGGATTGAGATCCATGGATCCCAAAACCCTATAAATAGAGAGGCATGCCATGCTCTATAAGGCTATGCAATTTTGGAGCAAACTCTCTCTCTCTCTCTCATTCTTCTCACACGCCAACTCTCTCCCCCCCTTCTTGGTGGTCGTCCACCAAACCCTAGAGGAGAGACTCGTCGTCGCCTTCGCCACCGCGTCGCCGCTTCGACGTTTTTCGGTTCTCCATCTTCTTGGAGTGCTACACTCACGAAGAAGACGTTCGATCTCGTACGATGAGATCAGGAGCTAACCGTGCTTGGATCAACTTGTTGGATTGCAAGGCTCACATGGTTCATCCCCGCGCTTGCAAGCGATCTCCCCGATGATCGGACTTGAGTCAGGAGGTCTATTTTCTTAGAGACTCGATCAAACATGTTCCAAGAGGTATTCCTTTATATAATGTTGTGGTTATAGATGAAACGATCCGAGAATCGTTCTTGGATCATGTGGTTTCCTCGCATGAAAAATTTTTAAATTCCGCTGCACAGAACAATTAGTACGACTAGTCGTTCTACGTCATATCCGATACGACGATCACGCTTCCATGATGCGCTTAAGGATAATACCATATCCTTCAAGTGGTATCAGAGCCTTAGGTCGAAGGTTTCGAATATGATTCACAAACCTAGGATGACTTGGGTTCGTTAAGGTCGCGAAAGTTTTGTCGCATTTGATTTTCACGGATCTGTTTAGTGAATAAACTAGGCCACGTTTAATCAATGGATTTTGTTCCCCATTAAATAAGAAAACCATAGGATCTGAGTTTACGTAATTCGGATTCCGTTTGCTCGAGATATGGTTGTTTTAATGAACATGTATGCACTGTTGCGGGAACTGCGAATCTTAACATGATCAATGAGTTAATTACTGTTTTGATCAGCCTCTAAATGCGTGAAATATCACTTAGGTTCTGTCCGAAATCAAGTTAGAAATCTTTGAAAATTGAGTTTGCCTAATTTGAATCTAAATTGATTGAGATATGCTAATTTTAGTGAGTAGGGGTCACTGCTGAAATTACAGTCCTAATCAAGAACCATGTGATTGTCAATTAGTGAAATTAATTGTTAATTTCATGAAATAATTATGGAAAATATTTGTGAAATATTGGAAGATGATTATTTCCTTAATTGACTTGGTCTCAACTAATTAATTGATTAGATTTGATCTAGATCATAATTGGAAACACCTTCATCAAACTTGATGCTTGAATACGATTGGGAATTTGTGTAGAAAATTTCCTTATAATCAAAAATCTTTTGATTATTACTATATGGTATTATTTCGGTTGAAGAATCTATGATCATGTCAAGTACAAATTGATATATTTGCCATTATCCTTTCCTGAGGTGGATATGGTGTCTAGTCGGAGAGCATTGGGGTTGCGAGTTGCAACGTATGTAGTCTGTCCCACTCTCATCGGTACTGGCCATGACAGCGAGTAGGGACTCGATAATGCCGGAGAAAATCAAGGTATATTTTCTAATTATTAAAATTTGAATTAATACGTACTTTGAGATATTACCATATATATATATATATATATTCAAGTAAAATAATCAAGTTTGTTGATTGAGTTGGACTGATAATTAATTTACTATGATTAAATTGATTATGTCCAATCAAGACACTCTATTATGAATAGAGTTGTTATTTCCCTTGGAATAATTAATTATATGAATATGATTCATGATAATTGATTAAAATTTGAATATGAGGTGGCAGATCATATAAGTGACATCCATGATCTCCCGTCAAGGTGAAGAGTTCTGTTGCCAGATATTGTATGTAGGAGATGCATGTCCGAAGTGACAGCTTCTGCATACGATCCATTTGGATCGGGCTCGTCGCTTCTCGAAAGAGTAAGGACGTATGCGTAGTGACCCTAATATCGGATCCTCATATTATTGGGGCGATATTGGATTGCGCATTGCGAGTTGTATTCATGTTGACGGTTGGTTCAATTAATGACGGGTCAACATCATCTTCAAGTTAGAATTGCAAGGCAGAATGTGTTCCCGCTTCTCTTTATTGGAGGCATAGATTCTCACATTATTGGGATATGACAAAGATAAGGAGGAGATCCCAGTTCTTGCTTGAGATATAACGGTATGTAAATCTCTTACTTTGAAAGTGATTAAGGGAATAAACTTTCAAGGTTGACAGAGTAAGAATAATTTGATTTAAAATTCCTTAATAAAATATCATAAATGTGAATATATGATTATATGTTCTAATATAGTGCATTCTTAATTTCAGAAAATGAAGTCCTTGAACCCACTAAGCGGGCTTCTTGAGGTCAACCAGCTGATCGGTCCAAATTACTCGGATTGGATCCATAATTTGGAACTTGTTCTCTCTGCTGAGCGTATAAGTTATGTGCTCTCCGAGGAAAAGCATGAAAGCCCTAAATCTAAGGAAGAAAAAGCATACAATGACAAGTATGATGAAGATCATGTCTTGGCTAGATGCTATATATTGGGTTCTCTCTCCAATGTTCTTCAAAAGCAACATGTGGAGATGAGCACATGCCATGAAATAATGCAGAATCTAAAAGATATGTTTGGTGACATTAACCGCACCCAGCATTACAATATTATGAAAGAGCTCGTTCGCTGCAAGATGCAGGAAGGAACTTCGGTTCGAGAGAAAGTACTCAAAATGTTTGGGTACTTGTCTGAACTGGAGACTCTTGGGGCAAATATGGATGCAGACATGCAAGCTGACTTCATTCTACTATCTTTGCCCAAGTCTTTCAATAATTTTGTGGTTTCATTCCACATGAACAAGTTGGACTTGTCGAACGTTGGTCTTCTTGCTGCATTAAAGTCTGCAGAAGACGTAATGAAGAAAGATGGTCCCACTGGCAGTGCAATGGTTGCACAGGTCAGAGGGAAGCGCGATCGGAAGCAGGGTTCTCGGAAGGGCCCGGCCCAGAAGAGAGAGAAGAAGAGTCAAGGCGTTGGCTAATCTTCTAATTCATCCACACTGATAGCGTCGAAAAAAATCCGACGTCTGTCACCACTGCAAGAAGCTGGGGCACTGGAGGTGTAATTGCCCGGAATACCTGAAGTCGTCAGACAAAGGTAAAGCCCCAGCAGGTATGAAATCTACTTTTATCATTGAAACTAGCTTCTCGTTGGACGAGAAGGAAGTTGGGTTGTTGATTCTGGTGCTTCTGTTCATGTATGCAATTTGTTGCATTTTTTTAGGAAACTAGAAATCTTGAAGAAGGGGAGATAGTCATCCAGATGGGATATGATGCAAGTGTTGCAGCAGTCACCGTCGGGACTTGTTGACTGTCATTATCTAGTGGTAGAGTCCTATTACTTAAAGAGTGTCTTTATGTACCTGAAGTTAGAAGGAATTTAATGTCTATATCTAAGCAAGTTAGAAGTGGATATTCATTCCTTTTTCTGTAATAAATTAGTCATAAATCATTATGATAAATATATTGCAAAGGGTATTTTAACTTCTAGTGGACTCTATGAATTGTGCATTAATGAGCATGTCATGAATGTTACAACCACTAATAAAAACCCTAAAAGATTCAGAGAGAATAAAAATCATTCGAATATGATTTGGCATCAAAGGCTTGGTCATTTATTTGTTGATAAGATCAATAGATTGATAAAGGATGGACCTTTAGATTTTTCTACATGTTCAATCTTTGCCTACCTGTGAACATTGTATTCGAGGTAAAATGACTAGGATGCCTTTCTGTAACAAGGTTACAAGATGTGAAGGTATTATTGATCTAATACATGCCGATGTATGTGGTCCCTTCAGTACCGCGATTCGAAATGGATATCGATATTATTTGATGTTTATTGATGACCATTCGCGATACGGGTTTGTCTTCCTATTACGTCATAAGTCTGAAACCTTTGAAAAGTTCAAAGAGTTCAAGGCTTTGGTTGAGAACCAACCCGATAGGAAGATTAAATGGATTCGATTTGATCGAGGTGGTGAGTACCTCTCAGATGAATTTAAGGAATAGCTTAAGGAGAATGGAATTGTTACCACTCTTACTCCTCCTGGAACTCCCCAGCTTAATGGTGTTGCTGAAAGACGCAACAGGACCATCATGAACACGGCCCGTTCAATGATGAGCAAAGCACATTTACCTCTTAGTTTCTGGGGATATGCAGTAGAGACTATAATTTATATCCTGAATAAGATTCCTAGCAAATCTGTGCCTAAGACTCCTCATGAGCTCTGGTATGGAACCAAACCTAGTGTTAATCACTTGAGGGTTTGGGGTTGCTTGGTCCATGCGAAGAACATGGATGCAAGTAAACTAGAATCTCGCACTCGTGAGTGTTACTTCATAGGTTATGTTAAAGATGGTATTGGATACCAGCGCTATGACCCTGAGACCCAAAAGGTTTTTGTCTCTAGAGATGTTAAATTTCTGGAGTATGATTTTCTCAAGGCAAAATTGAAGTAGAGGAACTCATTAAATCCCCTGAGGATTCTGAGCTTCCTAGACCAGAAACTGAAGAGATAAATAAAGATGAAACACCCATACCTCGTCAAAGGAGTTCGAGGGTGGTTGCACCACATGAAAGGTATGGGTTCCATGTATCAAGTGAGACTGACATTTATCCTACTTCATTTGATGAAGCACTCACGGATCAAGACATGGATAGATGGATGCTAGCAATGAAGTCAGAAATTGACTCCATGCATAAGAATGGTGTACGGACCCTAGAGGATCCATCTAAAGGGGTAAAACCCATTGGGTGTAAATGGATCTTCATGAGAAAGAGGGGACCTGATGGGAAAGTAGAGACTTTCAAGGCACGACACATAGCCAAGGGCTACACACAGAGAGAAGGCATCGATTATGATGAGACATTCTCTCATGTGGCTATGCTTAAATCCATCAGGACACTGCTAGTTATAGCTGCATATCTTGACTACGACATCTGGCAGATGGACGTCAAGACGGCTTTCCTCAATGGATACCTCGAGGAGGATATCTACATGGAGCAGCCCCAGGGCTTCATAACTGAGGATGGCAAAGTGTGCAAGCTAAAGAAATCAATTTATGGGCTAAAGCAAGCTTCTCGTAGCTGAAACATCAGGTTTGACGAAACCATAAAGAGTTATGATTTGTGCAGAATCCTGATGAACCTTGTGTGTACAAGAATCTTAGTGTGAGCGCTATTGTGTTCATCATGCTTTACGTAGATGACATCCTTATAATTGGGAATGATACAGGGATGATGACAGTGTGAAGATTTGGCTATCCCATACCTTTGAGATGAAAAATCTTGGATAAGCCTCTTACATCTTAGTCCTGAAGTTGTTCAGAAACTGAGAAAAGAGGATTTTGGGATTGTCACAATATGGATACATTAAGAAGATTCTTGAACGATTCCGTATGGATAGTTCTAAAAAAGGATTCCTACCCTTAAGACATGGTATCCACCTGTCTAAAGGAATGGCTCCTCAAACTGTTGAGGAAAAGAAAGCCATGGCTAGATGTCTGATGAATACCCATTCATCACTCTTTATTCTTTTATTTTAGCTACAAAACCCTTGCAAAACATAATGTATATGTGTGTAAAAAGAATAAATTATCAAAATTCATGCATTGTGTAAATAATAAAAATTAGCATATTTTTGTGCATAAATAAAAGAATAAAGAAATAAAAGAAAAAGAGAGAAATATTAAGAATAAATATTGAGCGACCTAATCCCAAGGGAAGGCTCAGCATGGGCCTGACCGCAAAACAACCCAAGTAGAGAGAGATAGGGAAGCTCATGTGTGTACATATACCTATATATATAAATAAAAATTATTTTCCTCTTATTAAAAAAATGTGTGTTTATTTATATGTATATATTTGTAAATACAAAATAAAAATAAAAATTGGAAAAACAAATAAAAATGAAAATAAATAAAACATTTCTCTTCCTTGTACATAGACCATGTATATAGAAATAACATATCTATTTTTTCCTCTTGTAAATAAATAATTAAAATACCATAAAAATAATTTCAAATTTCACATTTCATGGTGTAAATAAATAAAATAAAAAAATTAGAAAAATAAAAATAAAATAAAAAGAAATAAAATAAAAATCAAAATCCACATTGTATATATACCATGTACATATTTGTATATACCTATTTATTTCACCTATGTAAATAATTAATAAAAATAAAATAAAAATACCCTATTATTCCACATTTTATTCTATAAAAAAATAAAATATAAAATGAGAATAATTGTATAAAATAAATAATTAAAAAATCAAAAATAAAAAAATACATATGTATATACCTGTATATAATAATATTTTACAAAATACCTAATTTATATTTCAAAAAAATAAATAAATATCACTAAAAATATTTGTAAATAAATAAACAATTTTCATGTTTTAAGTTTTTCGAAAATAAGTCATTTATTATTTTTAAATGAATTTTCAAATAATTAATAAAAGTTGGCATGTGATTGGTCCACGGGGGATTGTTGACCCCCGGTCAACTCTCCCCCGCGGACCTCTTGCTAGCGGATCCGTGCGCCTGACCCAATTTCTCCCAATTTTAGCACCACGATCCGAGCACCAAATACCCCAAACCCAAGGCTTCGATTGCCAAGGAACGATCCATGACCCTCGCGTGCTTCTCCTTTTAGGGATCCGTTCCTTGGATTGCTCGCCCAATCCCCATCTTATCGGACCTGGGCTGCTATATAGCTCAAACTCCGGCTGCCATTTCATGCATCTTTTGACTTACCCCTCGACTCCAGTGACCTCCTCTTCTTCGCCAGAGTGACAACAGTACGGAGGAGGGGTAGCAGCGAGGCCCGGGCAGCCGGGAACCACTGATCCGGCGACGACCATCGCCGTACGCTGCCGCGAGGTGCGCTCAATCTCGGAAAGCGACGATCCCTTGAGGCCATGACCCTCGGAGCTCCCTGAGCTCCAGCACAGTCGATTACGCCTGCCAGGTAGTTTCGATAATATGTAGGATAGCTTAAATTTCCTTTTTTAGTTTTCAGCCTTTGTAGCTCCGCCGTCGTCGCCAGCCGACTCCGCCCACCCATTTGTCACTCCGACCCGACCACCATCTTCGCCATACTCCACTCCACCTTCTTTACCCAGCCATCCCCCCTGTCTCGCCTCGGAGTAGGTAGTTCACCCTCCTCCGCCGTCGCCTCGCCAGAGGGTGCCGCCCCGACCCATTTCGTCACCCATTTCACCTCTGACCAGGTCGAGGCACTTTGCCCTCGACCCAGGAGTTGGTCCGTGTGTTTTGCAGGTCGAGAGAGGCCCATATGAGGGTCCGAACATCCAGGCACAGCAGCTCCATTCCTCCGCCGTCGCCGGGCCACTCCGGTGGTCGCCGGCCTCATCGGAGGCATCCACTAGCTGCGGACCAGCCCGAGCTATCTATTCCCCACCTCAGCAGCTCAGGAGAAGGTTTCCACTGCACGCACGGAGCTAGCGAACTTTGCCGACAACCAGTTCTTTGAGACCCTCCAGCCGCCGTTCGATCAAGAGTCCCGCTCCAGATCTGATCAGAGTCGTTCTTTCACGTGGAGCCTACACCGTTTGATCTAGCTGGAAGCAGATCTGGGCCGTTCACTCAGACGAAGAGGAACCCTACACCCAGGACCGTCCGATCTACACGTGTCCTCTTCATCACCATTCGCTCCAACGAAGGGTTAGCCACGCATCTCAGCCTTCCGATCGTCCACATGGCCACCCTTCAGTCGTCCAATAATAAAGGGGTAAATTGTCCTTAGGCCCCCTATTTTAGTGCATTTACTTTTCAGTCCTGTAAATATTCATTTTAGTTGTTTTTATTTTTGAACATTTGCACTTAGGACCTTCTTGTTTTGTATATTTGCATTATAGTCCCTGTGTGTATTGACCATGTGCATCGACACGTGAGGATCTGGGCTTTTTGCATTTTTATCCTACAGTTCCGGAATGTTTTGGGTTAGTACTTTATAAATAGGATTTGGACTTATACCCCTCTGAGTCTGGATCACGTGTGTTGCGCGTGCAATTTGGGCTTTCTGCATGGTTGACCCCTGAGCTTTTTACACGTGTTACTTATCGGTCCTTGAAACATGTTTTCATTACATTTGGGTCCCTGTGCACTGTGAGCCTTGGTTTTATTCAAATAAAATAGAAATTAAACCCAAATTGCATGAAATTTGGATACGTGGCTCCTGCTACTCTGTAAAATTTCCCTAATTTTTGGGTACATTTTTTAGGATTTTTAGTATTTTTAAAAATTCAAAAACAGTTGTTTTTGTGTCTGTCCAGTTTAGAAAATCATAAAAAATATAAAAACTCTTTTAAAAATTCTAAAAAAAATTAGGAGTTGTTAATTTTGGTGTGTTTGATTTTCTGTGCATTTTTGGCTATTTTTGGACACATAAAAACCTTGAAAATTGAAAAACCATTAAAATCTTATTAGGGCTATTGGACTTAGGCAAAAAAACTCAGTGCTTCACGATAATAGAAGCTTCTGTATAGGACGGTTCTCGCACTGCATTCCATATAGATTAGTTTTACATTTATGCGTGGATCATAATTGCATGTAGACTGCTGGAGTCAGGTACGCCTTTTATCTCGTGCATGCATCATTGATTTGTCGCGCATCGGCTTTTCCGCTTTCCTCCCCCTGTTTTTCTGGACTTAGGAATAAAAGGAAATCGAAAAATTCGTTAGACGTTTTCTTGAAAAATACATAAAAAGAAAAATAATAAAATCGGGACTGGTAATCACACTTGATCTAAAAGACACCTCATTTCAAAATCTGTCTTGGGGAGAGTAACCCCCTCCTTGTGTGGTTTGGATGAGCTAGAGAGTGACCTGCATCCTAGGCTAGAGCCATGTCCGATTTCTTGACTGACTATCGGCCTTTTATTCGGGACAGTCGGTTGAGAATATTGGATTCCTATCAGCTCACGTAATCGCTTTGAAAGACTGACTTGATCACCTAAAATAAAAATTGAAAAGATAATTGACCGGTCTCTTACGGTCTTCAGCTCAGTGTGCGTAGGTGAATCGGGGGTTTGCTTTCTCATCTAGTGTGCTTCCAAATCCCTTCTGCCTTCTTCACCTTCTTCTCCATCCATCTTTCTCCCACGCACCCTCCCTCCAGTCTTCTTCTTCTCTTCTTCTCCTTTATCCCTGGATGATGGATCCCCCTCACTCCTGGCCGACTCTTGCGGCATCTTCTTCTTCATCTTCTGACCATCATTCTAGTCCACCTTCGAGGGAGGTCGGATCTCCGACCAACCTCCCGCACCCTCCCTCCCATCCCTATCACTACTTTGGGCATACTGCGCTAGAAGTCCGCGGATATCAGATGGAGCAGATGCGACACCCGGACGATACCATTGTTGAGTTGAGAATGCACTCTGTTCGTGATCAGAGAGAGCATATGAGATCATCAGATAGATTCTACTCCAGATTGATGGAGGAGCAGATAGGATAGGAAGCTCAGTCAGCTTCCACACTAGGTCCATTCATTCTGGATCGGGAGCTTCTTCAGAGACTACCGACATTTTCAGGGGAGGCGCACGAGGAGCCCTATCTTCACTTGTCCGAGTTCGAGGAGTTTTGCAGGACACGGATCTATTCAGATATCACTGCAGAGGAGATGATGCTGAGGACCTACCCATTCACACGTCAGGACAGAGCCATGAGATGGCACAGACGATTAGGGAGGAGATTTGCTACTTGGGGAGAGCTACGCCGAGAGTTTTTACATAGATACTTTCCCCAGCGTAGAGCAGAGTGGATGCGGTCTTTGATCACCGACTTTTCAGTAGACCCCCAGGACCCACAACATGAGGCATGGCCGAGGTTTCTTGACCTCTTGAGGAGATTTACGAGCATGGACTTCCACTGACAGACATTAAGGGATGACCGCAGAGAAGATAGAACTGGTTATTACCACATGTGGCGATTCACACTGTAGTTCCGACATTCACCTACTGGATACCATCTCGAGGTTACTTTCACAGAGATCAGTTTCACGAGATACCGTAGTCAGGACAACACGTGAGGACGTTGCAGTACCAGTGTTGTGTGCCGCATTACATGAGGATACTATTTCTACACACCAGACCGAGGACTTGGATGCCCCAGCACCACAGAGTACAGAGGAGATGACTGCGATAGAAGAGGTTCTGACCTAGAGTCTGCTCGATTTCCCGTTGGTCTTCCAGCTAGAGTTCGAGTCAGCCCCAGAGTTCTCAGTTGACGAGTCTTGGATATCAGATCTTCTGATACTCCAGGAGCCGGAGCAGCCCCCGCTTTTACAGCCATTGATTCAGTCACTTCAGTGTCCAGTCCCGGAGGAGTCAGCTTCTTTTCTGCAGAGACACTTCTCGGAGTCCGACAGCTACCAGGACTCAGCCCAGCAGCCACAGTTCGATATGGGACTCCACTTTGAGAGTACAGACACAGCTAGTCCAGTATTCGAGCCTTTTGTCCTCAACTTTGATGAGACAGACACACATGCTGAGGACCAGATGGCAGCCAACATTGCCGCAGAGCGAGGATCATCCGCAGATACATTGCCAGCCTCCGCGATGTTGACCAACACCTTCTCCTGCTTCCAGATTGCCTAGAGCCACACTTCAGATGATGATGCAGCCTGGTGCATCGAGTGGATACTTGACAGCAGCGCAGATGCCCTTCTAGATCCTGGTCCTCTACTTTTCACCTCTGATCTTGCATTTCTCTCCGAGGGTTATCTGCGAGAGGATGCCACCCACGATGTGTACTCGGTTTCACTTTCTGAGAGTGTATCCGATCTGGAGGATCACGAAACCGAGTCTTCTTATCCTTTTGATACTGAGCCATCTCACCTCGACGACCCTCGCGAGGATGAGCCGATCCTGGAGATATTCAATGATCTGTCTGATTTGTCTCTACTTTTTGCATCGGATATCAGTTTTCTTAAGAGTCTCCTGATCTTGATTGTCCACACCTTTTCAAGACACTGATTGACGTGGAGGATTCCATGACTGATCCATCCTTCTCCACGTTTGACTTCTTCGGCTCTACACTTCCACTCCAGTTTGATCCAGAGCCGACGATTTCTTTTGTGCTACCGGATACCGACCACATACTTCCATATCCTTGGCTGGTAGTAGACACCCGCCTGATTGCATACTTGGGTGTCCTTCTTTACACTGTTGATTTCATCGCGGTTCTCATACCGAGACTACGACGATAGTACGGCATTCGCCTTACAGATGTCGTCCTGAACCTTGACACAGCTTTGTCCTAGCCTTTGCGCCCAGCTAGGGGCGTAAAACCTAGCGCTTGTTGAGAGGCACCTCAACATTGTATCCTTCTGTATATACGTGTTTCGTCTTGCTTTGATCTTTCTTTCTTCCATTTTTGTTTTCACCCCAGGTCTCGTATAGAATTATCTTTTCTATACTTAGGATATACCTCATCCTAAGTATAGGGGGGTGGAAACACCGAGTTGCTCTCCCATTCTGTTTCATCACTTCTGTTGTTGCCTATACTTAAGGATTCTTCACCTTAAGTATAGGGGGAGTGATGCCCTTCCATCTTGTACATACTTGTTGATCTTCTTCGTATCTTTCTACCTCTGTCTTGCTGCCTATACTTAGGGATATTTCACCCTAAGTATGGGGGGTTAGACCCTGTACATTGTCACTCGGATTTCCCTTTATACAGCCTGCTATACTTAGGATTATTTGATCCTAAGCATAGGGGGAAATTCCAAGACCCTCTTGCATTTCTATTCTTCCATTCGTCTTTGTATATAGCCTTCCTTTTCGCTTCCCTATACTAAGCACGAGTTATGTCTTCTTCATCGCTCTTGACTCTGAGGACATCGTTCGAGCTAAGTATAGGGGGTGTGTATATATTCCATATATACTTTAGCCATAACCCGTACTTTGTGTGAGTGTGTTAATAAATAAAAATGGCTAAAAACCGAAAAATCCATAAAATTAAAAAAAATTTCCTTGTATATAAAATCCATTTTGCACATACCTATTTATTTATCTAATTATTTTTGTACAAATGATTGTAAAATCTTTTTGTGTAAATAGCTTGTAAATATTTTCATATCAAAACTATGTATATAGTACAAAATTTTTGTAAAATGTTTTGAAAACAAAAAGTTTGCAAAAACCTTGTGTAAATTTTTGTAAATATTTTGCAAAACTTTGCATTCATGCATGCATCCATGTTTTCAAACATTTTTCAAAAATTTTGTACATTTGTAAACATTTGTAAATTGCATATTTGTAAAATAGCATCTTTGTAAATAATTGCACAGTTTTTCCAAATCATAGTTGACATTTAAACTGGCCTGGAATTAAATTGACAAGTGAAGCTTGGTTAAGACCTTAATCCACCTAATAATAAGAGGAACCTTATAGGGCTTAGGATTAAGGCTTTTCAGGTCCATTGGGACTTAATTCTCTGAGTCCATTAGGCTATGAGCATATGTCATCTTAATGAGCCTAAGTAGAGCACTTAACAACACACGCATGACTCTCAGAGACAATGGCTTTACTTGCACCAGCACCTTACACATAGCTCTCCACGGATGAGGTGGTGAGGAGGCAGTTTCCTTTGGCTTGGGGTAGCATATGAGGGTAGTACTTCTAGGCGGAACCTCTCTTCTTCTTCTAGTGAAGGAAGTGCATCTCAACTTGGTCTGGTGGTTATGAAGTCTAAAGATAGAAGCTGTGGGTTGCAATAAAGTTTCAAAAGAGGGATAGTCTACTGGCTCAAGAGGAAAAACTCCTTGTATATATATGCTGCACCATGTAGATATGTTGTACAGTTGCACACAAAAAAAATGTGCAAAAATAAAAGAGCTCCAAAAAAGTGGTGGGTCGGATTGAAAATTTAATAATCCCACCGGAGTGTATATAGTCAAATAAAGCAAAAGCTTATGGTATACATGTTCCATCTCATGAAGCTTGCAGCGGGAGACTCAGCTACACTGGTTAGAGCTCCCAAGGATACATGGCTACACTGGCCATGGTCCATTCTCTTCTTGAGCCGTTTGCACTTGAACTTAGAAGGGAATACCCCGCTTCTCGAGGAAAGAGTTGCTAGACCGAGCATTAGAGTTACCGAGTTAAGGGAGGTTGTTTCTTTGTTACTTCTGAGGTGGGGAGCTACATATCACTTACACCGTACAAGGAAAGATTCATGGTCATTAGAGTTTGTGTATGTAGACTTGTTCTGATCTGGTTTATTGAGGAGTCGTGCCCATAGATTGGTGGAACTTAGAGGCTGTTAAGTTTTGAGCTTAAGTCCAAATAAGGTTCCGATAAATTAATAATCCTAAGGTCTGACCGAGCTTCATATTTCAATTTAATGAAGGAAAGTTTAATAATCAACCTTGATTTCTCCTCTTTTTCTTTTTCTTTCTCTTTTGCACTTCTTTTTCAAATAAGTGTTTGCTAAGGGACTAGCAAAGTTAAGTATAGGGGGGGTGATCAATACCCATTCATCACTCTTTATTCTTTTATTTTAGCTACAAAACCCTTGCAAAACATCATGTATATGTGTGTAAAAAGAATAAATTATCAAAATTCATGCATTGTGTAAATAATAAAAATTAACATGTTTTTGTGCATAAATAAAAGAATAAAGAAATAAAAGAAAAATAAAGAAATATTTAGAATAAATATTGAGCGACCTAATCCCAAGGGAAGGCTCAGCATGGGCCTGACCGCAAAAGAACCCAAGTAGAGAGAGATAGGGAAGCTCATGTGTGTACATATACCTATATATATAAATAAAAACTATTTTCCTCTTATTAAAAATAAAAATGTGTGTTTATTTATATGTGTATATTTGTAAATAGAAATTAAAATAAAAATGGGAAAAACAAATAAAAATGAAAATAAATAAAACGTTTCTCTTCCTTGTACATAGACCATGTGTATAGAAATAACATATCTATTTTTTCCTCTTGTAAATAAATAATTAAAATCCCATAAAAATATTTTCAAATTCCACATTTCATGGTTTAAATAAATAAAATAAAAAATTAGAAAAATAAAAATAAAATAAAAAGAAATAAAATAAAAATCAAAATCCACATTGTATATATACCATGTACATATTTGTATATACCTATTTATTTAACCGATGTAAATAATTAATAAAAATAAAAGAAAAATACCCTATTATTCCACATTTTATTCTATATAAATAAAATATAAAATGAGAATAATTGTATAAAATAAATAATTAAAAAAATAAAAAATAAAAAAATACATATGTATATACCTGTATATATAATAATATTTTGTAAATACCTAATTTATATTTCAAAAAAATAAATAAAAATCACTAAAAAATTATTTGTAAATAAATAAACTTATTTCAAGTTTTAAGTTTTTCGAAAAAAAATCATTTATTATTTTTAAATGAATTTTCAAATAATTAATAAAAGCTGGCCTGTGATTGGTCCACGGGGGATTGTTGACCCCCGGTCAGCTCTCCCCCCGGACCCCTTGCTAGCGGATACGTGCACCTGACCCGATTTCTCCCAATTTTAGCGTCACAATCCGAGCACCAAATACCCCAAAGCCAAGGCTCCAATTGCCAAGGAACGATCCATGACCCTCGCGTGCTTCTCCTTTTAGGGATCCGTTCCTTGGATTGCTCGCCCAATCCCCATCTTATCGGACCTGGGCCGCTATATAGCTCAAACTCCGGCCGCCATTTCACACCTCTTCTTCACCAGAGTGACAGCAACGCGGAGGAGGGTAGCAGCGAGGCCCGAGTAGTCGGGAACCACTGATCCGGCGACGACCATCGCCGTGTGCCGTCGCGAGGTGCGCTCAGCCTTGAAAAGCGACGATCCCTTGAGGCCATGACCCCCGGAGCTCCCTGAGCTCCAGCACAGTCGATTACGGCCGCCAGGTAGCTTCGATAATCTGTAGGATTTAGTTTAGATTTCCATTTTTAGTTTTCAGCCTTTGTAGCTCCGCCGTCGTCGCCAGCCGTCTACGTCCACCCATTTGTCACTCCGACCCGACCACCATCTTCGCCATACTCCGCTCCTCCTTTTTCACCCAGCCATCCCCCCTGTCTCTCCCTAGAGTAGGTAGTTCACCCTCCTCCGTCGTCTCCTCGCCGGAGGGTGCCGCCCCGACCCATTTCGTCACCCATTTCACCTCGAACCGGGTCAAGGCACTTTGCCCTCGACCCAGGAGTTGGTCTGTGTGTTTTGCAGGTCGAGAGAGGCCCATCTGAGGGTCCGAACATCCAAGCACAACAGCTCCAGTCCTCCGCCGTCGTCGGGCCACTCCGGTGGTCGTCGGCCTCATCGGAGGCATCCACTAGATGCGGACCATCCCGGGCTATCTATTCCCCACCTCAACAGCTCAGGAGAAGGTTTCCACCGTGCGCACAGAGCTGGCGAACTTCGTCGGCGAGCAATTCTTAGAGACCCTCCAGCCGCCATTCGATCAAGACTCCCGCTCCAGATCTGATCAGAGTCGTTCGTTCGCGTGGAGCCTACACCGTTTGATCTAGCTGGGAGCAGATCTGGGCCGTTCACTCAGACGAAGAGGAACCCTACACCCAGGACCGTCCGATCTACACGTATCCTCTTCATCACCGTTCGCTCCAACGAAGGGTTAGCCACGCATCTCAGCCTTCCGATCGTCCACATGGCCACCCTTCAGCCGTCCAATAATAAAGGGGTAAATTGTCCTTAGGCCCCCTATTTTAGTGTATTTAGTTTTCAGTCCTGTAAATATTCATTCCAGTTGTTTTTATTTTTTAACATTTGCACTTAGGACCTTCTTGTTTTGTATATTTGCATTATAGTCCCTGTGTGTATTGACCACGTGCATCGACACGTGAGGTTCTGGGCTTTTTGCATTTTCTGTCCTACAGTTCTGGAATGTTATGGATTAGTACTTTATAAATAGGATTTGCACTTATACCCCTCTGAGTCTGGATCACGTGTGTTGCGTGTGCAATTTGGTATTTTTGCATGGTTGACCCCTGAGCTTTTTACACGTGTTACTTATTGGTCCTTGAAACATGTTTTCATTACATTTGGGTCCCTATGCACTGTGAGCCTTGGTTTTATTCAAATAAAATAGCAAATTAAAACCAAATTGCGTGAATTGGCTCCTGCCACTGTGTAAAACTTTCCCAAATTTTGAGGTACATTTTTTAGGCATTTTAGTATTTTTAAAAATTCAAAAACAGCTGTTTTTTATCTGTCCAATTCAGAAAATCATAAAAAAAATAAAAACTCTTTTAAAAATTCTAAAAAAATTAGGAGTTGTTAATTTTGGTATGTTTGATTTTCTGTGCATTTTTGGCTATTTTGTGCATTTTTGGCTATTTTTGGACACACAAAAACCATAAAAATTGAAAAACCATTAAAATATTATAAACATTCTAAAAAATTATAGAAAATCCAAAAAATCACAATTTTTTCTGAATTTTCTTTGTTGTTTGTAGTTTTCATAAAAATTAGCTTCAGGCTTTTACAGATCAATTTGATATTTTAAATTGATCTTTCAAGCCTGACTGGACAGCAGCCATCTATTTTTGTCTCGTTTTAGAAAATTCTATAAAAATTATAAAAATCTCAAAAATTCACCAAAAACACTAAAAATCTAAAAAACATAAAAATATTTTTATTTGAATTTTTGTGGCATTTTTGAGTGTTTAAATAATTCATTGAGTGTGCTTGTTTCTTCCCTTTTATTATTTTGCCTCATTATTAAAAATCAAAAACAAAAATATAAAAATAATTAAAACCACCAAAAAAATACTTGTGTTTTCTTCTTTGACTACTTCGTAGGCTGCGAGGCCATCTCGTGCTCCCTGAGCCCGCCCCTAGGTGCTATACCAGGTTAATCACATAGCAGGACCGTTATTTTGGTTTTAATTGATTTTTTGTCTCTTTGATTAGTGGTTTGATTTTGTTTTCTTGATTGAGCTCCGAGCCCCAAGTGACTGAGGTCGCAACGACCTTAATGATATATTTACCTTAGTCTATCGGGCGGCTCATCAATGTCCTTATGCATCAGCTGTAGGAAGCTTAATGTATGCCATGATGTGTACTAGGCCAGATATCTGCCATGCAGTGGGAGTGGTAAGTCGTTACCAATCCTGCTATGGAGAACAACACTGGAATGCAGTAAAGAACATATTTAAATATCTAAGACGGACGAAGATTACACCTTGGTCTATGGAGATGGTGATCTCCAAGTCTTGGGATATATACAGATTCTGACTTCCAATAGGATATTGATGATCGAAAGTCGACATCAGGGTTTGTATTCGTGTTGAATGGTGGTACTGTGAGCTGGAGAAGCAAAAAGCAGGACACTACTGCAAATTCAACAACAGATTCCGAGTACATTGTCGCATCGGATGTTGCAAAGGAGGCGCTGTAGTTTCCTCTGATACTCCCATCCCGTTACTCTATGATAACGCGGGAGCCATTGCCCAGGAAAAGGAACCCATATGGCATCAGAAGAGCAAGCACGTGGAAAGGAAATACCACATCATTCGGGAGATTCAAAAGCGTGGTGACATCATCATCACTAAGGCGGTCTCTACTGACAACGTTGCTGATCCTCTTATCAAACCTCTGACACAGAAGGTTTTCGACCAGCATGTAATGAGTATGGGTTTAAGGATTGTTCCTGAATGGTTCTGAGGGCTAGTGGGAGATTGTTAGCAATGTGAGCCCGAGGCTAACCATTCTCACAATAAATGTTATTGTAATAAATGATTTATCAATAAAAGTTATGGATTATTTTTTCACTCCCTTTCTGAGATTAAATGAATGAATGCACTATAAGGTCCCTCTGTACAATAAGGGTTATGTACCATGGCCAACTCAATGATCATACAGTTGTTGATTCATTGATTGAATCATAAAGGTTGATGCTTGGATGAATATCTAAGGAGTTAGATAGAGGACTCATCAAGCATCATCAAATGATTGTAAAGTGATGATCTCCAGTCTGAGTAGGAGATGGCAATCCTTTCTCAAATGACTGATATGTGACTGACCTCTTGATGCAGGTCCTCTGCATGGGAATAGTGATTCAGAGGTCTCAGATTAGTTGAGTCAATGGGTTGACTTAACGAGATCGAGATAACCAAAGACCTATGTTGAATGCTGACACAACATAGGCATGCATCCTCTGACCGGAGACAGATGTATTGCTATATGTCTGAGTGTGTATATTTGGCAAACCAGTAGGTTGATGACCTAGCCAAGGTCTATACACCGGCGAGCTGGTGTGCATGTAAGGACATATGAGTAGTACGATCTCTCAAAGGGATCATACAGGTTAACATATGAACCAGGAGACATGAGCTCACTCATGTGGTATTGAGACTGATCAAATTCCATGCATGGTCATCATGCTTTGAAGCATGACATGAATTTGAAGGTAAGACATATGCATTGGGAAAGCATATGATCTTTACCAATTCCCAAACAACCAAGATTGAGAAACTTAATGATCAAACCCTGAAGATGACGGTGTAAAAGTAATCTATATCTTCAGGATGATCATAGGTCTTCCAATATGTAGGATGTACAAGTATTGGGAATACCTGAGGGTGATGTGATCATAAACGATTGTATAACTATGACGCTTCCATTCCGAGGGAGTGATGAAACATGTTTGGATTTTAGTGACTCCTCTAATTAGAGAAGTGACCTAATCTGAGTCCATGTACTGGAATGAGATTCATATGCAATGAGAAGATTAGGTCTACGGTCTTGATTTGATCAAGCATCTATGGGAGGTCCGTGGGATCTGGATTTGAGATATGATCTCAACATCCAAGTCACTATATGTAGAACAATACAATCGCCCTGTCCTTATCTCCAAGTATCTGCGGAGAAATCGTATTATTCTTGAAAGGGTTCAAGAATAATTCCATAGATCTAAGCATTGAAGATATAATTATTAAATGTGATTTAATCATCTTGTTGTGTGTAGAAATTATCCAATCTAAATAAATGTGATTTAATTATTATGGATAAGAATAATGTGGATAGAAATATCCAATTATTCATAATATATTATCAATGTGATTTATAATGTAATAGATAGACATAATTATAATTTATATTTGTTGATTAATTATTAATGTGTATTGGATACACATTGTTTAATTAATTGAAAATGTAAATTATATGTTGTTTTGGGTTCTGAATATGATTCACAATTTTTCAATGGCAAGGTTGCAATATTCTCAAAATTAATTTTGAATTATTTTTGAATAATAAATCACAACAAAAGTTGTTGGAAATAATAATGGATATTTCCATGGAGATATGCAATCTCATGAGATTGCCTCGATATGGAATTAAGTGGACGGCCACCAAGTCCTACTTGGAATAGGTGGTCGTCCACCTTGTTATACATGGGAGATGTAATCTCCATGTATATTCTCTCCTTATTTGGTTGATATAATTTAGGATTGATTTATATTTGATTTTGTCAAATATATTTTGATCTAAATTAAATCATAATTTATTGGTTTTTACCAACAACGATCTTGGCCATTGGATTGAATATAAATCAATCTCATCCATTGATTTTATATGTCCCATGGATTGAGAGCCATGGATCCCAAAACCCTATAAATAGAGAGGCATGCCATGCTCTATAAGGCCATGCAATTTTGGAGCAAACTCTCTCTCTCTCTCTCTTTCTCTCTCTCATTCTTCTCACACGCCAACTCTCTCTCTCCCCCTTCTTGGTGGCCGTCCACCAAACCCTAGAGGAGAGACTCGTCGTTGCCTTCGCCACCGCACCGAAGCTTCGATGTTCTTCGGTTCTCCGTCTTAACGCTCACGAAGAAGACGTTCGATCTCATACGACGAGATCAGGAGCTAACCGTGCTTGGATCGACTTGTTGGATTGCAAGGCTCACGCGGTTCATCACCGCACTTGTAAGTGACCTCTCCGACGATCGGACTTGAGACAGGAGGTCTCTTTTCTTAAAGACTCGATCAAGCACGCTTCAAGAGGTATTTCTTTATATAATGATTTGGTTATAGATTAAACGATCTGAGAATCGTTCTTGGATCATGTGGTTTCATCGCATGAAAATTTTTAAATTCCGATGCACAAAACAACTAGTACGACTAGTCGTTCTACGTCGTATCCGATACGATGATCACGCTTCCGTGATGTGCTTGAGGATAATGCCATATCCTTCAATCTATGTCATGAAAGCTCCCTGATCCCTTATGTGGTGTTGCATAGTCTCAAGGAAAGCTAACAGGGTGTTGTTGATCATACCCTGGTCCAACACATATGTCGTCATCTCGGCTCTAGGACCCTCGGTGCGCTCCTCGTTGTTGGCCATGGTCTCTGCAAAGGCAAAAGACCCAAACTCAGGTGCCCATAAATCAGCTGACTGCTGCTGTCTCTGATCTGGCACTGGCATCTCAGAATTGGTAGAAGGGTGGTCAAGGGGGAACAGGGCGGAATCGAACTCGGGTTCGGAGAGTGGGTCTCAGCTCTTACGAACCAACTTAGATGAACAGGCTGGAGTGCTGAAAAGCGATGTAGCCAAAGGCTGCCTAAGAGACCTCCTGCCCATCATCTTGATCTGGCGAGTCAAGCGGATGAGATCTGGAAACACACAAGATGAGAAAACAAACCCACGATTCACCTACGCAACACAGAGTTGATGGCCGTAAGATATTGGTCAATTATCTTGTCAATTTTATTTTAGGTGATCAAGTCAGTCTATCAAAGCGGTTAAGCGAGCTGATGGGAATCCAATCCTCCCAACAGATTGTCCCATATAAAAGGCCGGTAGTCTGATAAGATTTCGGATATGGCTCTAGCCTAGTGTACGGGTCGCTCTCTCGCTCATCCAAACCAAACAAGGAGGGGGTTGCTCTCCCCAAGACAAATTTTTTAGGTGAAGTGTCTTTTAGGGTCAAGTGTGTTTAGCAGTCCTAATTTTATAGATTTTCTTTTTTATGTATTTTTCAAGCAAACAATGTCTAACAAATTTTTCGGTTCTCCTGATTATTTCAGTCCGAAAATAAGGGGAGAAGACGAAAAAGCCGATGTGCGATGAAATCAATGATGCATGCCGAGTAAGAATGCGTACCTTTCCTCCATCTCTCTACATGCAAAGTGATCCGCGCATAAATGTAAAGACCAAAATAAACTACTTGATGCACGAGAAACCGGCCTTAGACAGAGCAATTCTACATGTGAAGAACATTAGCCGGGTAATCAAACCTAAGTTTAGAGTCCTATCTTGAGAGCCACTCGGTGTCTGCCACAACGGATCCTGCACGCTTTGTATGTGACTCCTCAAGGCACGTGGATTAGAGTCTTACTAATCCGGCTTTTCTTGTGATTTAATTGATTAGGTCCAACTACGGTCTATAGGTGCACGCAAATATTAGGGATTCGATCGTAATCGATTACGTCACAATCAAGATAAAATCCTAAGCTAAGGCCAAAACCGTGTAAATCGAATAAGTAGTAATAAAATACGAGAAATCAAAATCGACAAAAAATCACGGTGAGGTCCCCCGAGCACACCGATGCTCGGTGAAACAGACCCTGATATCACCGATAAAGTCCAAGTCCAAGTGTCCCTGTATTATTACAATAAAATGGCTCTGTGGGAAAATAAAACTATTCTAAGATACACTACAGCTATCCTATGGTTCCCGCACTCCCGTTCGTCTCCTTGCACTCTTCTGCGACTTTATGTAGAAAGGAGCCACCTCCGATTCTCGCGGTTGCGTCGGCTTCCGAAGAAGCCACCTCGGTCCTCGGTCCCTTGCAAGTAACACAAACAGAAGTTTATCAGTCCAGGTTATTATAAAAATATACATATAAATGAGAAGAGAAATATCTACAAGTATAGATAAAAAGCCGTGAAAAGTTGTGAAAACAACAACGACTACTAAGCTGTGCTCCCCGGCAATGGCGCCATTCTGATCACCGAAAAGTCTTACGAAATCAGGATAATGGTAAAAACAAGGGTCGTTGCGACCCGAATCTCGGAGATCGGTCAATCAAGAAAAATAGACCATCAAATCAATAATCAGTCAATTAAGCTAAATAGAGGTCTTGCTATTTATTTAACCTGGTATAGCGACCAGGGTCGAAAACAAGGAGCACGAATTGGCCAAAGGCCTACGAAGTAGTCTAAAAAGCAAATAAATAATAAAATATTTTTTTGACAGATTTTATGAATTTTTAATTTTTTTGTATTTTAATTATAAGGAAAATATAAAAAATCCAAAAATGTCACAAACAACTAATTATTTAATGCCATAAAAATGTCAGAAAATTACAATAAAAATGTTTTTGGATCTTACATTTCTTAAGTGTTTTTAGTGATTTTCTCATATTTTTTGCAAATTTTAATTGATTTTATAAAAATGAAATAAGGAGGAAAATGAAGGCTACTGTGTAGCGAGATTTGAAAGGCAATTTAAAAATGGATAAATAGCCTATACAAATCTGAAGACAATTTTATGTCAAACTACAAGTAAAATCTAAACTACAAGAAAAGAAAATGCATTTTTTGATTTTTTTTTAGAATTTTTTAATGATTTTTATAAGCTTTTTAGGGTTTTCAATTTTTAGATGTTTTATATATCTAAATGCAGCAAAAATAAACTTGAAGCAAGAAGACAACTAAAATAACAACATGAATTTTTTTTAGAATTTTTGGGTGGATTTTATTATTTATACTTTATTTTATATTTCAAACAGTAGCAAAAAATGGAGGTTTTTGAATTTCTAAAATAGAAAAACATAACAAAAATGTTCCAAAAAATTACTGAATTTTTACACAGTGGCAAGAGCCACGTGTCTAATTTCAGAAGATTTGGAGTTAATTTGATATTTTATTCAACCAATAAACAATGCACAACACACAGGGACCTAATCGCAAGAAAAACCAGTTTCAGGGGCTAAAATGAAACACGTACGCAAAGCCTAGGGTGCTTAATGTAAAATTCGCATCAAATCCAGCACATGTTCGAAATCAACACTCACAGGGTCATATATGCAAATATCAAAACTAAACTTTCATTCCATAACATCCATAAACCCCAACCCAATATATGCAAAAAGTCCAAATTCTCACGTGTCGATGCACGTGCACCACAATTGGGGGGGGGGACTAAAATGCAAATACTAAAACCTACCAGGTTCAAAGTGCAATTATTCAAAAATAAAAACAACTACAACTAATAATTACAGGATTGAACTATAAACACTAAAGAAAGTGGGGCCTAAGTTATATTTACCCCTTTATTAGGATCCGACGGCTGGCAGGGGGTCTTTTGGAGATCAGACGGCTGAGATGCGCTGACACCCCTTCGGCGATGAGCGTCTTGGATCTAATCCGCAGATGGATTGAACGGTAGAGAGCCTCCCTTAGATGGATGGCTGCGATCCAAACTGGCGCGAGGGGGCTCAATAGACGGCTCTGGAGGGTCCTCGAAGAATACTTCACCGGCTAACTTCGCCCAGTCGTGGCGCGCAATGGAGACCTCCTCCAATGCTACTGAGATGGACGAATCAAAGGTGAAGGTTGTCCGCAGTGATTGGTATGCTCTGATGGGCCCGGGAGGACCTGGAGGGTCCCCGGCGACGAAGGGAAGCTGAAGCTGTTGTGCGTCGATGTTAGAACCTCCAGATGAGGTCATTATGCCTTCTAACCTGTAAAGGAAGAAAGAGGGGTCGAGGGCAAACTGCCTCGACCCGTTAGCGGACGAAGGGGTGCGTGGGTGAGGCAGAGCATGGGTCTCCGACGAGCGACGGTGGAGGAGACCCAAGCTCCCAATTTCGGGGCGAACCAGGAGGATCGGAGAGGTGAAGAAGGTGGAGAGAAGACTCGTGGAGATGATAGGATGGTCGTGAATCGGCCAGTGAGGCTGGCGGCGTGAAACCTAAAGATTGAAATCTGAACGAAGCTATTGGCTAAAGGGAGTAACTGATGGTCGAGATCTTCTGTGATGGAGGTCAGCTACCTCCCAAGGTCATTGCCTTGATGGAGCGATGCCTCTAGAGGCTCGGGCTTCGCCGGTGGAGGAGCTTGGCGATGATGGTCGCTGGACCTAAGGTGTCACCTCCAAACAATCGCTGTAACACACTAGCTCACTCGCTGTCACTCGAGGAAGAAGGTGGAGGTCACTGGGGTCGAAGACGGGGACCAAAGGTAGTGGTCCGGGGGGGAGTTGACCGGAGGTCAACACTCCCCCGTGGACCAATCAGAATGCGCCATTTCGAAATTATTTGTAAATTGATTTAAAAATAGTAAATGATTTTATTTCAAAATATTTTATAAAAAATATGTTTCTTATTTTTCAAATTATTTTTTAGTGATTTTTATTTATTTTTTTTGAAAAATAAATTAATGTATATACATAATAAAATATTATATATAGGTATAAATACATATGTATTTTGTATTTTTATTTTTATTAGTTTATTTTTATATAATCATCCCAATTTTATATTTTATTAATTTATAACATAAAATTTGGGATTTAAAAAAAATTATTTTATTTTTATTATGTATTTACAAGGGTAAAATAAATAGGTATATGTACACATATACATGGTATATACAAGGGTGAGAGAGAATTTATTTTTATTTTTATTTTATTTTTCTCATTTATATTTTATTTTTAGAAATATATACAAATTAAGCGGAACACATATATATTTTTATTTTATGAAAATAAAATATATCCATAAAAGGGGGAGTATTTGTATAATGATGAATGGCCCTATCTCTCTCTACTTGTTTTATTTTGCAGTTATGCCAATGCTTGGCCCTCCCTTGGGTTCGGGTCACTCAATATTTATTCTAAATATTTCCCTCTTTTTCTTTATTTCTTTATTCCTTTATTTTTACACAAAAACATGCTAATTATTATTATTTACACAAAGCATGCAATTTGGCAATATATTATATTTATAAATATTTACATGGTGTTTTACAAAGATTCTTAGCTAAAATAAAGGAATAAAGAGTGATGAATGGGGATTCATCAGTTGGTTCAATGGATTCTTGACTATCTAAGTAGAGTATTTAGGAGCACATGCATGGCACTTGTCGATAATGACCTAACTTGGACACATGCACCTTTCACTTGTCTTAACTCAGTTGGAGTGGTGAGGGGATTGGATTTGCCGGTATAAGACACACACAAGTGGAAACTTTTGTCCTCGTCTAGGGAGGGAAGTGCACCACAACCCATCCAGTGGCAGAGATGTCTAAACACAAGAGAGTGTGTGTTGCAATAATGCTTTAAAAGATGGATAATCTACTGGCTCAAGCGGAAAAACTCCTTATGTAAATGCTGAAGTACATAGTATTTCAAAAAAAGCAAAAACTCCAAAAAAAGTGGATAGGACCAATTGAAAATAAAATGACTAGCGGAATGTATGTATTTGTATATTCAATAAGCAAGTTTGAGATTCAAAGTCAATCATGTGAGCCTGCAGTTGGATGACTTGACTACACTGATCTTTCATCCTAAGATAGGTAGCTACACTGGCTACCGTCCATTCTTCTCTTCACCCCCTCCTCTTGTGTTGGTTGTCACTTGAACTTAGAAGGGAATATCCCGATCCTTGAAAAAGGAGTTGTTGGTTGGGGAATCACTTGGTTGTTATACAGGAGAAGTCGGTCTCTTTATCATTTTAGTTGAGGGGTCATTATAAAATACACTGTACAAGTGAGATTCATAGTCATGAGGGTTTGCGTAAGAGTTGAAATATTATGACCTAGCTATTGAGGAGACTTGAGCATAGTTTTGGGATTCTTGAATGCTGTTGGATTTCAAATCTGATTTCCAATAAGTTTCTGCCCATACTAAAATTCCCAAACTTCAACTTAAGCTCCGAATTTTGATTTTGTGAAGACAACTTTGACAATTAAACTTAATCCATTTTTTCTTTTCTATGTTTTTTCTTTTTCTACAGTTATTGCATAAGTGTTTGCTTGGGACTAGGAAAGGCAAATATAGGGGGTGATGAATCTCCATTTCATCACTTTTATTCTATCATTTTGGCCTTAAAAACCCTAGTAAATGCATGTAAATACCCTTAATGCATAAAATAAAATCCATTCTTTATTATATAAATATTGAATAAAATGTTGTTCTTAACGAAAAAATTGTATAATAAAGAAAAGAAACGAAAAAAATACAATATCAAAGATATTTTATGACTCTAAACCCTGACGCCTAGGCATTTCGATGACTAGTTCGACATGGAATAAAGTAGGGGGGAGATAAGGGCCATTAATCCAATAAAATTCCATTTATTAATTCCTTGTTTATTCAGTTTTGGGTCCTATTTTATTTTCTCATTTTCATACCTCAAATAAAGAAACTGTGTACATGAAAGTTGTAGATAATCAAATATAGAAAATTACAAATTGATTTCGTACAAAATAATATACAGAGTAAAAGATATACACTGAATAAAATTCCAAAATCTCAACTTCCCAAACACATATCTCTCAAATAATAACTCAAAATATATCAAAATCATCTTTAATTGTATATAACTTTTAATAAGCTATTAAATGAACGTGGTTTCATATTTTTTGGAGATAAGGTGTGAAAGTTAGATATTGGACCCCTATTGTATAATATACCCTATTAAAATAATCATTTTATTTATTATTTTTAAAATTTTATATTTTTATAATTTTGTAAATATTATTTGTAATATATGTACATATAAAAACTAAAATAAAACCATGAATAAAATATTAAAATAAAATACTTATATAAAATACGTAGACGAATATACAATAATTATACCTATGCATGAAATACACCTATTTATTTAAGTATAAGTAATATACTAAAAATATATAATAAAAATATATTTATGAATATAAAAAATAAGTTATCGTTATATAAAATAAGATAATAAAATAATAGAATTACATATACAAAATAAAATTAAAATACATAAAATATAGATAAATACACCTATAATTAAGCCCTAAAAAGTAATTTGTAATTAAATATCTCTAAAAAATAAATAAAAATCATAATAAAATAACTCAAAAAATAAGAAATTTTTATGTTAAAACTTTACTTTAATAAAATCATTTACTATTTTTTATTTAATTTACAGATATTTTTTAGGCAGGTTCTCTTGGTTGGTCCACATAGACCAACCAGGTCATGTCTTTTGTTGACCACGGTCAAATATCTGACATTATGCATGTGCCTCTAACAACCTCGCTTTGAACCGAGCTTCATCAATTTTTGTAGTTCGCTCCTTTCATCCTTCCGCATCGATCCTGTTGGATCTTTTTCTCATCGATCTCTGGTGAATCACGCTCAGGCGTCACCTCGAGGATTGCATCACGGGAGCACCTGATCCCCATCGATCTTTGGAGCCCATTCATCACCCCTACAAAAACATGCCTCCGTCCAAAATCAAAACTTGATCCTTCTTCCGCCCGTGATCCACACTTTTGAGTGACTGTTCCCGGTGATCATAGAAGTTGAATCCATTCCGTAGATGTATGCATGGGTGTATAATCAAAGAGATCGGGCCCTTCGTCGAGCCTTGCCGGAGCTCCAACGTCCAATCGATCCTCGACGGTAAGCTCTCGTTTCATTTGTAGATTTGGTTATTTAGAGTATCAGTAGTCTAGATCTTGCCTTAGCACCATTTTAATCCATTTGGTTCCGCGTATCTTCCACATTGTACCCCCACCGTAGATTCTTTCTCCACTGCCCAATCCTGACCGTCATTGAGTTTCTCCACTCCGCTCATCACATCCATTATTTTCCCCTTACATAGTCCTTCACCCTTAGCACCTTCGACCACTTGAATCTTGCTCAGATCTAGAGATCGGATCCTCCCTCTCTGCCTCACATTAGAGGACACCGCCCGAGCTCATCTCCGACACATGAATCTCCCTGGAGCTTTGTTTTTTGCCCTCTAATCATCTCAAACAGGAAATAGCAAGAAATGAGGCTTTTCAAGCCTCATCGATCTAGGATAAGACCCTCCAAGTCCCATTTCTCTATCAGGCCTCGCCGGAGCTCCTCGCTTCATTCTGAGTCCCTTCCCCACTGCAGAACACTATCAGCATCCTTCGGAGTACCTCAACCGCATGAGACAAGGACAGAGCTCGGGGATATTGTCGATTGAAGCACGTCCAACTTGTGTTCTTCACGAGTTCATCTAGAGGGCTCCGAAGCAGTCCGATCAAGACTCATTCTCCATGTGTACAACATCTGTCGGATCTCCAGAGTCGTAGCCGTTCGATCTTCGTTGAAGATCTAATCCTGGCCATCTGAGGCAAACTATCATCGCAGGCTCCTTATGCGACATGTGGCATAAGTGGCTCCATTCCGCTGTAGATCCACGCTTCTTTTGGGGTATTTTGCGCACTTAACCCAGAAGATTTTTATATTTAATATTCAAAATATAGACTTTCATCTGCAGTTGTTTTACCATTGTAATATTTACAAACTACCCCTCAATCTTTCCATATTTGCTATTATGTCCTTTACCATGTCACCTCACATGCCTGTGCACGTGAGTGCGGCCATTTTGCGGGAAAACCTTGCAAATTTGGCATTTTATGTTTGGTCCAAGAACTTTTTAATTAAGTTATATTATTTTGTGAAATTTGCAGGGGAGCCCTCGTTTTTTACTTTAATAACATATATGCCCTTGTCAGAGTGTAATTTCACTGTGCTCCTAAAAATATCAAAAAATATGGTAGATACATGTTGATATGTAGATTCGTGCGACAGCTTTGGATTTTAATTTTAGGCATTTCTCCTATTTTATAAAATTAAAAAAATAGCACATTTATTCTTTGTTTACAATTTAAAATACCGAAAATATATAAAATAGTATTGAAAATTTTCAAAAAAAATATGTACATTTTTATTTATTTATTTTGTGACTCTAGAAATCTAAAATCCTAAAAATAGAAATAGGAAACTCTTAAAAATTAAAAAGACATAAAAACCTTCATAAAAATGTAACAAATCATTATAAACTCAAAAATATTATTTTCTATCTTTAAATTTTCTATATTTTATTATTATACTAAAATTGATTTAGAAATTTTTGGCCTTAATTTTCTATTTTAATTTCCATTTTAATTTCATATATTTAATTAAACCCAAAGGGTATTTTTAACTTTAAAATACATAAAAATTAACAAAGTTATCTAAAATATCACAAAAACTATAAAAATTTATTTGAAAACTAAAAACATTTTATTTTCTTTATCTTTGACTATTTTTATTAGTATTTATATCTATATTATCTTACATTGTAAATATACTCTATATAGTACCTATATTATATTTTTAGAAGAAAAAGAAAATCTAAAAATACAAAAAGAAAATATAAAAATAGAAAGTTAAAAACAAAATACAAAAATATAAAACAAAACTAAAATAAAAAATTTTAAAATTGAAAACCCACAAAAATTATTTTTGGCCAAGTAGTTGAGAGATAAATTGTTCTTTTATTCTTCATCTTGTCTGCTCTACTTCAATGCCTCCTGTATTCGACCCCTGCTTGCTTGTCACTATACATTTTTAGTAGGGTATAATTAATTTTAACTCTTTCTCGTAATTGCTTGATTATCCGTGTGGGTTAATTGTTGAAACTGCAAGAAGATTCATTTCATGCATGTTTTGATTTAATTCGTTTGAATCATTTGGTTAAATTTAGATTGGAGGATAAACTCTTATAAATTTAAGGTAAACTATGTTTTTATGAAGAATGAATAAAGTCTTGTAAATTTAAAAAGAAGATGAGGATGATAACAATGGTGGCAAAATAACCTGCTACGAAGGCGATGGAAGGCGATTGGATGAAACATGTTACGATGATTTCGGTATGAATGTTCTCTGAAAGATCAAACGTGAATGATAAAGGAATCCATGTAATTTCAAATGCCAAGAAGGATAGAGGGTTATATTTCCAAAAAAAATAAATTCCAATTTCAAATTTTTCGAGAGTGCTGGTTCGGTAGGGTCAGTGTAGTTGGTGGACCGATCTGATCTCACCTGGTCCAACTACGATTCCACTTAAAAAATAACAATTCAAATTTAAATTAAAAATCTGACTGAACATATCGAAATTTGGCCCGTTCATGGTTAATTCAGTCTCACGGCCGGTCTGGTCCATTTTTTAAAACCTTGGTTCAACCATTTTTATTAGGGATGCAATTAGATGGATACAAATATGGATGTAGACGTTATCATATTCTTATCCGTTTTTAAATACACGTAGGTAAGCTGATGTAGATATTGGATATGAAAACTATTTTAATGTATTCATAAAACAATGGACTTGTGTGTACAACGGATATAGATCGAATATGGATTATATAGAAATACTATATACAATGCTTAAATGTGCACCATGATATAAATATACTAACTGTGAATATAAATAAATGTCTTATTGCTATGAAATGTTTAGCTTCGACATTGGACTTTCGTCATCACAAGCTCGACAAATGTCATGGTTACACTATTAACATTTCTTTTTAAAATAAGTTGAATATAGATCGACTTATCTTATACGTAGCATAAATACTTTCTTCTAAGATAATATTATTAGTAAAAATAGAAAATGTTATAATAGAAATAAATATAAAATAGTAAATATTTAAAAAAATATATAGTGTGGAGGAGGATATGTTTCATCACATCTTTTAATTATATGTAGTAAAGCATTCGTTGCCAATGGTATGATAAGCAAATGATAGTACAGACAATGTGTTCTTTGCCACTACTATGCCAACAGAAATTTTGTTGCATATAATACACAAATATATGCAGCTAAAATATCTCTTACTGTGTGGCAACCAAAAGTTGTTACAATAAAAAAAACAATCCATATATACTTAAATTTTTCGTTGCCATAATTCATTGCTACTATGATAATTGGTTGTAGTGTGTAGTTATTTAATAATTACTATATCGATATATGAATTTATGTTACACCTAATTAAAAATAAATTTATAAATATATTTATATATGAAAACATATATGCTTGTAGATATATAAATCTCTAATATCATAGTATTATCCATATCCATTTTGAAATGCATATAGAGATGGATGCAGAATCACTACAAAGAAAATAAGTTGTGGCTACAAAACTATGCCCACGGATATGGAATTTGTGACCACAGAATTGAGCTTTGGCTACAACACGTCGTGACTAGTAGTCATAGCTATAAGTCTCGCCGCGAGCGTTCTCTAACCACGAATATGTCCTGGCCACTACAAGTTGCCATAGAACTTGTCGTGGCTACAACTCTTGTATGAAGACTTTGGCCACAGATTGTAGCTACGAGAAATCAGTGGTCGCAGAATTATCGTGGTCACAAGTTTCCATACCCACATTCCGTGGCCACAACTTATTTTTCTTTTAGTGAATCTGTTTCAAACGAATAGACAGTACTACCAGGAAAACGAGTTGTGATCACGGAATGTGGCAACAGAAACTTGTGGCCATGATAATCGTGTGGACACTAGTTTCTCATAGCTACAATGTGGTTAGAGAACTCTCGCAACGAGACTTGTAACTACGGCTACTGGTCATAACATGTTCTGATAAGAGTCCAATTCTATGGCCACAAATCCCATATCCGTAGGTACAGTTATTTAGCCACAACTTGTTTCCCAAGTGGTGTATATCATTCTCAACGCTTAAAAGACATGCAAGAAAACACTCCTGACTATCCATCGTAATAAGATTTTCTTATAAGTTTTTCTTTCAAATGCGTTCGAGCCAACGGAACACATTGATTCAAAACGTCTTCATCGTAAAGGCAATAAATTGAGTACGTATATTTAGCTGCCGAATACACTAGAATTTTCATTAGTGTTATTTACTGCTTGTCCACAGGACAACCAAATATTATTATTCATAAAGGGAAAAAAATAGCTCAGATACGAGGAATCCAATCAACGAGAACACCTATCTGTCGTACTCCTTGAAGGGGTTCTCCAGCTTAAGATCTTAGAATGACGACGGACTATAAAATATGTGTCGCTTAGAGACGTATTGTGTCTGTTAGCTTTTAGAGCTAGATCTTGGACTCCATCTACTCTGCAGCTTCTACACGGTATATGATTAAGGATCTTGATTGGGTCTAAATACTACTCTTCATGAAACATGCATGTCGGAAAGATATATTATGCACCACAAGAAAATCCCCTTTCGTTGGAAATGTTAAATTTTTTTACCATCCAACTTTTTATGATTTCAGATAAATAACCGAACGAGAAACCGTTATTATGTAGCATCGTACTAATTAAAGAAATAAATAAATTGCATATCTGCAATTCAACGAACAGTTTTTAGATATTAATTTAAGACGTCTGCGCGTTAAGTAGTTTAAGTAGTTAAATCAACCCATGCACATTTCATTAGTAAGCTTGATGGTTGAAGATTCAGATCTTTTTTAAATGGAGTTTAAGTTGCTTAGATCTTCACCGATTGTTTGATCATTAAGATAAAATAACAAATAATTTTGGATTTAAGCGAAATTTGGAGGACACGTAGAGCATTAATTTAAAATTCAATCTGTAAATTTGGATTTCAGAATCTAAATCACAAACAAAATTATTGGAGATTACAACACATCTGCGGCAGAGGATCCTCTCCCAGCGAGCCCACCATCATCTTCGTGCACGATGGTAACGTATTTCTGTTGCATGCAATATTAATAGGTACAACCTGTTTTTCTTCGTCCTTTTGTTTCAAGTATTGATTGAAAACAGAAGTATAATGTAAATTAATAGCTGGCGTCTCCAAGTTGAGAGCGTTCTCATCTGAGCTGCGCTGTATCGATAACATTCTTATGAAGTCCGAACCACATAAAAAGAGGATTCGTAGATATTCGTTAGGGGAAGATGCTAGACGTTGCTGTCCAAGTCATAAATACCTCGATTAAATTATACATAGAGGTGCTCTATATAAGAGCTGGTTTGCACCATACATGCATTGCAAGTATCAAGAACCTCCCCACGACACAAGCAGGATCCTGTACGTGTGATTCGGAGTCCGAGATGGGAAAGCCTGACGGTGGTGTTGTGGTGCTGCTCACCGTTCTGGTGGCTGCGGCGTTGCTCTCATCGGCGGTGCTTGCTCAAACACCGGTTAGTACGTCAACCTGCATCGACACATGTGTCAAAAACGAAGCAACCTGCCAGAATGCAGTCGGATGTAACGCAGACTGCATCAACAATTGCGTTGATGTTTACGTCAAATGTACCCATGCATGTGTTGGCATCGCGTAAATTTTTTCCAAGGCGTATATATGACAGCAGCATCAGAAAGGAGGAGGAGACGTTTCCCAAATAAGTAGGCCGAATCCTACATGTTATGATCTGCTTTTATTATCTATGTTTGTCAGGCTTCTTCAGCTGCTCTCACTTCTTAGTTATGATCTCATGTATGACATCCTATTTGTACTATATTGCCCTATCATCTGATAGTGCAATAAATAAACTTATATTTAATATATGTTCCCCTCAGTTTATTTCAGTTTTAGTAACTATGTTGTTCATCATAACATGATTTCGATCCAAAGATGGATTACAAAGTTTCAAAATTCCAGGTATTTTGTTCCGATTCCTTCAACACTGAAGTTGGAATAAAGTATTAAGGAGGTGATTCAGTTGGAAAGAGAGAAGTGCATAGTATTGTATATTGATATATAACACCATCAGGGAGATGTCGACTAAGAAGAGAAGCAGGAGCCTATTTCAAACTCCACCAATCTATGTCGCTCCAGTAAATCTTAAAATATAACTGGCAGGTCGCTCCGCATGTCACCGTGGAATATCAAATTTTATTTGAAAAAAACTATCGACATCATTGTTGAAGTTTAATCTTGAAGTGCGTTTCTGCCATAAATATAACTCATATGAAATTCATTTTGATGAAATTTACATGCATCCTCAATTAATATTGTGAAGAAATTAAATGTCATGTATGATATTGATCATTCTTATACTAATTTTGCATCAGTTATTTATTTCAAGATATAATTTGAAAAACTAAATTTATATACTGTTTTTTTTCAATGGCTAATAAATCCTATTCGATCAAATATATTGCATCTAATATAAAAAATAGCTACTACTTGTGCGGAAAAAAAATCTAAGAACATGTGAATACTAACTTTATAGATTTCATATTCTATAATCATTTCATAAAATATGCATTTTCTTTCTATCATGAATAAAAAATACTACATGAATTGTATATATTTAATCAATAGAGTACTTGAATATTGCATATTTAGTCTTCACATTTCTTATCGATGTAAATTATATGTAAGATACTGTTCATATCATAATTTTTCAATTTATACTGATGCCAATATATGATTTTTAAAACCGATGAACATTTGTATGAATGAGAAATGATGTGTATACTATATATTTCAAATACACTCAACTGATGCATGGGCGGAGGGAGAGGGGGCGGGTAGGGGCCATGGCCCCCCTCACAATTTGGTAAATTATTAAAGAGTCCTTTCATTTTTCATTTCTAGTAACATTTCTTCCTTTTTTTGAAATTTTTAAATGACAACTTATTTTTTTAAATTTCCTTAGATTATCACCACCATCACTTTCCTCATTTTCCAAATTTCCGTAAAGTCCAACATTTCTATTAAAGATGCAAAGAAACATAAACACATATAGGTGTTACTATATATCATTGTCTATTTTTAAATACAGATGTGGATACGGATATTGACGAATATGAAAACTACATTACTGTATCATTAAAAGATGGATATGGATGTAAGATGGATATTTATCACATATGAATAATGTTAGAAATATTGTATATATTAGCTTAAATATACATGTATTGGATAGATGCACATCATATGAATGTATTAAATCTATTTATATCATTGTAATTATATTAAATAGGTGAAAGAATCTATAAAATTATGTTATATATCCTTAAAAATAAGTTTACAAGTATATTTATATTTGATATTAATGTATAAATATTTTAGTTGATAGATTGGGAATAGGTATAGATATCTAAACTTAACCATTTTTCGAAGATTGATGGAATATGGCCCGATCGGATATCGAATCATATGCTATCTAATTTTATTTTAGGGTTGGTTACATGTCATTGATATATATTTATATATAGGGTAAATGGGACTGCCCCCTAAGGGAGCTAACTTGGCTCCCCTTCTTTATTTTTCATATTTTTTTGAAAAACGCTTCGATGGATTTTTATTGCTATATCCATATATTATGTCGTTCAATTTCGTGTGAAACAGAAAGTCCTACGACCTCCATCTAGACGGGGTCGATTTCAATAATTTTGTGACCATTCTGATTTGCATGAAACTTGAATGACATAATATAGGAATATAGTGATGAATTTCTATAGATTCATTTTAAAAAAAGGGAAAATGAGATGGGGAGCCAAGTTAGCCCCCCCCCCCCCCCCGAAGGATGCATCCCCACTTTTCCCATATATATACAACATTTGTATTTTTTCGTAATAAGATCTTTTATTAATGATTGTGTTGCTAACTACAATTTTCCATCTCTCCATAACTGACATATCGGTATACGATATTTATCAATTTTTGTTATATTTTAATTAACTTTTTCAATCATATAATTGGTCTCAAAATGCGCCTTATGAGTCGGACACAAATTGTACAATTTCATTTTATGATTTGGACATGAATCATTCATATATGTTTTGGCCCCACCTGTAAAAATTTTCTGGCTCCACTCCTGAACTGATGGATATGAACTTTAAAAATAAAAACATAATTTAGTGTTTGTGGCGCATGAGAGGCGGATGGCCACTGTCAATTTATTTTACATTACATATTTGACAGTGCTTTTATTTTTTTACTGCTTTTTATATATTATCATTTCTGACTAATAATGTATAAATTACTAAGTTTTCTTTTTTTGGAAAAATTGTACAAAAATTACAAAACAAGTATGAACTTACGGGAAAGATGTGAAGGCAAGACGAAGATCTCAAAGGGTGGTTGCTCAGGAGGGGGTAGTGCGTCTAGACGGGCTGGATGACCAGAGAGGACTAGATCAGGGCGAGTTAGCAGAGAGAGCTCGGTTCCTCGAAGATTTGCGACTGGAAGATATAAAAGAAGAGGTAGAATGGAAGCAGAGATCGAGGCAAAAATGGTTGCGGGAAGGAGATGCAAATACTAAATTTTTTTCATTCGGTGGCGTCGAGTAGAAGAAGGAGTAATCTCATACAGGAACTGGAGGTAGGGAGGGTGAGAGTGAAGGGGGACGCGCAGTTAGGTTGTGCTCTCAGGGGACATTTTGTGGATGCGTCCAGAAGGAGGCGGGGGGAGGGCTGGGGGTGGCTTGGTAGAGGGGTGGAGAAGTTGTCGGAGGAGCAGGCGAGGGGTCTAGAGGTTGCTTTTGAGGAGGAAGAGGTTAAAAAGGCGGTTTGGGGGCTGAATGCGGATGGCACCCCTGGTCCTGATGGTTTTCCAGTTTTCTTCTACAGGGAGTTCTGGGACATGTTGAAGGAGGATGTTCTTGTGGTGATCAATGAATTCAGGGAAGGGAACCGGGGCTTCGAGAAAGTCAACAGGGCGCTACTTGTCCTCCTTCCCAAGAAAGGGCACCCGTTGAGAGTGGAAGATTATAGGCCAATTGCGTTGTCAAATGCAATTTACTTGATTGTGGCAAAGGTTCTGGCAAATAGACTTAAGGGCGTCCTTGGCTCGGTGGTTCTGTAGGGACAATCGGCTTTCACACCAGGTCGACAGATGGGTGATGGTCTGATTATGGCTTCGAAGATTTGCCTTCAATGGAAGCGGGAAAAGAAGAAAGAACTGCTCTGAAAGATTTATTATGCTAAAGCATACGACTGCGTGGACTGGAACTTTCTACGGGTGTCACTTAGAGGCGAGGCTTTCCAGATCGGTGGATTGCATGGATGAAGAGATGCGTCACGACTGCTTCTTACACAATCATGGTGAACGGGAGACCTGAGGGGGGGTTCTTTCAACCCCAAAGGGGTGTGAGACAGGGTTGTCCACTGGCATCGATGTTATTTGTCTTAGTTGCGGATGCTTTAGCGGTTCAGTTCAGGCGGGCGGTGGATGAGGGGTGGTGCGAGGGGTTTCGATGTGGAGACATCTCCATTCCACTCCTACAATATGCAGACGATGCGGTGCTTTTTTTAGGAGGTACTGAGGATATGATGAGAAGAGCGATTCAAATTGTGGAGGTTTTTAGCAGTCTTTCAGAACTTCAAATTAACAGGTTAAAGTCAATTGTGATCCCATTTGGGATGGAGGTTGAAGAAAGCGGCAGAATGGCAGAAATAGTGGAGTGTCCTTAGGCGAGTTGCCGATCTCGTACTTGGGTCTTCCCCTTGCGGCGAGCAAACTCAAAAAATCACACTAGGACGTGGTTCTGCAGAGAATGAAAAAAGACTGGATGGGTGGAAGGCACACACTCTTTCTAGAGGGGGAAAGTTGATCCTTCTTAAGCATGTGTTGTCGGCAATCCCTATTTTCTTCTTCTCTACCAGACTGATGCCAGTTTGGGTACGTAAGAAGATTGAAGTTTTGATGAGGAGATTTTTTTGGGCTGATGGCAGGCAACAGAGATCGGGGGTTCATTTAGTCAGATGGGAGGAGTTGACTCATCCAACATGCGAAGGGGGCTTGGGGATTCGGGATGTTGAATATATGAATAAGGCCTTGTTAGCAAGATGGGTCATTCAGATTTGGGGCAAGTCGGAGACTCTGGTGACTAGACTCTTGCGAGAACTTTACGGTGTTCGGGGATCTCTGGAGGTAGGAAGAGTGCGGTTCGAATCTCCGCTATGGAGCGGAGTGCGGGAAGTTCTACCTCTGTTGACACCAAAGCTGCGACCGAAGGTCGGTGGTGGGGAGGGTTTTAAATTCTGGAAGGATGATTGGACAGGTGACAGTCCGCTAAATTGCAGGTTCCCGAGGTTATTCGCGCTTGCGACTACGAAGGAGTGCTCTTTGAGGCAGGCTGGAGCATCCGAGGTTTGGGATCCGGAGTTTGTATCAGTGCTTTCTAATCAGCGTTCGGAGGAGCTAACCAGATTACAGTCAGAAATACCATCGCCTGATTGCATCTCACAAGGCAGGGACCATTTCGAGTGGGTGGGAGGCAAGTTCTCCACGAAGAAGGCATACAAGGAATTCATGTCGACTACTGCGGCTATCGATCCAAACCTATGCCAAGATATGAAGATCATATGGGCTAGCAGGGTTCCGTGCAGGGTAAAAGTCTTTCTTTGGTTTTTGAGAAGGGGACAATTGTGTGATAAAGCGAGGAGGGGTAGATTATTTGGCATCCCTGACACTCAGTGTGACAGATGTGGAGAGCAGGTGGAGGATTAAGATCACTTATTCTTTAAGTGCCCAACATCTGAAGCGATATGGAGGGAGGTTGGGCTGTCATGGTTGTCACCAGGAGGCGCTACAGATTTTTGGAGGGTGGTCAGATCAGTGGGGGGCAACTCCATGGATGATTGCGCTTTACCATTCGCGGTTCTTTGGGCCATCTGGGGGGTTGTTCTGGATCTTTCGCGTGGTGGATTCTCTTTCAAATGAGACAATTCAGATCATCATACAAGCACCCGGCAACCCATTCCTTCGGAAGTGCTTATTGAAGCCATAATCCACTTCATCCCTGAGCATTTAGTAAGAAGAAGCAAACTACTCATTCTATGGGCATCAACTCCCTTCCTTTGGCAAGGAGGAAGGCATTGGCGAGCTTGATGTCAGCAAATGGGCGGGGAAAGGAGAGCATAGACTGATCGGCCTTTTGGGAGACATGCTATTCTCGATGAGGGTGAAGATGTTGTGGAATGCTATTACCCCCACTAGATAAGCTCTCTATGGTCCAATTCAGAGCTCAGTATTTCAGATCCGCTTGGCTAGCTTGACTACTTTCTTTCTTCCCGATTGGCAAAGGGCGAAGCCGATAGAGGAAATGCTTGTTTCCGATTGGATACATGGTGCCTAGGGAGACAGATATACTCATATCAGGATCAGGATGCGCTAAAAGCATGTCAAGATTAATGATGTGTTATCTAATAGGCATCATGCAGCTTGGAGACAAGTTAGGAGTAGGTCTCACCTCTTGTTCAGGCTATCGTAACCCACGCAAACAACAGTGGACGAACTAATTAATAAGGGTGGTCTCCTACTTCTTCTGGCCTTTTCTCGTACTCTTCAAAAGAAGCATGGAGAATCCTCTGAAGAACTGCATTCCTAAACGCATCTCCTTCTTCTTATGTCACGGCGATTGGCTAATCACCCCATGTTCTGAGTGTGGGAATCTCAGTTGATGAGGTAGTCCGCTCTTGACCCGTAGAAGAAAAAAGCTTGTATTATCGGAAGAGGTCAGCGCTGGTAAGAGAAGCATGAAGCCAGGTTCACTCTACGTCTGCGGGGATTCCAGCCTTCGACCGTGCTCGAAGCCCACTGGCAGCTTTTCCCTCTTGCTACTATCTTCTCTCCTGCGGAATAGCCTTTTCTTCGATCTTCTTCCCGCCCCTCAGACCCCCGACCCCAGATATATAGTAATATAGAGTTTCTAGCTGAAGTTTCTTAGCTGGCTTGCTTCTCCTGTCTTGCTTCGAACGCCATTAGGATTTCTCTATTTATGAATTTGAAATCAAATTCTAGAATAATGCCAAATAACCATGAATGATGTTCCGAATATCGTTACTGACACTATAGGCGATTCCATCAACTTCTCAGATGATAATGGAATGCTACATCCTTCTTTCTATCAAAAGTTAATGGAACTTCTTTATAAATATCAAAATAATAGGTATGATTCCGATAATACAGAGAATTATGATCCGAGTTGTGTACTAAAGGATTAAAAGTCTGTTTCGAATAAGCAAGAGAAAATATAGCTGACTTAGATGTTGTTGAGAAAACAAATAGATGATAGGGAATCCTCAGACTCCACTGTGGTTCCTCCTGAGCTACAAGAAGGACCCACAACAACTAATAAGAAAGACTCTCTGAGTAGTAAGAAAAAGAATAAGTATGGTATTCTACAAAAGCTCAAGATGGTTTCATCTGATAAGAAATCATTCATTGTGGCTGATATGGAAACTATGCTCAATGAGATTGGTGTTCATGTGCCATATGCTATAGGCGTTCTGAGTACTCATCCTGAAGATGCTAGAAATCCTCATGATATACTGAGTTGGTATCTTAGTATCATATTCATCTATCATCATTTAGCGATCGTAGTACTAGAATACTCTCTCACTTCATTAAATATCTAGAAACAAGGTCACTATAAGGCCGAGGTCTTATTGCTATTGATTCGATGATCCACACATCAGGTCGGGGAGGACCGACGGGTTTTCACGAGCGTTGGCGGGTCCTGGAGTGCCCGTCGACTTAGCGCATACCCCGGGGTGATTATCACCACCTGCACCTCACATCTCGGCACAGTGGAACGTGTAACCCGCCTGCTATCCAAGTCAACCACTGAATTTCCTGGGAGACAGGGAGCCTTTAAGCGAGAGTAGCGAGGGTGGGACAACCCCACCAATTTCTTAGCTACAGCCGGCGGGGAGGACGGCACTACTGGCAAAGACCGTCTGGCGAAATGGTCGCAGGCGCGAAGCGTGGTAGGCTAGCGTCGGGGTAGCAGGGAAAGCCCAATCGGAGGAAAGGGAGCCCGGACGGTGGAAGAGCCAGGGGAGGCCGGGTCATTTGACGGAAATTCCAGGGGCGAGGAGGGGGGGTTTGGGTTTTCTTGAACGAGTCAACGGGGGAGGAGTCCGGCAGCCAAGCCTACCATCATTCCTGTATCGAGCAGTGGAACCCCCCCCCCCCTTCCCCCCCTCTGGACCACCTCGAATGGCATGAGCCACATGCGGGGAGACCCGCACGTACGGTTTGGAGGGGGATCCGGCCGGCCGGTGCCCACCCGACTAGAGGGACTGAGAAATTAATAGAGTACAAAACTTATCTTCAAGCTTTACCTTATTTTGATCATTTAGAGGGCGATCGTGGAGTCACTGAATGAAGTCCTCCCTTTCTTTCGGAGGCGCTGACCCGCAGCGAAGCATATATGACTAACTGAGAGATTATATATGGCGACGACAACATCATGTCGTAGAAGGATACCTGAGGTGGAGCCAACGACCCACGGAGACGAAGGTATCTACAACTACATCCCCGAGCGGCAGTCAAACGGGGGCGTGAATGCGAGATGCCAGCGGAATGATCGGCCGGACGGAGGCGGGGGCTAGCCCTGATGATATGGAAGCCCAACTCAAAAGGTGTATTTTCGATCGATATCCGCCTACCACCCACTAGATCATCTCTCTCTCTTGGATCTTGATCAGCATCAATCACAGGATATGATTCCATTCCTCAAAAGAATCTGGCCGGCCCAAACCCCCAACAAAGGGAAAACCTATGAGCAGTTTTCACTCGTCAGCATGAGCTTTCAAAGACCGATGCTTCTACTCCAACTATTTATTCTCTTCCATTTTCTCGGCGAGGGGGGTGGGGGGGAGCAAGCTTAGGAATGATCTCATTTTAAAAAATCAGAGATTTTACCCGGAAAATGTAATCGCTCTCTAATTCATTGTATCGGTTCTGGACCTCCGGTAATGTAATCCTTTTCTTTGGTTTTATAATATATTATTAAAGTGATGAATCCCATCTCGGGATGTCACCCTCATGTTATTCAAAAAAAGTATTACATTTATGACATTTAAATACAAAGCCTTACATATGGAGAATGAATTTTGCAAAGGGGCATGAAAAATATTACAAAAACCTGTGCATGTTATAATTTTGCAATTTAGTTTTACAAAGAGACAAATTTCATGTAAAATAATGTATATATTACAATTATGAATTCATTTTTACAATGGATACTGCAAACTTTACAAAGGAAATTTCATATTTTACTTCAAAACTATTGAATGAGGAATGTAAAAAATGTTTTAACCAAATTGTAAAACCAAGTATAAATTTTACATAAACTCGTAGGGTTTACATATATATGCAATACGCTAAATTAACTAAGAACATAAATGAAAATTAATAAATAAATGTATTAACGACAATACCAAATCTTGACAATATTAAAATAGTCAACAATTATCATTAAATTATATTCGAATTTATTGAAAAGATTGACGTAAATACCCATTTGGATAAGGTTCTCGATGCAACCGTCAGATTGAGATCCAACTGATCTCGTCGATAGCTCACCAGAAAAATGGTGAGATCCCACCTCATTTGAAAGGGTCCCATATGTATATACATACACGTACACACACATACATAGACACACATATTAATACACACACATGCATGCACATACCTACATACATACATACATACATATACATACATACATACATACATATATATATACACACACGCATACATGTACACACGTACACATACACATACACATATACATATGCATGCATATACATACATTTACATTACATAAATACATACATGCATAATACATACATACACACATACATACATAGGTAGCATTTCAGATGAGGTGTCATATTTCCATGATTATAAAAAGTCATTTATCCCGACCTTTGGTTGAAAGATGAATGCAAGAGATTGAAAGCACCCTGCCAAAAGAAGATGGTTCATCCAATAATAATTCCTAAAATATGGGACGATATTATTTAATGTGTAATTAAGTGTAATCTACATCATATCATACACTATATTTAGAGGAACCAACATTATTTAAGGGTTTTGTATACTTTCCATAATAATTGAATAGAATAAGAGTGACTAAAATGATATAACGGTTTTAGGTTTACAAGCTCATATGTTATTTTACAAAAATTGATGTGTAAATAAAAAAATTATCTCTAAGAATGTGTGTGAAAAAAGGGGAGAAAGTGATCTAAAAAGGATTGTTGTGGATACAATTTTGTGCAATTATATTTCCTAATGTGTAGCAGAATATACTTATAGTGGGAGAAGGTTTCACCATTTTATATTTCCCAATACATGGGGATGATAAAATTAATGCTAAATTTAAAATGATCCATGTAGTACTTTTAGCTTGATCTAATTTAAAATAAAAACCAAAATTTAAATGAGGTTATGCTAATGAATCATGTCTATATTTCGTCCATATACAATGAGGTGTCTATAAATAGACTTTTTTTGTAATGAATAGCATATTTTTTATAAAATGATTTGTAGATTTACAATATATTAATTCATAACTTTGTTATTTCATCCTCAATCGATGTGTTTTAGCCAATTGGGTTTTTGTAAAGTACAACTTTCTTTTGTGAATTGTTTATGAGTTTTGTAAAATGGAATGCATAACTATAGTATATCAATTATGATTCACGATTTCTACTAGCATTTTTCTAAGGATGGTGTATGAAATTTCAATGATTTTTTGTGAAGTTTGCATGTCATTTTGTAAAATATGCAATCTCTTTGTAAATATGGCATGGTATTCTACAAAATAAAATAACAATATGCAAGATTCCCTATCGAACTTGTCGAATCCGGAATCATGACATGTGCTCTTATCAGAATCATGATATTTGGGGGCTGAAGCCAACAACAAATTTTATATCATCGTTTGGTATACGATATTTACAAGAATAATTGAATTCAGGCTGAGGCTATCGACAAAATTTCCGTCTTCATTTGATATTTGATATTAAAAGGGATACAAATATATAAGCATGGCAAGAATGAAAAGGAATGAAAGTTTTTTTTTGTAAATAACAATATGTACCTCTATATTATCAAGATCAATGAAGATCTTGGGTGTGCCTTTGGTGATTTTGACAATGGAGAATAAAATCAAAATTGCGAATAGGATAGATGAATAACTGGAGTATGAGAGAACCTTTGTCTAGTTGGTCTAACCTACGTGGTTGTTTTAGTGATTAATCATGATCAATAAGTTATGTGTGAAAACGAGGATTGATAATAAACACAGGATACTATTTACTAGAAATGCCAAATCAAAGGTGTCTAGTGGTTTTTAAGAGGATCGTGGATCATAATCAGATGACTATAATGAGGTATATGATGAACTGGTTCTCCACCTCTTTAAAATAATCAAATTGCAGTACATGAGATGGAAAATAGTTCAATAAAATTCACATATTTGATTATGTGGTAAATTTTACTTGGTAAGTGTAACAAGGTCGAACTCATGGAACAACGGTTCTTTAGTTACATGATTCAATTCAATCTTATATTTTATTAATTGTAATGCTAATTCCCATGTCAGAAAATTATGAAAAAAGGAAAGATTTAAAAGTAAAAAAAAATAAAATAAAACAAAAAAAAGAGAGGGAGAGAGAAAGTGGTAGAGAGATAGATCTGTAATGATAAATTGTAATCCCCCATAATATGATCAATCAAATCTCTAAATAATTAATGGTTCTCAAATGAATTTCAAGGAATATTGTTCAAATTTTATTTAAAGTTTACATGTGATTAAATCAGATCAAACAATTATATATATCATCAAAGTTTTGTAGCTCTAGGCTCCCAGCAATTTCACTCGCATAGAATAATGTTGAATCAGAATATCAAGGAAACAATAATGAATTAAGACACCTCAATTATTTCCTTACAAGTTAAATCAATTTTCTCAATAACTCATTTGCAATGATATGTCAATTCCATCTTGCATAAGTTAATGTATTCCTCAAATAATACCTCAATAGATCAAAGATCTGATGTGTCCATAAGTTATATAAAACGTGATAGCTTGGAACTAGCTTTATAGTGATAAAAATTAAATAAAATTTGAATAAGATATGAGAAAAATATTTGATAAATAAATTCCGAGATTGAAATGCAAATAAAATAAACTTGTTCCTTCAAAATGGTTTAAGAGAGGGGATTATCTACAATAATTCAAAGCCATTGTGGTTGCTTCTGCAGTTTGCCCTAGTGGTAAATATCTATTTTATCATCTTTATTCTATCATTTTAGCCTTCAAAAACCTAGCTAAATGCATTAAATAGAATTATTTTGTACAAATTAACATTCATTATTTAATCCATTTATTGTATATAAAATACCATTTTTAATTTCAAAATTATAGAATAAAGACAAGAAAAGATAAAGAATAAAATGCCAAATTTATTTTATGACCCTAAACCTCGAGACCTAGGTATCTTGATGACTAGGTCAACATGGAATAAAGTAGGGGAAGATAAGGGCTGGAAATTCAATAAAATCTCATTCTTTTATTCATCAATAAGTCCTTTTGGGACCTATCTTATTCTCTATTATTTATACCTAAAATAAAGAGAATTGTACATAAAAGTTATAGATAAAAATATAAATACAAATATATAATTAATTTCATGCAAAAATTATATGCACTATACTTTTTATACTATGAATAAAAAGGCAAAACCTAAAATTCCCAGACCCATATCTTCTCCATAGGAACTCAAGATGTATAAAGATCACCTATAATTATATATATCTTTTAATAAACTATTTAATGAAGGTGGTTTCATTTAATTTGGAGATAAGGTGTGAAAATTAGGTTTTGGACCCATATTGTATAGGTTATCTGAATAAATTATTGGTTTTATGTATTTTTTATAATTTTTATAATTTTATATTTTTATAATTTTGTAAATATTATTTATAGTATATGTACATATTTATAATAGAATAAAACAATAAATAAAATACTAAAGTAAAATAATATGCAAAAATACATAGATGAAATACATATACATATACCTATATACTATATACCAATATTTATTTAAGTATACATATGATATCAGAAAACATAATAAAAATATATCTATATGTAAATAAATTATAATTATATAAATTGATAAAAATAAAATAATATAATCAAAAACATAAAATAAAAATAAAACATGCAAAACATAGGTAAATATACCTATAAATAAACCCTGAAAATTAACTTATAATAAATAAGCCTAAAAATAAATAAAAATCATAATAAAATACTACAAAAAATAATAAATACTTTTATTTATAAATTTAATTTAATAAAATCATTTATTTTTTATTAATGAAATTATAAATAATATCGGATCACCTTTTTCTTGTTGGTCTACGTGGACCAACTAGGGGGAGTCAAGAGTTGACCTCGGTCAACTCTTCTCCCCAGGAGAGTAGCCCTGTCAGACCTTGCGTTTTACCCATCTTCCATCTTTTCCCTCAATCCTTGTAGTCATCGATTTGGGTTGGTTTCTTCTTCACTTTTTCTCTTCCATTCTCCCTCTATCGCATCTGATCGTTTCCTCAGGGATTGATCATCTAAATCAGCCTCACCACCTCAATCTTGGACCCCTGCTTGTCATGTGTACAAAAGTTCTGCCCGATCTTCTTTGAATTTTCGAATCATTTTTGCCATGCATTCTCTCCTCCTTTTGTGCTCGACGACTCAAAGGAGGTGACAACTTCTTTTCCCAGCATTTAGGTTGATCAAGGAGGTGAAGTAGAGGTGTATTCCACATCTTTGGTGATGCTCCATCGTCCTCATAGCCCACAGCCACCCGGGGTTATTTTTAGTGCTTTTTAGGTAGAGTTAGTTCATGTATTTCATTTTTGCACTTAGTTTTCTCTTATGATCACGTGATTTAGTGTTAAATAGCTCCTTCGTAGTTTGTTTGAGCTTAACTCCGACGAACCCTCCACTGTATCTCTAATCGTTCAACAACCCACCAAATGCCATCATCTCTTTCCACATCATTTCTCATGTACATCTCCCACCTTCATTCAACCTGCTCCTTCCTGGATCAGGATCTTGGCGCTCAACCTCCTCCCCTCATCAGAGCAGTTGCAATCCCACGCATTTTGCCTCATTTCCACCAGCTAACGGGTCGAGGTAGTTTGCCCTCGACCTCAATTTTTCCTGTGAAGATCTTGAAGCATACACTCTATGCGAGGGGTGATTTTAAAGTCAAGGAAGGCTCCCCAGTCGCCTGACCTTGCTTGACCTCTTAGGACCACTCCGGTGAACCCCGGATCTTTTTAAGCCTTCCAGCAGACAGAGGACAATGCTAGGAGTCTTTTGGGATGTGTTGCAGCTGTTGAGGGCATCGGAGGAGGGAGAGCTCATCAGAAGAAGCTCACCCCTGCAGAGCTTCTTTCCTTTTCTTCCACACCCCTCCTCCGTCATTGTATCAAGGTCGAGTCCCAAACGAAGTAGCCATCGTTAGATCTAGCGTGCCCCAGCCATAGGATTTCGATCTGAGATCTAATCTCCATCGTTGGATCCGAACTGTCATCGCACATTGTGAGGCCGCCACGTGTCAAGTGAATCGTCCTCAGCCGTTGGATTGTACACTAGTGGGGGTATTTTGCACTTTCCTCCCTCTCGATTTTGTATTTTAATATTTAATTTATAAACTTTCATTTGTAGTGTTAAAGTTTTTGGTAAAATTTCACAATGCACCTTGTGCTTTATTGTATTCATATTAGTCTAGTCCATGTCACCATACGTACGGTCCCATGTGAGGTGGTGATTTTAAATGGAACCACTCGTGGGTATATATACTTCATTTTAGTCCAAGAACTTTAAATATTAGTTATAATATTTTGGGTATTTTACAAAATCATCCTCGCACTTAATTTTAATTGCATTCATGCCCTTCCAAGTACATGTATTTTTATGGATGTTTTCTATTTATTAAAGTAATAATCTATGCTCAAAAATTTTTTTAAAAAATAGAGATAGGTGCCTTCTTGCATATATTTTCATGTTATATTTTTATTTTTGCATATATTTCCATGCTATATTTTTATTTTAATTATTTTCTAAAAAAGAGCACATTTTTTACCTTGTTTAAATTAAAAATTACCACAAAATTGAAAAATTACCCAAAAATATATTATTACTATTATTATTATATTTCCTAACGCAAGATAAAAAACTAAAAATAGAAAAACAAAAGGGATAAAAATTTAAAATCTCCAAAATCCTTTATGAAAATATAAAAAATCCCTATAAACACTAAAAACATATTCATTTCTTTTTATAATTTTCTCTCTATTATTTATTATATGTTAAAATTTATTTGAAAAATTTTGGATATTTTTTGTTATTTTTAATTTGCAAATTAATTCGACCTAATTATTTAATCTTTATTTTGGGCTATTTTTAATTTGCAAATTAATTCGACCTAACCCTAAACCCTAAACCACAAAAAACATACTTATTTTATATAATAGTTTTTATAAATGTAGTACATTATCTTGTATATAAAGCATTATATATTATTATATTATATATTTAAAAAGAAAATGAAATTAAAAATCAAAAAATATAAAAATAAAATATAAAATTATAAACTTAGAAAATAAAATAAAAATTATAAAAATTGAAATAAAAAACTATAAAAATAAAACCTGTATAAAATAATTTGACAAGAAGAGCACAAATTTTATGCGTCATTTATCAACATATCTAGTTTTCTCCATGTGTTCGACACTCTACCCATACTTATACCTATACACACATTTGTAGAGTTATTATAAATTTTAACTCTATGTTTTATTTATCATTTATTGATTTATACGATGGGTTAATTATTGATTAACTAGGGATTTTTGTCAGTCGCCTCAACGATAATTTATCTTTGCATTTTGTGAGGATATTTTCTAACCCTTAAAATATCATTGTTGTCACACATGCAGGGCTTATGAGTGATTTCCAAAAGGAGCAAGGGTCCATGGAACAAAATAACCCAATGTTCGATTGAGATTGACCTATCATTCCTAACAAGGATGAAAACAATTGTGGCATCGATCAATCTCAAATGAGACAACCATTAACCCACAAGCAGATAAATGATTAATAAATGTAAAAGTGAGTTAAAATTTATTATAAATGTACTATAGATGTGTATATGTGTAAGTAGTGTATAGTGTCGAACTCAATGAGGAAAATTTATATATTGAGAATTCAAGATTAATTATTTCTAATTAATCCTAATTTATTATTATTATCTTTTTGTCTTATCAATTTTAATTGTTTTTATGTGGGTTTTCTAATTGTGTTTAATTATTATGTATTATATATATTATATTTTTTTATATTTTTCATTTTTACAATTTTATTTTATATATTATTTCTAATTTTGTAAAATTTATTTTTTTACTTTTTAAAAATGATATATTTTTATATAATAATATAAAAAATAAAGATATTATGAGTAATATATAGAAAATATAGTTAATATATCTATTTATATTTTAAAGTCAAAAAAGACTAAAAATTAGAAAAATAAAATATTTTATGATATTTATGTTTTTTTCTATATTTGATAATTTTTATGGGGTTTTTCCTATTTTAGGTATTTTTAATATAATAAATATAGAAAATAGTGAATAAGACAAATATCTGAGATACTTTTGGGTTATTAAATATAAATAATCCAAAATTAACTTAAAAACTATTTTTAATGTATAGTATAAATAACATATAATATTCAAAAAATAAGAAGATATATTTTTGTATTTTAGGTCATTTTTTTATATTTTTTAATATTTTAGGGTTTATGATTTTTAAATTTTGTATTTTTAAGGATTTTTTGATATGTAGAAGTATACAATAATATGTTTTTTGGAATTTTAAGAAACGTTTTTCTATTTTTTATTTATTTTAATATTTATACATGGAATAAAAACATCTTCTTGTATTTTTGATCATTTGTAAAATATCTAGAATTCTAAATAAAAATTATGCGACATGAAGCATGATATGAGACATTTGTGGTAATTTTCCTACAGGTTTTAGAGTAGAAAATATTTAATATGCAGAAAATAAAATAAAATAAAATGTTACAGTTACATGGACCTGATTATAATCTGTAAAAACTTTAAATGCATTTAACAATAGTTCAAACAAACATAAGGCTACATAGTGCCTCACGTGTAGGTACACGTGAGATGGAAGGACCTTTTTGTAATATCATGGAAGTACAGGACAATTGCAAAAGAACCTTTTATTTTACACATGATCTAATATTTACAGGACTACTTACAAAATACAAAAGGTGGTAGGCGTTTTATGCAAGTACCCTGGGGGTGCGGTGTGCAAGGCATGATCGCGATGATGAGCAACTCTCATGGTGCCATGTGGGATCCACTTAAGATACAACTAATAGCACACCAGTTTGTAAAATACTCAACGACCCATATTAGATTGAGGTCGTAGTTCCATCAGATGGTGGAGGAGGTGACCAGAAGAACGGGGAAGAACATGTTCCTCTCCGTACTTTAATCCTTCGATGCTCACATCTCCGACCTCCTCCCATTGTTATGATGGGATAAATCTTCTCTTAGGAACTTCTTGCGTTGATGGGGGCTCAAAAGGGTTCAGATATCAATGATGGAGTTCTGGAAGCTCCGGGTATCTAACTGACCAATAGGTGCTTGAAACGTTCTCCAGATGAAGCCTTGAGTCTTCTTGTTCTACATAAAATGATCAGGGGTTGAGGGCAATGCAGCTCGACCCATTTAATGTGTAAAAAGAGGTGGAAATGGGTGAGGTAGAGGTGATCCGACAGTCGATGGATATGGAAAACTGATCTCCTTGATCTTTGCGAGATCATGGGTGGAAAATAGTCGAGATGATGGACGATGGGGGAAGGTGTAAAGATGCTCAGGGGTCGGTTCACAGGAGTATGAAAGAAATTGGATTTATATGCTAGAAATCATGAAAATGCATGAAGTAAAAGAGAAAATAAATGCGGAATTAAAATCTACACTAGAAAGCATGGAAAAGAAGCTCAAACCTAGATGGGAAAATAAGGAGTAGAGAATTACCTAGACTAGATCCGACAATAGTTGGATCTGCCTCTTCACCACCTTATCCTCACCGATAAGGCTGGGGAACACTTGTTGTCATCGAGGTCTCAACCTCAGGTTCTCCTTTTAGGATTACAATAGGATAAGAGGGATCAAAAGGCAAAAATGGGGTAGAGTTTTTTATTTATACATATATGTACATGGCGATTTGGGAGGAAGATTGTGTGTAGAGGAGGAGTAGGTGGAGGCTAGGATATGTACGTGAGAGTTGGAGATATTAGCTACAGAATGAGGGAGGTCTTTAGAAGAATTGAAGCATGGAGGAAGGTGAAGAGAATGGGGAAGAGGGGCTCTCATGACTTTGACAAAGTCACAGGGTCAGACAGGAACGGTTGACTCGAGGACAACGGTCCTAAAGTCTTGATTGGTCCATGTATGACCATATCAGGAAAAAATAGGGATCAAATCCCTTATTAATTTATTAATAAATAATAAATGAATTTATTAATTAGAATGCAAAACATGAAAAATATTTCTAATTTTTAACTGTTTTATGATTATTTTTATCTATTTTACAACCTTATTTGTAGGATGTTAATATTTACATGTGTATTCATAGGTAAATTTACATATAGTTCATGTATTTTATTTTTATTTTGTATTTTTAATATTTATTATCCTATTTTCATATTTTATACATTTATAATTTAATTAAATATGTAGTTGAATATTTTGTATTATTTTTATAATTTTATTTACATACGTAAACAAATATATGTATGTATATTATATGTATAATATACCTATATATTTTAATGTATTATTTATTTGAATGTATTTTTAATGATTTATTTTTTATTTGTATTTTATATATATTTTAAAGAAGATATAATAGTATTTAAAAATGTAAGAAGATTAAAAATATGGAGAATGAAATACATGAATATTATATGTAGATACATAGTACAAACCTCAAAAAGCATGCTTTTGCATCTTAAATCCATTTTTAATGAAAATAGATTTATTAAATAATAGTTTCATTTGGAATACAATAGATATGAGTTTGGTTCAATTTGAGTTCATATGGAGAAGATAATGATTTGTAAAGTTCGGTTTACGACTTTTTATCTGTGTGTCTCAGTTGCACTGTGCATTATTTTTTTTAGTAATTATTTTTGCAATTTTCTCTATATTTATATGTACAAGTTTGATGTTTGAAAACTTCATTACTTGGAGTGTGTAAAGTAACGAATAAAATAGAGTAAAAAAGGCTATTTTCTGTTGAAATAATTAGGGGTTTATATACAATATTTGGCCCTTATCTCCCCCTACTTTATTCATTGTCGAACTAATCAATACTGTCTTGGTCTCGAGGTTTAGGGTCATACAATATGTTTGATACTTAAAGTTAGCATTATTTATGTGTGTTGATAAGGACAAAAAGACAAAATGAAAGAAACAAAGGTAGATGAATGGCTATTCATCACCCCCTACGCTTCCTTTGCTAGTCCCTAACAAACACTTATTAGAAGAATAATTGATGCAAAAGAGAAAATAATGAAAAGGAAAAAAAGTTAGAATGATTGATTTCCGAACTTATCTTCACAAAATCAATGTTTGGAGCTTAGATAAGACCTTTAGATGGTTAGTTTGTTGAGAACCTTATTAGGAATAAGATCGAAAACTTAACATCCCTCAATTTCCGCAAATCTTCATTTTAGGTCGCTAATGAATCTCCATTTCATCACCTTCATTCTTTCATTTTGACCTTAAATCCCTAGATAAATGCATGTATATGTCATTAATTTGCCAAAATAAACACCCTATAAATTATGCAAAATATTGTATAAAATATTATATATTTAATGTATTTAATTACATAATAAAAGAATAAAGCGAGAAAAAAAATAAAGGAGATACCATAGGTATTGAGTAACCCTATACCCCGAGATCAAGTCATCATGATGACTTGGTCAACAAAAAATCAAGTAGGGGGAGATAGGGCGGCTAATTGTACAGAAGATACACTCAAAAATTCTAAGATTCATAAGATAATTATTACCGTTTGGGACCTGTTTTATTTTATTATTTTTAATCTCAAATAATAAAATCCTCTATATGAATATTGCATATTAAAATACAAAGTAAAATACAAAATTGATTTCATACAAAAATAATGCACAGTGTGCTCGGGACACGCAAAATAAAAAGGTCAAAGTAAAAACATGCATACCCATATATTCTTTATACGATATCAAAATTGACCAAAATGACTTTAAATATACATGACTTTTAATAATCTATTTGATGAATGTGGTTTCATTTAATTTGGAGCTAAGATGCAAAAGTTAGGTTTTGGGCCCTTATTGTGTAATATACATCTATATTATATTCACTCTATTAATTTTTTATATTTTCAAATTATTTTAATCTTATAAACTTCTAAATATTATTTGAAACACATATCCATAATAAAAATGAAATAACATCATTAAAATAAAATAAAAAATAAAAAATATTTCAATATACAGATGACATACCATAATATACTTAGAAAGAATTTGCACATAACAAGTTAAGTGTACAAAAAGACTAATAAAAATATAAAAATACCTAAATATGTAATTAAAATAATTAAAATTATACAAAATACTTGTAAATGTTTACAAAATATATAATACAAATTAATAATTAAATAAATCAAACACAGTTATATTTACCTATTAATATACATGTATATATTAATTTATAATAAATTATATTGAAAAAATAAATAGAAATCGTATATAACTACTACATAAAATTAAAAGCATTTTTTATGTTTTAATCAATAATTTAATAAATAATTTGATATTTTTTATTGAATTAATAAGGGATTTATTACTCCTTAATTTCTGATTGGTGAGCTCTGAAAAACCACACTTGATTTAAGAGATAAAAAAGTCATTGTATCGACCAGGTGGATTTTAACATAAAATTTATTATTATTTATACTCCTAAAATTTGATGTATAGCGATAAAGTACGGGAGTGTTGAACTTAGGGGAGGAAAACTATTCAAAACTAGGATTAACCTATAGAAAATGAAAGTTTTATGGTTTTTCTAATTTTTATTTATTTCAAGGATTTTATATTGTTTTTGTTGTTTTAAATATTTTGTGATTTTTTGTTATTTTATAAAATATTTTTTAATTTTTATTTGGTTTTTATCTGGTTTTTATTTTGTTATTTTTATGTTTTAAATTTATTTACTATTTTAAGTGAATTTTTAAAAGATTTTTAAAATTTTATGTATTATGAATTATTTTTAATATTGAAAATTGAATTATTTTGTTGAAAACATAATTTTATTTTGCATTCTTCAGATAGTAACATTGTAAAAATATTTTATTTTTTATTAAAAAGTAGGTGAAATTATATTTCCAATGATATGTTGTATGTTTTGTGTGATTTGTATTTATTTACTTACAAATTTTACAAGGTTTTATGTATTTTTAATTTTTTAATTGATTTTAATATTTATTTTTATTTTTTTGGTTTAAAATGAAAAATCGTTCGGATCTTCTAAGAACACTATTTATGAATTTATCTCAAAATCGTTCGGATCTTTTAAACATGGATTTAAGCAAACATACAGATTTCGTTGGGGCGTTCCCTACTTGCGACGCGTTGCATCGCCCGAATGCAATGAAAAATTGGCAAGGGCCACTACATCGCAGCCTGGATGTAGTTCAAAATTTACAAGGGTTCTCGCATGAGGAACGCATGCGGGTAAATAAGCTAGTTCCGCTACATCACCGCCCGGATGCAGTCCAAATTTTGCAAGGGTTCTCGCATAATGGACGCATGCGAGTAAAGAAGTTAGTCCAAAAGAGATTGGAAAGGAAGTTACGATTTGGTAGTTGGAATATCGGTACTTTAACTGGAAAATTGATGAAGATAGTGGATACAATGGAAAGAAGGAAGATTCATATATTGTGTCTTCAAGAGACTAAATGGGTTGGAGAGAAAGCAAGGGAGATCGAGAAGACTGGCTTTAAACTTTGGTATTCAGGTAAAGATAAGGGCAGAAACGGTGTTGGAGTGGTTGTTCATAAAGATTTGAAGGATTGTGTGGTTGAGGTGCAAAGATTTGGGGATCGGATTATTTTGCTAAAGTTGGTGCTTGAAGAAGAAATTGTAAATATCATCTCAGTTTATGCACCACAAATTGGTTTAGATGAAAGGACTAAACAAGCTTTTTGGGAGGATATGGATAAGATTTTACAAGGAATCCCACAAAGAGAGATGGTTTGCATAGGTGGAGATCTTAATGGACATGTGGGAAAAGATGTTTCAGGGTATGCAAGTGTGCATGGAGGACATGGTTTTGGGGATAGAAACGAAGAGGGAAAAGTCATTCTGGATTTTGTAACTGCATATGATCTTTTCATAGCAAACACTCTTTTCAAGAAGAGGGAGGAGCATTTAATTACTTATAAGAGTGGCTCAACTAGAACACAGATCGATTACTTTGCGTTGAGGAGAAGAGATCGGTTATGTTGCAAAGATTGCAAAGTAATCCCTGGAGAGAGTTTGACAACCCAACATCGCTTGTTAGTCTTGGATTTACAAATAAAAAGGCTAAGATCACTAGAACTAGGTGGTGGAATCTTCCGCTGAAGCAATCAAGCTTCAGGGAGAAGGTTTTAGAAGACTTATCTTGGGATTGTAGCGGTAGTGCAAACGAGATGTGGGAGGCAGTAGCATCTTGTATCCGAAAGGTAGCCAAAGAGATGCTAGGCGAGTCAAAAGAAGGAGCTCCGGGTCAAAAGGAGGCTTGGTGGTGGAGTGAAGGAGTGCAAGAGAAGGTAAAAATTAAAAGAGCTTGCTTTAAAGCTATGTCTAAGGATAGAACAGAGGAAACTGTCACAGACTATAAAATAGCGAAGAAGGAAGCAAAGAAGGCTGTAAGCGAAGCTAAGTCAAAAGCTTATGAGGTTTTGTATAAAAATCTCAACTCTAAGGAGGGCCAGAAGGATATATTCAGGTTAGCCAAAGCAAGAGAAAGAAAGACCAAAGACCTTTCTCAAGTGAGATGCATTAAGGACGAGGAAGGTCACGTGCTTGTTACTCAGAAGGATATAGAGACTAGATGGGAGCAATACTTCCATAAACTTTTCATTGGAGAAGGAAATAGAGAGATCACTTTGGGTGATCTAGCTAGTAGTGAAAGTTACTTGAATCGTGCATGCTATAGACGAATACAAAGAAAAGAAGTAGAGGAGGCTTTGAAGGTTATGAGACCTGGGAAAGGTGTTGGACCGGATGACATCCCTGTAGAAGTATGGAAAGTTTTAGGTGAACGTGGTTTGACTTGGCTTACGAATATATTCAATGTTATTTGGCGAAGCAAGAAAATGCCTGAAGATTGGAGGAGGAGTATCGTGGTGCCTCTTTATAAGAACAAAGGAGACATTCAAAATTGTTCAAATTACAGAGGTATCAAGCTGATGAGTCACACTATGAAAATTTGGGAACGTGTGATCGAAAGAAGGTTGAGACAAGTTTCCCAAATAAAAGAAAACCAATTCGGATTCATGCCAGGTCGCTCAACTATTGAAGCCATCCATTTGTTGAGGAGAAGAATGGAGATTTATAGAGCTAAAAGGAAGAATCTCCATATTATCTTTATTGATTTGGAGAAGGCTTATGATTCCGTCCCACGAGAGATACTGTGGAGAGTTTTGGAGAAGAGACAAGTACCTGTCCTATACATTAATCTCATAAAGGATATGTATGATAGGGCTTTATCTTGTGTAAGGACCCCGACGGGGAAGACTGACTATTTTGATATCAACATTGGTTTACATCAAGGTTCAATTTTGAGTCCATTTCTTTTTACTTTGATTATGGATGAGTTGACAAGTCACATTCAGGATGAGTTACCTTGGTGTATGTTATTTGCTGATCATATTGTGTTGATTGACGAGACTAGAGATGGAGTAAATGAGAAGCTTGAGGTTTGGAGACATGCATTGGAGACTAAAGGTTTTCGTATAAGTAGGGCTAAGACGGAATATATGGAATGCACCTTTGATGGAAGCAATGGTGAAGGAATCGAGGTGAAGATTGGTGACGATAACATTCAGAAGAGAGATTCTTTTAGATATCTGGGATCTATTTTGCAACATGATGGGGAAATTGATGGAGATGTTACTAATAGAATAAATGCAGGCTGGCTAAAGTGGAGAGGAGCCTCCGCTGTTCTCTGTGATAAGAAAATTCCTTTAAAAATTAAAGGAAAGTTTTACAAAGCAGCCGTGAGACCTGCTATGCTTTATGGTTCTGAATGTTGGCCTGTGAACCATAGACATGTGCAGAGAATGGCTGTAGCAGAAATGAAAATGCTAAGATGGATGTGTGGACATACACGTAAAGATCGGATTCGGAATGATGCAATCAGAAAGAAAGTTGGTGTAGCTCCGATCGAGGATAAGATGCGAGAAAACCGCTTAAGATGGTTTGGTCATTTGCAAAGAAGGTCAACTGATGCACCGGTTAGGAGATGCGAGTGGTGGGATGTTGAGCCGGCTAAGAGAGGGCGAGGACGGCCCAAGAAGTGTTGGAAAGAGACTATACGAAGGGATCTTAGTTTTTTGGATATAAGTCCGAGATTGACCCAAGATAGATCTGAATGGAGGCGAAGAATCCATGTAGCCGACCCTACTTAATTGTGGGAAAAGGCTTTGTTGTTGTTGTTGTTGTTTTGGTTTAAAATGAAAAATAGTAAATTACGCTTGAGGTAATTTTTGTTAGATTTTTATAGGGATTTTTTAGATTTTTTTATGGTTCTTTAAAGTTTGTTGAACTTTTATGGAATTTTAATGATTTATTAAAAATTAAAAATATTTTTATTTTGCAAAACTTGTTTAATATTGTATGTAGTACAATACAGGTATTATATTTTTATATTTATGCTTTTATTTAATACGTATAAGACATGTATATGATAGTTTATACTGTATAGGGGTGTGTATGTGATATTTGGGAAGTTTTAGGGTATGTATTGAAAATGCAGAAGTTGCAGGAAAAATCGCGCAAAACACCTAGTATAGCATGTGCACATGCTTTCTCAGCCTCCTATTCATGTACGTAATTGTTCAAAGTTACGAGGGTTATTGTTGCAAAATGCCCAGAGATCTGATTTATCACGTGAGGAGCTCGTTCACTACTTAAGCGATGGGGTGGCTTTGTTGATGTTGTGACACGTGACACACTATTATGTGTTGAATTTGATGCAGATCTAACGGCTGGTCTTCAACTCAATCGAATGGTACTATTTGTTTGGAGTTCTTCCTTGAAATAGCCTGGAGGCAGCGGTGGTCTTCAGACTTTACCAGTGGATTATCAGGTGAAGCTGTGACCGAACTGATCATCGATGTTGCATGAAACGAAAGGTGGAGTCTCAGGCACGAAAAGGACCTCGACAAGATAGAGGGACTCATTCCCTCGGCTCACCTGCTACGAAGGGATGATGTCGGAAGTTGATAACATTGACAGACGGAGGAGGAGAGCCGCAATTCAATTTTGGCTCTTCCTTGATCGAATGGATCTGCAGTAGAAATTTTGTCTCGATTCGGAATGAATCGGAGCTTAATACATAATAGACGTCATACCTATATAATCAAAGTATTGAAATTCTCAGATCTCAAGATTCCTTGTATACGCAGAACCAAATTTCCACCAGATCACTTTGTTTCTAATCACGAAATTTATGTGCAGACTTCTTATTACAAATGAACTCCACACGTCCCTGCAAAGTTTAATTTATATTGAATCATATGTCCTTCGATCAGAGCTAATTCACTAGAAATCAATCTTAGCAAATCAATTAACATTAGACCAAATTCAATAAATTTTAAAATCCGTCAGACAAATATCTATTGATTTCATTGCAACATCCAGAGAACATTACAAACAATAACCCAAGTAAAAACATCAATTAGATCTCACTTTAACAATTCAGATATATGACTCCCAAAACATGTTTTGGTATCAGATCAGAGTCCATATCAATACATATAATGTAGATATGCAGAAATCAGAGAGAGAGTGGGTGAATGGATTGGTCCATACAAGATGGAAGAATAGGACCTCCTCTCAGATCTGTAACATCTGAGAGAACCAGAGATGCAAGGGGATGAAAAAGCGTGATTCATGTATGAAATGACCGGGTGTGTGAGGTGAATGAATCGAAGATGATTCGATTAAGAAGGAAACGTGAAGAGGAAGCATGGAGAGGATATATGGATTGAGAAGAATGGATCTAAGGGACTAACCTAGAATGGAGAAAATGGAGGATGAATGTATTTGCCTGGGACGGAGGCGGAGAACCACCGGTCATTGCCTCAACAATGCAACAGTGTCAAAGGTTAGATCACAGTGACGGAGGAAGACCTCAACACCAGCGAAGGATATCACGTCGTTCTCCGATCCCCTACCTCGCTCGACGACGGGGGAAACAAGCGCTCTATCACAGCTCTCTCTCGCTCGCTGGAACTCGGTGGTGGACGCAAATGGCGGATTCGAGCTCCGGAAGGGATGAAGGTGCTTATATAATGGAGGAGATGTGGGGCGCACGAATGTGGGTCTTGTCTCCAAAGATGGAGTTTGATCACCAGTGGGGTAGTTGGGTTAATGGTCAACGACGAGCAGTTGAGGAGGTTGGAGAAACGGTGGCATTGATGGAGGGGAAGAGGGAATCTGGCTGTGAGTGAGAAGAAAGAAAGGGAAAGGAGAAATTCGAAAAGTAAGAGAGAGAGTAAATAAAAATATTAAAATTAATTAATTAAATATAATTAATGATAGGTTAGATTAATAATTAAATTAAATTAATTAATTGAGATATAATTAAATGGGTAATTACACAGTTAATAAAAAATTTAAATAATTTGCTAAATGTTAAAGAATCTAATTAGATATCTACGTTAATTAATAATTAATTAAATAATATTAATAAATAAATAAATTTAATTTAAGAATACAATATTAATATATTAATTAATAATATAAATTACTGTACATTGTTCAACATATACAATATGTTCCCCAAAACCACATTTTGTTTATTAACTTTAGCAAAATCAATGTCATTTTGTAGATAAATAATAAAATGAATTTTAAGTCTGAGCAAGTCCGTACGACCGAGTTATGAGGTTCGGAAAATTTATGTAGCTGATTCGTGGCTTTGGGTTTATTGGAATTTTGTCTTAAATTTTATATATATATATATAGAAGAATTTTAGAAAAGAAATTAAGTTAATCAGACTTACGGTTAATTAAATAAAAATACAGGAAGTTTCTACATATAGTACATATATAAAACGGGGCTCAAACGTTAAAACTCACCCATTTTATTCTAATAATTTTTGATAATTTTAATAAATAGTATTAAATATAAAACGAAGTTTAAAAGTGAGTTTGGTCTGTTTGGAGTTTCTATAAATAGTTATGAACCTCAGAAGTCCGCTTTTACGGCTTTTATCGGTTCATCATAATATTTTATTTTTGTGATGAATTATTTTTCTGATATTTTTATACTTTTGTAAAAGATATAATTTGATTTGGAATTGATTACGTGATAAATAAAATCGGTGAAATATTTTCAATATGGAAAATTTGTTTAATGTATTTCTATTGTCTCGATTTTCTAGTATTTTTAAACACTAGGATCCTTATCTCCCCCTACTTATTTATTTTCTCTACCAGGTCAATATTGACCTGGTCTCGAGGTCAGGATCAATTTGTATATATCTTATATATATAGACTTCCTTTCTCTAATTTTTATTTTTCTCTTTATTATTTTTGATAAAAAATATTTGCTAAATATATAATATTAGCAATTGTGGTCAGAATGTTAATTAATTAGAATTAGTGATTATTTACATGCATTTTACCAAGTATTTTAACCAAAATAAAATAATAAAGATGATGAATCATGGATTCATCATTACCTTATACTATACCTTTGTTAGTCCCTTAGCAAACACTTATTCTATAAATAAGTGCAAGAAAAAAGAGAAAGAAAAAGGGAAAAAAAGAAATTAGAACACGCATGTTTCTTTAAACTGAATCTCACTTCACACAAAATTTAGAACCTGGATTTAGACCTTTGAATTAGTAGTGTGTCGGAACTCTATTAGAAGTAGGATTTTAGCCTCGAGGGATCTCAAGTTCCATAAATCCTTATCCAGGTTCACCTCAACAGACAGCTCAGATCCATATATCCATCACACAAGCTTTTCAGTTTTTAAAGCAACGTGTACTGCTTATGAAAGGTTTTAGCTCATCTTGCTTAAAGAAGAGAAGAAACTGCACATCCCAGTAATACACTCCCATTGGGCCCTCATTCTACTCGATCCTCGAGGAGGGGGTATTTCCTTCTAAGGTCAGGTCATGTTGTGTCCACAATAGAGTATAGATAGAAGATAGAAGAATGAGAAGAGAACTGGAGTGTGATCAGTGTAATCACATCTCATGTGAATCCTGGCCAGTTTAGCCAAGTCTCCACTAAGATAATGCATGCTTTCTAAAGCTTGGACCATTGTGGTCATTTTGGTATTTGGTGTATTTGGCTTCTTTTTGGCAGATTAATTGTTGCACTGTATAGATTTTTGTGACCCGACGGGTATAACTTCTTTTCATTCTGTCCATTTTTTGGGGTCTTAGAAAAATTATGCTAGCAGATCCTTCCCTCGTCTGAAGCTCTAATTCAACCCCAATCTCTCTGTCTTTAGATGTCATCGCAAGTAGACAAGGTTGAAAACACAACCGAAATGGATTTCCCGTCACATTCCCATGCAAGTTGAGCTAAGTGTAGAGTGACAAGAGTTAAACGGATGACACCGATAACAGGGAATTTCCGAGGGTCTAGATAAGTATCCAATCGCTGAAGCAACCACCCGAAAATCCTCTGTTGATTAGCGATTAACCCACAATATTGAATAAAACAATTGAACCCCAAAAATGTGGAATTAATATTTATTTTCTCTACCATAAAATGCATAGTGTATAAGCATGTAGAGGTCGAACCACAACAAGAAAAATAGGTAGCCTATGGTTATCTATGTACAACCAAGTCATTTGTGCAAATAATGTTTTTTGTGGATTTTTTAATTTTCAATTAATTATTTTTTTGGTTTTATAATTTTTTATTTTAAATTTTCATCTCTTTATATTTTCTTTTTATATAAAAGTAATATAGCTTATCTAAGGCTTTATTTAAATATATCATTAAATCTAGATAAAATTCATAAAATACATTGTCTTGGGGTTTTAATATTTTCTAATGTTTTTGTATTTTTCCAGAAATGTTTACTAATTTTGTGTATTTTTAAAGTCAAAAATATCCCAATTATGTGATTAATCAATAATCTAAGATTACTTTGGGTTTTAACAATAATAACTAAGGCCCAAAATTACCCAAATTAATTTTATACATAACTAATAATATATAGATAATTTTAAAACAGGAAGACATATTTTTGGTATTTTCGAAGAGTTGTTATATTTTCTAGGATTTTGGAGCTTCTTGAAATTTTTATATTTTCTTTTTCTAAATTTCAGGGGTTTTTGTTTTCTGGACTCTAGAAATATCAAAATATACCATATATAATTTCTTTTGCAATTTTTCATTAAGTTTTTATATTTTTTTGGTATTTTGTAAATTAGACAGGGACTAATTAGGCTCATTTTTAATTTAATAAATAGATTAAAGGCAAAAAATGATGACTAAAAATATGGGCATGAAAATAGATAGCATGAAGCATTTATACATATTTTTTCGAATTTTTTGGAGCAAGGTAGGTATTTTTAATAAATACGCAAAGACTACAAAAATACATGTCTTGGTAGGGGCATTTTTGTAAATAAAATAATTTCCAGGGATGTCAATGTAATTTACACAAAAGTTTTCATGGTTTATTTAACATTTCAGGGATAAATCACAATTTTAAAAACCCGCCAGGGTTCAGATGCAAATAACTCATAATGTGGGACGACACGTGATTCACGCAGGCAAGGACCATGATACAAATACTAAAAGTTCAAGGGTCTGCTTGCAAATTTCACAAAATTATAATAAGTAAACTTCAATTTAGTAAACCTTTTCTCAATACACAAAATAGCAGGGGTGTCCCTGCAATTTTCCCACCTCACGTGGCACAACACGTGAGGTGACGTGGAATGGACCTATTTGCAATTACAATAAGTTCAGGGGTCTTTTTACAAAATTTCCACTTTATTTAAATGCTATATTTAATTTACAGGACTAAACAATAAATACAAAATGGTAGGGGAACAAGTGCAAATTTCCCCTAAACGTGTATGCTGCGGACGGCTAGATGTGATTCACTTGCCACGTGTTGTCCATCTAACGGTCGATGATGGTTCGTGATTGGATGGCCAGGATTAGATCGGCCCGGCCGATCTGACGTTATGCGCATGACTGCATCCGATGGCTCCTGCTGCATCTGGAGGCTCCCCTTTGATCAGACATCTCTGGACTAAGCTAGATGAACTGGGAAGAAGCTTGCCTGAGGTGAGCTTAGATCGGTCGTAGCGAGCTCTTCTGGCCACCTTCATCGCGCAAAGGGTCTCGATCCTGGAAGCATCCCTCGTCGATCGACGTCTTCAACTGGGCTCCTGGAGGTCCGGAGAGGTCAGGCAAGCTCGGAGAAGAAGGGGACCTCCAGGAACCTCGTGCCAGGTCAATGTGAGCCCAGAAGGGCTCCTTTGATCGCAAAACCTGCACAGAAAGAATGGGTGGCTCGAGGGCTTCGACCTCGACCGGGATTCGAAGCTGTTACACGATGGAAATGGGATGGGCGGCGAGGCTCCGATGATGGGCGGAGGTGAGCCTCGATTCGCAGAACCGAGAGTTCTGGTTGATCTGAGGTGTCCGAGAAATGGAGAATGCGAGAGGGAACGAAGTGAGGGTGAAAGGGGGGTCAGAGCACAGAAGGTTTGCGATGGAATCGTTCGCCGCAACGGAGCTTCGACGAACTTCGATTTAATTAAACTTAAACTAACCACTACATTAATCACTAAACTACGTACAAAAATGAAATGCAGAATTAAAAACCTAGCTAAACAATCATGAAAAGTGGCTCTTATACCTGGTGGAACACCAGGGAGCAAGGCCACGTCAGAGCGCTGCCGTGGGTGCAACCCCCCCTTCTCCGACATGTCTAAGCCTCCAGGAGCTTCCCCCTGTCACAAGGAATCGATCTAGACTGAAGGCTGGAGTAGAAGAAGGGCTAAGGTTGGCTAAATTTGCGGAAGAAGGTGAAGGCTCTTATTTATAGACATGGTGGTGCACCCTTATTGACCGGGGTGAATGATGAATACCCCTTCATCACTCTTTATTCTTATATTTTAGCTACAAAAACCTTTGCAAATACATGTAGATATGTGTAAATACAAATAATTACCAAAAGCATGCATTGTGTAAAAACTTATAATTAGCATGTTTTTGTGCAAAAATAAAAGAATAAAGATCAAAAAGAAAAAGAGGGAAATATTTAGAATAAATATTGAGCAACCTAACCCAAGAGAGGGCTCAGCATGGGCCTGACCGCATCAAAAGCCAAGTAGAGGGAGATAGGTGCTCATGTGTAAATACCTATGTAAATAAATAAATTATATTTTCCTCACCCAAAAATATGTTGTAAATATTTTGTAAAAATTTGTACATATTTATACACTATTAAAAACAAAATAAAAATCTAAAAGTCAAAAATCCAAAAATAACCCTTCACCATGTACATAGACCTTGTCTTCTTATTTAGTTAACCTTGTAAATAAACTTATTTATTTTCAAAACTTTTTGTAAATATCCTATGTTATATATTGTAAATAAATAACATAAAAAGAAACAAAACAAAAAGCAAATAAAAATTACAAAATTAAAATTACAAAAATATATTGTACATATGCCATGTATATAGTTGTACATAACTATTTATTTTACTTATGCATATAATTAATAAAAATAAAATAAAAATAGCCTTTTATTCCTCATTTTATTCTATAAATAAATAAAATATAAAATAGGAATAAAAATTGTATAAAAATAACAAATTAAAAATCAAAATTAAAAACCCTATATTGTACATATACCTATATATGGCTATATATTGTATATACCTTATTTTTATTTCCAAAAATTAATTAAAATTCACAAAAAAATAGAAAAAATTAAAACAAACATTTTTTTTGTTTTGAGTTTTAAGTAAATCGGCCATTTATTATTTTTAATTCAATTTCCAAATACGTTCTGACGTGGCTGATTCCCAGTGGTCCACGGGGATTGTTGACCGCCCGGTCAACTCCCCCCTGTGGACCACTTCACACGGGTCGTGACGCCCGACCCGATTTCCCCGATTTATTGTGTCACGACCCGGTATCCAAATCCGTAAACCCCGCGCTCCGATCATCCCCCGTGCATCCGGGAATCTCGCCCGACACCTTGCCTAGGGATCCGTGCTCAATCGAGCCGGACCCGAGCCCTTCTTCCCGGACCTGCACCCATATATAGACTGAGCTCCACCGCATTCATTTCTCATCTTTGGCTCTCCACTCTCACTCCCGTGACCTCCATCGCATCCAGTGAGGTGACAGCTCCCGTTTGCCGGTGTTGCAGCGAGGAGGAGGTGGCCGGACCACTGATCCGGCAGCTTTGCGCCGCCGTGCTCCGCCGCGTGCAGGAGCTCGAGCCTCAGGCAGTGACACCCTTCGAGGCGACGACCAGGAGCTAGCTAAGCTCCAGCCCCGTCTTCTGTCGCGAGGCGATACCGGCGGCAGCAACAACTCGTCCCAGCGCTCCAGCTCCTCAGAGCAGCCTAGACAGGTTCACTTTGTACAGGCGGAGCCGTACCAGCAGCCGCAGCCCACCTACCAGTCCCCACCATCTCCAGAGATGCAGATGGTGCTCTACCAGCCGGATCAGCCTCTGGCAGTACTGCCGCCAGCCCCCTTCGATGCAGAGCCGTTGATGGATGTCAACGGGATTTGGTATGACCGTCCCCAGCCTGGGATCCGACGAGACCATCCCGGATTCAGGTGGGGGAGTGGTGGTGCCCAGCCCCAGCAGCAGCCGTCAGGACAGGGAGGGCAGTACCCCCAGCAGAGAGACCAGCACTAGTCGCAGCCGCAGCACCCAGCACATCAGCCATCATCCTACGGTCCTCGTCCCTATCAGCAGCAGGGACAGTCTTGGAGACGTGAGCAGCAGGCTCACCAGGGATACCAGCAGCAGCCTCCATCCTACCCCTCTCACTAGCACCATCAGCAGCAGATCCAGCAGCCTCACCCCCAGAGAGGCTACCCGTCGGGCTCCCACGAGAGCCCCGCCTTGGATGACATCGCCCGCCTCCTCACGGACCAGCAGGCTACATTCAGACGGGAGATGGACGAGTTCCGCCAGGAGATGCGGGACCTGGTCAGAGGGAAGGCCGCCATACCTGCCCAGATAGAGCCCAATCCGAACAGCCTCAAGAGGAAATCTGAGCCGGTAGTACATACTGAGTTAGCCACTCCTAGTGACCCTTTTGATGATACTTCTTCGGATCTATTTGATGCTGATTTTGTCACACTTAGGAGCGGTAGGACCCCAGCAGGCGGCGGCGCCTCATCTGAGCTTCACCACGAGGACACTCCAGAGGCGCCACATGAGGAGGAGGAGAGCGGTACTGAGGCCGCTCCAGATGATGATGGTGGTACTGATGCCACCAAGGATGCTGATCCCACCGGCGGTACTGAGGCCGCCGCTTCACCAGTTCGAGGAGGTGGTACTGATGCCACCAGTATAGCCGAGCCAGCCAGCGGTACTGATGCCGCACGACGTCTACCTGCAGCAGCAGCAGAGCAGCCAGCCCGTGGTGGTACTGAGGCCACCGGTGTGTGTACAGAGAGAGATGTTGTTTTTCCTCGTACTCATGTATCTCAGAACTCTGTTTTGAATAAAGGAAAAGGTTTACTTTCTTCTGGTCCCACTGTGGTGCATGATATATGTGTGGATCCGGTCCTTGAACCGATTAGACCTTTTCCTAGCCCTTCATCTGAGAAGGACCCAGTGATCCCCTTCCCTAGAGCCCTACAGATGGGGAAGGGGAAGAAAAAAGAAAATCCCAAAAAGAGAGAGCTTGAGGAGTTCAGCCAGAGCATGATTGATCGATTCCACATCCAGCTGACCCTCCAGGAGGCTTTGCAGCATATCCCCCTTCTTCAGCGTTCTTTGAGAGATAGGACTACAGTCAGGAGGAGGAGGAGGAACCACACTTCAGAGATCCATGTGCTGACAAAAGCCACGTGCTTCGCGATCCAGAACCGCCTGCCAGCCAAGAGGCCAGATTCAGGGGCCCCGTATGTCAGATGCCAGATTAGTGAGCAGAGGTTCGACCGTACTCTTTTAGATAGCGGATCGTCGATCAACCTTCTTCCGGCAGCCCTTCTCGACCGCTTCGAGTTGGGCACTCTTCGACAGAGCAGGACAGTCCTTCAGTTCGCTGATCGATCTGTCAAGAGGCCGAAGGGGTTATTACGAGACGTTATCGTCACGATTCAGGGCCTGAAATTCCCCGTGGACTTCGTAGTGTTGGACATGGAGATCCCTGAGTCAGTGACCGATACCCCCATCATCCTTGGTCGTCCGTTCTTGGCCACAGCCAAGGCGGTGACTGATCATGATAGTGGGAAGGTGTACTTTCGCGTCGAGGGCGAGAGTATACAAATAGAGACGGTCGAGGACTACAGAGCCAGACTCAGAGCCCGCTCCGATGCGAGTACCGATTCAGAGCAGCTGACAGACGCAGAGCCAGACATCCACCAGGACTGTGATTTTGTGATCACAGATGACGAGGCAGCTTGGGCAGATCTTGAGACACAGACCACCCTCTCACTTTCAGATACAGCTGATGCAGAGACGATAGCAGAGGAGAGTCTGGAGAGCACAGACCTGGTTCAGGATACCATAGAGGCAGCCGAGCCGGTCCTTGATCGCTACACGATGTTCAGTGATGGTGGTGCTGAGGCCACCTTGTTTTCCGGTGGTACTGATGCCACCGCGATTGATGCAGATCCCTCGGATTCAGAGTCTGATTGGGCCGATTGTTATGACCAGATGCCAGACCTGAGTTCACCTGAGCCTATAGATGAGGAGGAGGCAGATGCAGAGCCGAGCAGAGACAGTGCAGTTGAGCCGCCTTCTCCCGATCCAGTTTGCAAGAGTACGCTTTCACTTTCCCAGGCAGATTTGGCCGACCTTGCAGCTTTCACTCAGTTCCTTCCACAGCCAGATTTGCCAGCACCCAGCATTCCAGAGCGAAAGCCGCTCCCTACTTCGCTGAAGTATCGATTCCTTGCGGGCGATCCAGAGATGTACCCAGTCATCATCTCCGCCGAGTTGACTGGAGAGCAAGAATCCCGTCTGATGGGGGTTCTTGAAAAGAACCGCAAGGCGATCGAATGGAGCGTAGCGGATCTCCATGGGATTAGTCCAGCAGTGTGCTCCCACCATATCTACCTTGAGGAGGGGGCGAAGCCGTCGCGTGAGTTCCAGCGGCGACTGAACCCCAACCTGAGAGAGGTCGTGATGAAGGAAATATCAAAATGGTGGAGCGCAGATTTTATTTATCCCATTTCCGACTCCAAGTGGGTCAGCCCCTTGCATGTGGTGCCCAAGAAGACGGGCATCACGATGTGATCAGTGAGTCGGGAGAGGAGATCGCTACACGAGTACCCACCTCTTGGAGGGTTTGCGTTGACTACAGGAGACTCAACCAAGCCACCAAGAAGGACCATTTCCCCCTGCCTTTTATTGACCAGATCATTGAGAGACTGGCAGGGAAGAGCCATTACTGCTTCCTGGATGGGTACTCGGGCTACAACCAAGTGGCCATCGCTCCTGAGGATCAGGAGAAGACCACCTTTACCTGTCCCTTCGGCACATATGCTTTTCGACGCATGCCATTTGGGCTATGCAACGCCCCTGCGACTTTTCAGAGGTGCATGCTGTCGATCTTTTCGGACATGGTAGGGGAGTGTTTGGAGGTCTTCATGGACGATTTCTCGGTCTACGGCGACGGATTCGATTCTTGTCTTGACTGCCTAGACCGGGTACTCCAGCGATGTATCGAGTTTCATTTAGTTCTGTCATGGGAGAAGAGTCACTTCATGGTGACTCAAGGGACGGTGCTTGGCCACATCATCTCCAACAGGGGCATGGAGGTTGATCCGGCCAAGGTTGATGTCATTAGAAAACTCACACCGCCGTCCAATTTGAGGCAGCTACGGTCATTCCTGGGGCACGTTGGATTTTATAGGAGGTTCATTCAGGATTTCAGCAAGATTGCCCGACCGTTGACTGACCTCTTGACGAAAGACACCGAGTTCCTTGTCGATGACAAGTGTCTCTCGTCCTTTGCGACTCTCCAGCAGCATGTTATTGAGGCTCCTGTTCTCCAGCCCCCTGATTGGTCTCTCCCATTCGAGATCATGACGGACGCCTCCGACTTTGCCGTAGGGGCAGTGCTGGGACAGAGGAGGGATGGAGTTCCATTTGCCATACACTACGCTAGCCGCACATTGGATTCCGCCCAGCGGAATTATACGGTCACAGAGAAGGAGATTCTAGCCGTAGTGTTTGCCCTAGATAAGTTCAGATCGTATATCATTGGATCTAGAGTGACTTTGTTTACAGATCACACCGCCATCAGGTACCTCATGGCAAAGAAGGATGCCAAGGCTAGACTGACTAGATGGATCCTTCTACTCCAGGAGTTCGACATTGAGATCAAGGATAAGCCTGGAGTCAAGAATGTGGTGGCGGATCATCTTTCCCGATTAGAGCAGCCTGAGGATTCTGAGCAGATTGATCCCATTCGAGATACCTTCCCAGATGAGGTGATCCTTGCTATCGCCTCACTCCCGTGGTATGCCGATATTGTGAACTTTCTCGTTGCAGGGAAAGTCCCACAAGATTGGCCCAGGCAGAGGCTTGAGACCTTCCTTGCGAAGGCCAAGTCCTACCACTGGGAGGATCCCATCCTTTACCACGAAGGAGGGGATAGCGTCTGGCGTCGGTGTATTCCTCAGGAGGAACACCATAGCGTCCTCACTTACTGCCACAAGCTTGAGGAAGGAGGACATCATTCTGGGAGGAGAACGGCACAGAAAGTGCTCCAATCCGGCTTGTGGTGGCCTACCCTCTTCAAGGACTCTGATGAGTTCGTGAAGAGGTGTACTGACTGTCAGAGGATGGGCACTTGTGGACAGCGTGATATGATGCCGATGCAGCCCATTCACTTCTGTGAGGTTTTTGACGCATGGGGCATCGATTTCATGGGTCCATTCCCTAAGAGTCAGGGATTTGAGTACATTCTGTTGGCCGTTGATTATGTTAGTCGTTGGGTTGAGGCTATCCCCACCCGAGCCGCTGATGCGAGGACAGTTTGCAGATTTTTGAGGAAACATATCATCACGCGGTTCGGGGTTCCACGAGTTCTTATTTCTGATGGGGGGTCTCATTTCATCAACGAGCAGGTGAAGGCCCTTGCTAGTGAGTTCAGTATAGATCATCGTGTTGCCACACCTTACCATCCTCAGACGAATGGTCTAGCTGAGGTGTCGAATAGGGAGATCAAGACTATTTTGCAGAAAGTCGTCCGCCCTGACCGAAAGAATTGGTCACAGCTTTTGGACTCGGTCTTGTGGGCATATAGGACGTCTTTCAAGACTCCATTGGGTACATCTCCCTTTTGCCTCGTATATGGCAAGCCGTGCCATTTACCTGTTGAGCTGAGGCACAAGTCACTTTGGGCAGTCACAGATATTCTTATGGATCCAGATGGCATGGGAGACCAGAGAAGGGCAGAGTTAGCTGCCCTGGAGGAGCTTAGAGATGCAGCTTTCTCAAGCAGCCTACATTATAAGGAGAAAGTCAAGGAGTGGCATGATTCTCATATCAGCCACAAGCATTTCGAGATTGGACAGAGAGTATGGCTGTTTGATGCGAGGCTACGATTATTTCCAGGGAAGCTACAGAGCAAATGGAAGGGACCTTTTCTCGTCAGAAAGGTGCACGACAATGGTAGTATTGATATATCCGAGTTGTCTTCTGAGAGCACCTTTCGAGTGAACGGCCAGCGGCTCAAGCCATTTCTAGATCATGAGCCGCGGGACGTTATCGTTGCCCCTATTCATTTTGCGTGAGATGTGGTCTCTTGACTCACATCTTTTGCATCTCACGCCTGATTTTCACTGTTCCTCCGCCTGTATAGATCCAGTTGTCCATATCATTCTATTCTTTAGTCCCACGTCCCTTTTCTCATCTTATGATTATGCTATACTTAGGGTGTACTTTACCCTAAGTATAGGGGGGATGTCGGACCTGCGAGTATTCTTTTCGTTCGGTTTGCTCCTGTTTTGCTGCCTATACTTAGGGATACTTTACCCTAAGTATAGGGGGGCAGACTCTGTATCTTCTTCACTCGGATTTCCCTTCATGTACAGCTTGCTATACTTAGGATTATTTAATCCTAAGTATAGGGGGAAACCACCGAGTTCCTCTCATTCTATTCATTTATTCATTCCTGCACTTAGCCACTCCTTTTCACTTCCCTTTTACTAAGCACGAGTTATGTCTTCTTCATCGCTCTTGATCACTCTGAGGACATCGTTCGAGCTAAGTATAGGGGGGGTGTGTATACATTTCATATATACTTTAGCCATAACTCGTACTTTGTGTGAGTGTGTTAATAAATAAAATGGCTAAAAATCACAAAAATTTAAAAATTTTCATGTACATAAACCTCTTTTATCCTTGCACATACATAGCTAGTGTATAAAGTATTTTTGTAAAAATGATTTCAAAAATCTTTTGTATAAAGTTTGTGTAAATATTTTTGTATCAAAATTATGTATATAGTACAAAATTTTTCCAAAATGTTTTGAAAATCAAGAGTTTGCAAAAATCTTGTGTAAATGTGTGTAAATATCTTTTTGCAAAACTTGCACTTCATGCATCATCATCATCCATGATTTCAAAACATTTTTCAAAAATTTTGCATGATTGTAAAATATTTGTAAATAGCATCTTGTGTACATATATGTATATAATTTTTCCTGGATGAGAGTTGACATTTAAACTAAGCCTGGAATTAACTTGAGAAATGGAGCTTGAAAAAGATCTTAATCCACTTAACTTTAAGAGGAACCTTATAGGATTTAGGTTTAAGGCTTTTCAGGTCCAGAAGGACTTAATTCTTTGAGTCCACTAGGCTATGAGCATATGTCATCTTGATGAGCCTAAGTAGAGCACTTAACAACACACGCATGACTCTTAGAGACAATGGCTTGACTTGCACCTGCACTTTACACATGGCTCTCCACGGATGAGGTGGTGAGGAGGCAGTTTCCTTTGGCTTGGGGTAGCATATGAGGGTAGTACTTCTAGGCGGAACCTCTCTTCTTCTTCTAGTGAAGGAAGTGCACCTCAACTTGGTCTAGTGGTGATGAAGGCTAAAGACAGAAGTTGTGGGTTGCAATAAAGCTTCAAAAGAGGGATAGTCTACTGGCTCAAGAGGAAATTTCTTGTATATATGCTGCACCATGTAGATATGCTGTACAGAAGTCTTAGAAAAAAAAATGCAAAAATGCAAAAGAACTCCAAAAAAGTGGTGGGTCGGATTGAAAATTTAATAACCCCACAGGAGTGTACATAGTCAAATAAAGCAAAGCTTATGGTATTCATGTTACATCTCATGAAGCTTGCAGCGGGAGACTTAGCTACACTGGCTAAGCTTCCAAAACTCTATACTTCTACCCCCTCTTCTTGAGCCGGTTGCACTTGAACTTAGAAGGGAATACCCCGCTTCTCGAGGAAAGAGTTGCTAGACCGAGGCATTAGAGTTACCAGGTTGAGGGAGGTTGTTTCTTTGTTACTTCTGAGGTGGGGAGCCAACTATCACTTACACTGCATGGAAAGATTCATGGTCATTAGAGTTTGTGTATGTAGACTTGTTCTGATCTGGTTTATTAAGGAGTCTTGCCCATAGATTGGTGGAACTTAGAGGCTGTTGAGTTTTAAGCTTAAGTCCAAATAAGGTTCCGACACATTAATAATCCAATGATCTGATCAAGCTCCTTATTTCAATTTAATGAAGGAAAGTTTAATAATTCAACCTTGATCCATGTATATCCTCTTTTTCTTTTTCTTCTTCTTTCTTTCTCACTTCTTTTTCAAATAAGTGTTTGCTAAGGGACTAGCAAAGGTAAGTATAGGGGGGTGATGAATACCCCTTCATCACTCTTTATTCTTATATTTTAGCTACAAAAACCTTTGCAAATACATGTAGATATGTGTAAATACAAATAATTACCAAAAGCATGCATTGTGTAAAAACTTATAATTAGCATGTTTTTGTGCAAAAATAAAAGAATAAAGATCAAAAAGAAAAAGAGGGAAATATTTAGAATAAATATTGAGCAACCTAACCCAAGGGAGGGCTCAGCATGGGCCTGACCGCATCAAAAGCCAAGTAGAGGGAGATAGGTGCTCATGTGTAAATACCTATGTAAATAAATAAATTATATTTTCCTCACCCAAAAATATGTTGTAAATATTTTGTAAAAATTTGTACATATTTATACACTATTAAAAACAAAATAAAAATCTAAAAGTCAAAAATCCAAAAATAACCCTTCACCATGTACATAGACCTTGTCTTCTTATTTAGTTAGCCTTGTAAATAAACTTATTTATTTTCAAAACTTTTTGTAAGTATCCTATGTTATATATTGTAAATAAATAACATAAAAAGAAACAAAACAAAAAGCAAATAAAAATTACAAAATTAAAATTACAAAAATATATTGTACATATGCCATGTATATAGTTGTACATAACTATTTATTTTACTTATGCATATAATTAATAAAAATAAAATAAAAATATCCTTTTATTCCTCATTTTATTCTATAAATAAATAAAATATAAAATAGGAATAAAAATTGTATAAAAATAACTAATTAAAAATCAAAATTAAAAACCCTATATTGTACATATACCTATATATGGCTATATATTGTATATACCTTATTTTTATTTCCAAAAATTAATTAAAATTCACAAAAAATAGAAAAAATTAAAACAAACATTTTTTATGTTTTCAGTTTTAAGTAAATCGGCCATTTATTATTTTTAATTCAATTTCCAAATACGTTCTGACGTGGCTGATTCCCAGTGGTCCACGGGGATTGTTGACCGCCCGGTCAACTCCCCCCTGTGGACCACTTCACACGGGTCGTGACGCCCGACCCGATTTCCCCGATTTATTGCGTCACGACCCGGTATCCAAATCCGTAAACCCCGCGCTCCGATCATCCCCCGTGCATCCGGGAATCTCGCCCGACACCTTGCCTAGGGATCCGTGCTCAATCGAGCCGGACCCGAGCCCTTCTTCCCGGACCTGCACCCATATATAGCCTGAGCTCCGCCGCATTCATTTCTCATCTTTGGCTCTCCACTCTCACTCCCGTGACCTCCATCGCATCCAGTGAGGTGACAGCTCCCGTTTGCCGGTGTTGCAGCGAGGAGGAGGTGGCCGGACCACTGATCCGGCAGCTTTGCGCCGCCGTGCTCCGCCGCGTGCAGGAGCTCGAGCCTCAGGCAGTGACACCCTTCGAGGCGACGACCAGGAGCTAGCTAAGCTCCAGCACAGTCTTCCGCATCACCCAGGTAGCCTTTTAGCTCGCCCATTTCGCTTAATTTTTGGTTTCCCCCAATTAGTATCTCCGACGTATTCCGTTGATTCCGGCTACATCGTGCATCATTTCGATCATCGGGACACACCATCACCTTCGCCATCCTTCGACGCACCTTCTACGCCCATTCGTTCAACCCAGCTCGCCCCGGAGCTGGGGTTCGAGCTCCACCATCTTCCGCTCGTCGGAGCTCGCTCGCCCCGACCCACAGTCCACCTTCACGCTGCTTCATCGGGTCGAGGCACTTTGCCCTCGACCCGCGAAGCTTCTGGTGCATTTTGCAGGTCAAAAGGAGGCCATCTGAGGCCCCCTCCCATCCAGGCCAGGAGCTTGTCGCCGCCGACCTCGCCGGAGCCCCTCCAGGGCTCGGCTGGGTCATCTGAAGCCACCACCAGCTGCGGGACTTCACCGCCGATCTTCTCCGATACTTGGAGGCAGCTGAGGAGGACCCTAGCACGCGCACGAGGCCGGCGAAGCTCGCCGGCTGAGTGTTCTTCCACCGTCCTCCACCACCGTTCGATCGCCCCCCGCTCCAGATTCTATCGTGGCCGTCCGATCATCGAGGAGCCACAACCGCCCGATCATCCAGCGGGGCGATCTGGGCCGTGAGAGCAGAGAGAGGGAACCACCAGCGCTCGAGGCCGTTCGATCATCCACGTGGCCTCCTCTGCACCGTCGATCGGCTCACGTGCGGAAGAGAAGAGAGGCGCCACTCACCAGGACCGTCCGATCATCTACGTGGCGCTCATCCAGCCGTCGGCGTAATAAGGGGTAATTTACCTTAGACCCCCTCGTAGTTTAAGTTTTCAGTCCTAGTCCTGTAAATATTTTAGTCATGTTATTTACGTAGGGTAAATTGCACATTGGACCTCGTGCTCTTTGATATTTGCATTTATACCCCTGTTTGAGTGAGCCACGTGCTTCGTCACGTGTACTTTTGGTTTATTTGCAGTATTAGTCCTGTAGTTCTGGTTGGTTACGAATGAATGAATACTTTCTGGTATTTGCACTTATGCCCCTGTGAGCATTCTATTTGAACATGTGTGTGTTTTAGTGGGTTAATTGCATAACCATCCCTGGACTTTTTGGTACGAGTTACCAAAAGGTCCTAGGACTTGGTTTTTATTACCAAAAGGTCCCTGAGTGCCCCAGGCACGCGCCACGCGCGTGACTTGCTGGGAAAATTGCACCGAGACCCCCAGAGCTTTGGGTATTTGCACTTTGGTCCCTGTGCACAGTGCCCCCTTTTGGATTTTGAATAAAATATCAAATCACCTCCAAATCCAACGAAAATTTGACACATGGCTCCTGCCATGGTGTAGGATTTTTGTAGATTTTTGAGGACATTTTTGATCTTGTTTGCTATTTTTAAAAATTCAAAAACATCTATTTTTGGCACTGCTTCACTTGAAAAATCACAAAAAAATATAAAAACACCCCCAAAAATTCTATAAAAATTAGTTACTGTTCTTTGTGTGTTGTTTGATTTTCTAGCCAATTTTGGTTATTTTTCATTGAGTAAAAACCCTAAAAATCTAAAAACACCTAAAAACTCATAAAAATCATATTAAATAATCTAAAAATCCAAAAACAATAATTTTGGTGCTCAAATTTTCCTTATTTTCTCTAGAATACAGGAAAATTACTCCAGGGCCATCTGAGATCCTTAAATATTTTATTTTTGGGTTTTGGGCCCTGCTGGACAGTACCTTATCTTTTTAGTACTGTTTGATTTTTAGAAAATAAAATACACTTTATAAAAATCCCAAACATTCACCAAAAACACTTAAAAACCTAGAAAACATAAAAATAATTTTTCTTGAATTTTTGCTTGATTTTTGGTGTGTTAATAAATTGCTCAAGTGTGCTTGTTTATACTTTCTTTTATTTTCTTCACTTTTAAAAATCCAAAAAAAATATAAAAATCATTAAAAACCACTAAAAATATTTTGTCTTTATTTTATTTCATTTCGACTACTTCGTAGGCCTCTGGCCAACCCGTGCTCCTTGTGTTCGACCCTGGGAGCTATACCAGGTTAATCCCATAGCTAGGACCGCACTTCATGTTTTGATCTCTGATTTATTTCGCGGTTCGACATTTTTCTTGATTGAGTGACTCTGAGTGATAGAGGTCGCAACGACCTATTAGTACCTTTACCTCGTTCGCTCGGGTCGCTTATCAGTGAATCAAAGAATTGATTGCGCTTTTAGGCGATCCAAGTAGGTGACGTGATTGACGGATGATGGACGAAGGTTTTTCGTGAAGGAATCGAAGAGAGAACATTAATGGTTAGGAAGGGGAAAATGGGAGAAGATAGTTTGATGGACGCATGTCACGCCAGGCGGCTGGGGACAGAGTAGTTGACCATGATCAACAGCTGATGCACGGTGATTTGTCTACCTAGGCCACTACATGACAAAATAGGGAGTTTTATTAAAGAATAATAAATAATAAATTAGAGGTGATTTTGCTATGTTTTGATTTTTTTGAAAAGATATGGGTCTGTGAAGCTTGGTTTCTGGCTTTTTATTCTGTGTATAAAATGCACATTGTATATTATTTTTGTACAAACTCAATTTTGTATTCTTGTTTACATTATTATCTACAACTTCCATGTATAGGATTTCTTCAATTGATGAATAAATAATAAAGAATAAAATAGGCGTCAAAAATGCATAATAAATGAATGAGGTATTTATTGTAGTTTTGGCCCTTATCTCCCCCTACTGTATTCCTTGTCGACCAATTCCATTCTGGACTTGGTCTTGGGGTTAGGGTCATAAAATATTTGCAACAATTTATTCTTTTTCTTTTCTTCTCTTTATTCTATAATTTTCGCATTTTAGAAACCTAATTTTATATAAAAATATACAATAAATAATGGATGTTATTATGTGCAAATTGAGGTTGTTTACATGCATTCGCTAGGGTTTTTAAGGCCAAAATGGTAGGATAAAGGTGATGAAATGGGGATTCATCAGACACCATGTGTCCTATTTAGGCACTTTCAATTTGAATTCCGAATACGGTCTCATGGAACCCAAAGACTTAAGTCTAAAATACATGAAGAGTCTCAATTCTAGTTCCTAATAAAGCCCCTTTAGAATTAAGTAGATTAAGGCCTAAACCAAGCTCCAACTCTCAGACTTAGATCCATTCGGTTCAAGAATCATATTTGTTATGAAAAATGCGAATGAATGCAACAAATTTTTTATGAAGAAGATTTTACGGATTAAACTTTTTAAGTGTTTTTTATAGAATTTTTGCATAATTTTATTGGATTTTAAACTTTTTTATTGTCTTTTTGAATGAGTTAGTGGATTAATTCAATTTACATAATTTTTACAAAAATTTTGTACATTTTATAAAGTATTTTATACATATGTTTATATACAATGTTATACGACTTTTATACAATATTTTTACAAGAATTTATTTACATTTTTTAAGGATTTATCATAATATTTACAACATTTTTCTATATACAAATTTTAAGCCATTTTTTATACGTCATATTCACGATTTACTTGCAACTTTTAAAAACTCAAAATATACACCCATACTTTTTATAGAGTTATATTATTAAAAATACAATAAAGTATGAGGTATGACTTCTAAAGTATATATAGCATATATATACAACACCGACATATACTTAGCATTAACTATGTCCTCATAGTAACCAAAGAAGTGACAAAGGAAGACATAACTCGGTCTAATTATAGATCGGTGAAAAGATTTCTATACTACAATGACTCAAAAGAATAATGAATGAAGAATATAAGTTGATCGTCCCCTATATACTTAGGATCCAGTAATCCTAAGGATAGTAGACTCAAAACTGAATATGATCGAGGTCAGGAGAATGTAAACACTCAACGGCTCGACTTGTCCCCCCTATACTTAGGGTAAAATATCCCTAAGTATATAGAAGAATATACAAAGGTAAGGGACAAGCAAGACAGTAAATGAAACAAAAATCAGAAATAACCAAAAGCTGATATGAGCGATATAACCCCCCCCCATACTTAGGGTAAAACATACCCGAAGTATAAACAATGACAGGGGAATAGAATAGAATGTCATGAAAACACGGTGTCTACCCCTTTGATTATGCAATCCCCATGTTATCCCCTTCATTCTGCAAGAATCTAGTTGGGGTTGAAGCTCTCTCTACTGCCTTCATTGGAGCCCCCCTGACTCGCTCATCTAACACGCTTTTAGCTTCACTTTAGGGTCGATAAGATCCAACTCGAGTCCCTTAGCCTTTTTATGAAGGTGCGTGCATGTGAAGACCACTTGGAGCTTCATCCTCAACTTTGAACAGGAGCTCATGTCCGCTGATATCTAGGGCACCTCCAACGAGTCTCGGACATTGAGAAGACCCCTATTAAACGTATGAAGCTCCCAAGAAGCTCAAGAGCTGATCAGATAGGAAGGAGGAGGCCGGGTGGAGGAGTTATCAAGGATCAAAGCTCGACGGAGCTTTGTTCTTGCGATGTTCTTTGTGAACCATCAAGAACCATCGATGAAAGCTTCGGTACAGATCTAATATGGGAAGTTGAAATAAAAGCAAACAACCATCTCGACTGATCCTCTAGATTGCCATGTGGAAGACTGCTACCCCTCCGATCACACAAAGGGGTAAAATACTAAGTAGTCCCTCCACCTTTTTGTAATTAATTTTTAGTCATGTAAATATTTATTTTAGTTATAAAGTTTGTGTATAAATTTCAACTAGGTCCCTAGTCTCATTAAATATAATGTATAGGTCATGTGTCCCATCGACTCATGTAGTGCCCCACGTGAGCTTGGTATTTTGCTACCAAGCCCCTCTAAATTTGGTTATTTAATATACAAAATTTGAATTCTAGTTCAATGTTTATGGATATTTTAATTGTGCCCCTTGGATTTTAATTATATTGTCCAAATACTCTTGCTGGTTATGTATTTTATTTTTATGCATTTTATTTCGAAAAATTGAGCTCCTTTACGTAGAAAATTATGGGAAAATAGGGGAATGAGATTCATTTTGTGCTTGATCAAGAGGATATTTTCTTTTAGCATTTTCATCCTTTTCCATTTATTGAAAATCATTCATGTGCTCTTTATACTTGTTTAGAGATAAAAAATAGAAAAATAGTTTGAAAAATTTCGAAAAAATATTTATCATATATTATTGTATAATATAGTTACAAACCCAAAACCATAAATCTCAAGAGAAAACCCCAAAAATTAAAAAACCTCTCTAACCCTAAAAAATTAGAAAATGTTTTCGAAAATAGAAAAAACAGTTCTCTGATTTATATTTTTGTTCATATATATTACAATATACTAAAACTAGTTTTGAGAAATTTTGACTCCATTTAGTTTTTTTAAATCTCAAAACAACTCGTCCTATTTTAAAGTCCCTGATTTTGTATATTTTGGTCTTTTAAAATGCGTAAAAATTAGCAAAAATACCTCAAAATCACACAAATATAAGAAAATATAAAATATTCAAAAATATTTCATTTTTTTTATTTTTTGACTATTTATAGATATATTTATATTTATAATACCCTTTATTATATTATATGCATATATACAGTTAGACATAATTAATACAATTATTAATTATAAATACCTTATAAATATTTTAAACCCTTCTAAACAATTAAAAAGGATTTTTCTTTAGGGATTTTTCTAATTGTTTTATAATTATATTATACTATATAGTATTGTATTATACATATTACATATGTATACCCTTATATATACCTTTATTATATATTAAAAAAGAAGAAAAAATAACAAAATTAGAAAATATAAAAGGAAAAAATTTTAAAAAATAAATATATATTAATAATATATAAAATTATTTACTTAAAAACACACAAAAATATCAAATAATTAAGTGAGTAAATATTACAGATAAACATTATTATTATTCATAATTTATTTATAAATAATAATACATGCAACACCGACTTGCTTCATGTGTTCAACACCCTACCTGCTTGTCTACTGTACACACTTGGTTTGTAGGGTTATAATAAATTTTGATTCACACATCTGCTTTGATTGATTTCTATTAGTTGTGTGGGTTAATTGTTGTCTGAGTTACTTGGCTCACATATTCGGTCACTTCAGCGACTGTGGTTCGCTGATGAATCTACGATTCTCATTCTTTATCATTTTATTTTAATCTCTTTCTTTTAGCAAAATCATCTATAAATGCCTATAAATACAATAACTTAGCATTCTACACAACTGTGTTAATATCTCATAATTAGCACTTATTTTGTAAAAATAAAAGAATAAAGAGAACATAAAAAGAAGGATGTATTTAGAATAAATACATAGTGACCCAAACCCCAAGCGAAGGTTGAGTTTTGACCTAATCGCAAAGAAAATAAGTAGAGAGGGATAAGTTTACACTATGTATTGTACACATCACATATACTTGTACAAATTATACATTTTTATTTCACTCAAAGAAAATAACTTTTTGCAAACAAAAATATTTACAAAGGTTGAACACTTTTTACAAAATATTTTCAAACAGTTTTTAAAAATATTTTCACAAAGAGTTTCGAACCATTTTTCAAACATTTTGCTAAAAGCATTTTTACATAATTTATTAATCAGATCATACAGAAAGAGTCTAAGGAGCTACAACCATATTTTATTTGCATATTATGAATATTTTAACATTATTTTTAGCCTTAGATATTATTTAAAATACGAAAATATGAGTTATGGCTTAAAGTATATACATAGTATATACGACCCCCTATACTTAACTCGAGTTATGTCCTCATAGATCAAAGAGAAAGAGAAGACATAACTTGGATTATGTATAGAGAAGTATAAAGAATGAAGGAATAAGGAGATAAATGAATGAACAAGAAGTTGACTGCCCCCATATACTTAGGATCAAATAATCCTAAGTATAGCAGACTGTACACAAGGTGGGTATGGTCAATGGTAAGAATAGATAGATCGTACTCAGGTGATCTCCCCCTATACTTAGGGTAAGATACCCCAAAGTATAGTCAAGAAGAGGAGTCAACGGAGAAAATAAAAGGAGGAAAGAATGTGGGGTGCACACCCCCCCCCCCCTATACTTGGGATAAAACACATCCTAAGTATAGCAGACTGACAAAAAAGGGTGGCACCTTTCAGGTAGAGAAAGAAAATAGAAAAGGAAAGAAGAAAAGAAGAATCAGAGAAAAAGTTTTTGAGGTGCAGTATCTGAATCTTTTGATGCTGCGGGAGCCATGAATGTGTCTTCAAAGCGCAGAACATGAATCGAGTCAACAACAACTAAGAAAGTATCATGCTCCAAGTAAGGCTTCAGTAGTTGACCGTTGATGACGAATGTATGTGCGTCAAGAGATAGTTCGATATGTCAATACTTCCATTGTCACGCACTTCTCGAACTTGAAATGGCCCTGTCCATTTGCTTTTTAATTTTCCCGAGAATATCTTCAACTTTGCGTCAAAGAACTACACTTTCTTCCCAGCTTCGAAGGTCTTTCGTATGATGTGTCGGTCATGCAATTGTTTCACCTTCTACTTGTACATCAATATGTTATCGTATGCATAGTCCCGGAATTCCAAGAGTCTGTTCAGATCGTCTTTCCTTTTCTGACCAATTTTCCGTGAGTCCAAGTTGCACATATTAATTTCCCATAAAGAATTGTGAATTAGTTCCATGGGTAGGTGACATGGCTTGCCATATACAAGATGATAGGGCGGCATGCCCAAGGGAGACTTGTAGGCGGTTTTGTATGCCCAGAGAACTGAGTTCAGGAGTTGCGACCATTTCTTTCTATCCGGCCTCACAAGTTTCTGAAGGATCGTCTTGATTTCTCTGTTCGTTAATTCGGCCATGACATTGGTCTGGGGATGATAAGGAGATGCGACTCGATGGTCGATTTCGTATTCCTTCGTTAACTTCTTGACCTATTTGTTTATGAAGTGTCTACCCCCATCTGATACGAGAATCTTCAGAATCTTGAACCGTGAAATGATATTTTCTCATAAGAATCGACACACTGTCCGGCTATCTGCAGCTCGAGCGAGGATAGCTTCAACCTAGCGACTTACGTAATCGACGGCAAGAAGGATGAGCTCATATCCCTGAGTGTTAGGGAAAGGCCCCATGAAATTGATGCCCCATGCATCGAAAACGTATGTTATTTGAATGATCTCCAGGGGCATCAAGTCTTTTGTTATGAGTGTGCCCTTCAATCTCTGACAGTCAGTGCATCTTTTGACAAATGTTGTTGCATCCTTAAATAGTGTGGGCCACCAGAAGTCGCACTGAAGTACTTTCGCTGCCGTCCGTTCTCCAGAGTGGTGTCCACCAGATTCAAGCGAGTGATAGTGCTCGAGGACATTATGATGCTCCTCCTAAGGTATACACCTTCGCCAAATGCAATCCGCCCCTTCCCTGAATAAGAAGGGATCTTCCCATTGGTAGAAACGGATTGTCAACAAGAATTTATCCTTATGATTTTTCGTACAATCTAGTGGTACTACCCCGAAACGAGGTAGTTGACAATATCAGCCATACCAATGTAGTGAATAAACAACCAAAATTGATTCATCGGGAAAGGTTTCTGTGATGGGTGTATTGTTAAGTGGAGGCTCTTGCTGCTCAATTCTGGAGATATGATTGTTACCACATTCTGAACTCCAGGATTGTCCTTGATTTCCAAGTCAAATTCCTGGAGGAGAAGGATCCATCTGATCAGTTTGGGCTTGGTATCCTTTCTTCTGTTGTAAGTATCGAATAACAGAGTGGTCTGTGAAAATAGTAACTTTCAATCCAAGCAAAACTTGATCTGAACTTTTCCAGGGCGAAACCACGGCTAGCAACTCTTTCTGTCACTGTTTAATTTCTCTGCGCTTCATCTAATGTTTTGTTGGCGTAATGAATGGCATAGGGCGCCTTGTTTTTCCTTTGTCCTAAAACAGCCCCAACTGCAAAGTCTGACGAATCCGTCATGATCTCAAAAGGGAGAGACCAATTCGGCGGTTGTAGGACTGGAGCTTAAGTGATTATCTCCTTCAACTAATTGAAAGCAAGGAGAACATGATTATTAACATTAAACTTGGTCTCCGTGCATAAAAGTTCCGTAAGAGGCAATAGGGAACGATGCCATATGATATCAGGGAATTTTCTGAGGGTCTAGATAAATATCCAATCGCTGAAGCGACACCCTAAAATCCTCTGTTAATCAGTAATTAACCCAAAATATTGAATAAAATAACTGAGCCCCCAAAATGTGGAATTAATATTTATTTTCTCTACCATAAAATGCATAGTGTAAAAGCATGTAGAGGTCGAACCACAGGCAACAAAATAGGTAGCCTATGGTTATCTATGTATAACCAAGTCATTTGTGCAAATAATACTTTTTGTGGGTTTTTTAATTAATTTTTTTTATTTTTGGTTTTATAATTTTTTGTTTTTATTTTTCATCTTTTTATATTTTCTTTTTTATATAAAAGCAATATAGCTTATATAAGTCTTTATTTACATATATCATTAAATCTATATAAAATTCATAAATATATTTTTTAATATTTTTCTAAATTTTTTATTTTTCCATAATTGTTTGCTATTTTTATGCATTTTTAAAGTCAAAATATCCTAATTATCGGATTAATCAATAATATAATAATCTGAGATTAATTTGGTTTTAAAAATAATAACTAAGGCACAAAATTACCCAAATTAATTTTTTTACATAACTAATAATATATAGATAATTATAAAAATGAAGACATATTTTTGGTATTTTTGAAGAGCTTTTATATTTTTTTAGGATTTTGAAGCTTCTTGAAATTTTTATATTTTCTTTTTCTAATTATCAGGAGTTTTTGTTTTATGGACTCAAGAAATGTCAAAATATACCATATATAATATTTTTGGAATTTTTCTCTAAGTTTTTGTATTTTTTGGTATTTTATAAATTAGATACGGACTAATTAGGCTCCTTTTTAATTTTAATAAATAGATTAAATGCAAAAAATGTTGATTAAAAATAAGGGCATGAAAATGCATAACATGAAGCATTTATACCTATTTTTTCATATTTTTTGGAGCAAGGTAGGTATATTTAATTAATACACGAGGACTACAAAAATACATGTCCTAGCAGGGGCATTTTTGTAAATAAGTCCATGGATGTCATTGCAATTTACCTAAAATTTTGCATCGCTTATTTAACATTTCAGGGTTAAATCACAATTTCAAAACCCGTCAGGGTTCAGATGCAAATAACCCATCTCGTGGGACGACACGTGATTCACACAGGTGAGGACCATAATGCAAATACTAAAAGTTCAGGGGCATGCTTGTAAATTTATCAAAATTCAGTTTAGTGGACCTTTATTAAATACACAAAATCTTAGGGGAGTCCCAGTAATTTTCCCACCTTACATGAGACAGCACGTGGGGTGATGTGGAATGGACCTATTTACAATTACAATAAGTTCGGGGGCCTTTTTACAAAATTTCCACTTTATCTTAAATGCTATATTTAATTTACAGGACTAAACAATAAATACAAAAATGGTAGGGGTATAAGTGCAAATTACCTCTACGTGTGCGCTGGTGGAGGGTTGGATGTGATCCGCTTGCCACGTATCGTCCATCCAACGGTCGATGATGGTTCGTGATTGGATGGCTAGGATTAGATCGGCCCGGCCGATCTGATGGTCTGCGCATGGCCGCATCTGACTACTCATGATGCATATGGAGTCTCCCCTTTGATCGGACGGCTCTGGACTAATCTAGATGAACTGGGAAGAAGCTCGCATGAGGCGAGCTTAGATCGGTCGTAGCGAGCTCTTCCGGCCACCTTCATCACCGCCAAGGGTCTCGATGCCTTCCTGAAAGCCTCCCTCTTCGATCGACGTCTTCAGATGGTCTCCTGGAGGTCCGGACAGGTCAGGCGAGCTCAAAGAAGAAGGGGACCTCTAGGAACCTCGTGCCAGGTCAATGTGAGCCCAGCAGGGCTCCTTTGATCGCAAAACCTGCACCGAAAGAACGGGTGGCTCGAGGGAACCGGCCTCAACCGGGATTCGAAGCTGTCAAGCGATGGAAATGGGATGGGCGGTAAGGCTCCAACGATGGGCGGAGATGAGCCTTGATTTACAGAACTGGGAGGATTCTGGTTGATCTGAGGTGACCGGGAAATGGAGAATGCGGGAGGGAACGAAGTGAGGGTGAAAGGGGGGTCAGAGCACAGAAGGTTCGCAATGGAATCGTCATGCAGAATTAAAAACCTAGCTAAACAATCAAGAAAAGCATCTCTTATACCTGGTGGAACACCATGGAGCAAGGCCACGCAGGAGCGCCATCGTGGGTGCAGCCCCGCCTTCTCCGTCGGTGTAAGCCTCTAAGAGCTTCCCCCTGTCAGGAGGAAACGATCTGGAACGAAGGCTGGAGTAGAATAAGGTCTAAGGTTGACCAAATTTGCGGAAGAAGGTGAAGGCTCTTATTTATAGACATGGTGGTGCACCCTTATGGCCGAGTAAATCGAAGAATTGATCGGGTTGGGTTTCTAGGCGATCCAAGTAGGTGGCGTGATTGAGAGATGATGGATGAAGGTTTTTTATGAAGGAATCGAAGAGATAACATTAATGGTTAGGAAGGGGGAAATGGGAGAAGACAGTTTGATGGACGCCTGTCACGTCAGGCAGTAGGGGACAGAGTAGTTGACCGCGATCAACAGCTGACAACGGTGATTGGTCCACCTAGGCCGCTACAAGACAAAACATGGAGTTTTATTAAAGAATAATTAATAAAAAATAGTAGATGATTTTATTATTTTTCGATTATAAAAAAAGTTTTTTTATTTTATGTTGTATTTTATTATGATATTTATTTATTTATTTGATGTATTTTATGACAATGTTTTCAATGGTTTATTTATAGTATATTTACTTGTATTTTATGCAATTTTATTTTTATTTTGCATATTTGATTTTATTATTTTATTATATTATTTTATATATTTATAGCTTATTTTTGTGAGTATAAATATATTTTTGTTTTATTTTTATGATGTTATTTGTATACTTAAATAAATAGAGATGTATATTATATAGGTATATTCATAGGTATTTTACCTATGCTTTATGTATAATATTTTCTTTTAAGGTATTTTTATGAGTTTTATTTTAGTTTTATATTTTTAATAGAATCTATACAATATTTACAATATTAGAAAAATATAAAGGAATAAAAAATTAAAGAATGTATTTCCCTTTTTATTTGGGTAAAATGGGGCTGCCCCCCGGGAGTAGCCAACTTGGCTACTCCCACCCCTATTTTTCCCTCATTTTTTATTTTTTTGGAAAATAAAAATTTGTATATTCATCATTATATCCCTCTCACATTCTATTAAAATTTCGGGAGAAACAGCGACTCCTAAGCCCTCCATCCAGACGTCATTTTTTTAACGGTCGTAGGATTTTTTTAAATCGACCATGTTTGGATGGAGGCCGTAGGAGTCTCTGTTTCTGACGAAATTTTAATAGAATGTGAGAGGGATATAATGATGAATATACAAATTTTTATTTTCCAAAAAAATAAAAAAATTAGGGAAAAATAGGGGTGGGAGTAGCCAAGTTGGCTACTCCCTGGGGGCAGCCCCATTTACCTCTTTTTATTTATATACATATAAAAGCATAGGTCTTTTGTCTATGTATTTTACATAAACTTATTTTATTTTCCATTTTCTTTTTTATTTCTTCTAATTTTAATATGCATCTGTGTTATAAATAATATTTACAAAATTATAAAAATAAGAATTTGTATAAAGAATGAATGATGAATAAATTGAATATTTTAATCAATAGACTGTACAAGAGGGGCCCGAAACCTAACTTCTATATAGTAACTCCAAAAAATATAAAACGACCACAATTAAACAGCTCGTGAAAATTTATATACAATTAGAGGTGATTTTGCTATTTTTGATTTGTATTGAAAAGATATGGGTCTGTGAAGCTTGGTTTCTGGCTTTTTATTCTGTGTATAAAATGCACATTGTATATTATTTTTGTACAAAATCAATTTTGTATTCTTGTTTACATTATTATCTACAACTTCCATGTACAGGATTTCTTCCATTGATGAATAAATAATAAAGAATAAAATAGATGTCGAAAATGCATAATAAATGAATGAGGTATTTATTGTAGTTTTAGCCCTTATCTCCCCCTACTGTATTCCTTGTCGACCAATTCCATTCTGGACTAGGTCTTGGGGTTAGGGTCATAAAATATTTGCAACAATTTATTCTTTTTCTTTTCTTCTCTTTATTCTATAATTTTCACATTTTAAAAACCTAATTTTATATATAAATAATACAATAAATAATGGATGTTATTACGTGCAAATTGAGGTTGCTTACATGCATTTTCTAGGGTTTTTAAGGCCAAAATGATAGGATAAAGGTGATGAAATGGGGATTCATCAGACACCATGGGTCCTATTTAGGCACTTTCAATTTGAATTTCGAATACGGTCTCGTGGAACCCAAAGACTTAAGTCTAAAATACATGAAGAGTCTCAATTCTAGTTCCTAATAAAGCCCCTTTAGAATTAAGTTGATTAAGGCCTAAACCAAGCTCCAACTCTCAGACTTAGATCCATTCGGTTCAAGAATCATACTTGTTATGCAAAATGCGAATGAATGCAACAAATTTTTTATGAATTAGATTACGGATTAAACTTTTTAAGTGTTTTTTGAAGATTTTTTGCAAATTTTTATTGGATTTTAAACTTTTCAATTTTTGTGGTCTTTTTGAATGAGTTAGCGGATTAATTCAATTTTCATAAATTTTACAAAAATTTTGTACATTTTACAAAGGTTTTATACATATGTTTATATACAATGTTATACATCATTTATACAATATTTTTACAATAATTTATTTATATTTTTTAAGGATTTATCAGAGTATTTTACAACATTTTTGATATACAATTTTTAAGCCATTTTTTTATACATCATATTTATGGTTTACCTGCAACTTTTAAAAATCCAAAATATACACCCATACTTTTTATATAGCTATATTATTAAAAATACAATAACGTATGAGGTCTGGATTCTAAAGTATATATAGCATATATATACGACACCCACCTATACTTAGCGTGAACTATGTCCTCATAGTGACCAATGAAGCGACAAAGGAAGACATAACTCGGTCTAATTATAGATCGGTGAAAAGAACTCTATACTTCAATGACTCAAAAGAATAACGAATGAAGAATATAAGTCGATCATCCCCTCTATACTTAGGATCCAGTAATCCTCAAGATATCATACTCAAAACCGAAGATGATCGAGGTCAAGAGAATGTACACACTCAACGGCTCAGCTTGTCCCCCCATACTTAGGGTAAAATATCCCTAAGTATAGAGAAATGATACAAAAATCAGAAACAACCAAAAGCTAATATGAATGATATAACCCCCCCCCCCATACTTAGGGTAAAACATACCCGAAGTATAAACAATGACAGGGGAATAGAACAGAATGATACGAAAACACGGTGTCTACCTCCTTGATTATGCAAGCCCCATGTTATCCCCTTGATTCTGCAAGAATCCAGTGGGAGTTGAAGCTCCCTCTACTGCCTTCGTTGGAGCTCCCCTGACTCGCTCATCCAACATGCTTTTAGCTTCACTTTAGGGTTGAGCAGATTCAGCTCGAGCCCCTTAGCCTTTTCATGCAGGTGTGTGCACGTGAAGATCACTTGGAGCTTCATCCTCAACGTTGAACAGGAGATCAGGTCTGTTGATGTCTAGGGCACCACTAACGAGTCCCGGACTTTGATAAGACCTCTATTAAACGTGTGAAGCTCCCAAGAAGCTCAAGAGCTGATCAGATAGGAAGGAGGAGGCTGGGTGGAGGAGTTATCAAGGATAAAAGCTTGAAGGAGCTTTGTTCTTGCGATGTTCTTGGTGAACCGTTAAGAACCATCGATGAAAGCATTGGTACGGATCTGATATGGGAAGTTGAAATAAAAGAAAATAGTCATCTCGGCTGATCGTCTAGATTTCCATGTGGAAGACTGCTACCCGTCCGATAACACAAAGGGGTAAAATACTAAGCAGTCCCTCCACCTTTTTGTAATTAATTTTTAGTCATGTAAATATTTATTTTAGTTATAAAGTTTGTGTATAAATTTCAACTAGGTCCCTAGTCTTATTGAATATTACGTATAGGTCATGTGCCCCATCGACTCAAGCGGTACCCCACGTGAGCCTGGTATTTTGCTACCAGGCCCCTCTAAATTTGGTTATTTAATATATAAAAATTTAACTCTAGTTCAAAGTTCATGGATATTATACATTGTGCCCCCTGTATTTTAATTATATTGTCTAAATACTCTTGATGGTTATGTATTTTATTTTTATGCATTTTATTTTGGAAAATAGAGCTCCTTTAAGTAGAAAATTATGGAAAAATAGGGGAATGAGCTTCATTTTATGCTTGATCATGAGGATATTTTATTTTAGCATTTTCATCCTTTTCCAGTTATTAAAAATCATTCATGTGCTCTGTATACTTGTTTGAGATAAAAATAGGAAAATAGTTTGAATATTTTCAAAAAAAAGATTTATCGTATATTATTATATAATATAGTTACAAACCCAAAACCATAAATCTCAAAAGAAAACCCCAAAAATTTAAAACCCTCTTTAACCCTAAATAATTAGAAAATGTTTTCAAAAATAGAAAAATAGTTATCTGATTTATATTTTTATTCATACATATTACAATATACTAAAATTAGTTCTGAGAAATTTTGACTCCATTTAGTTTTTTTAAATCTCAAAACAACTCGTACTGTTTTAAAGTCCCTGATTTTGTATATTTTGGTCTTTTAAAATGCCTAAAAATTAGCAAATATACCTTAAAATCACATAAATATAAGAAGATATAAAATATTTAAAAACATTTCATTTTTTGACTTTTTATAGATATATATTTATATTTATAATACCCTTTTATATATTATATACATATATAAATAAATATAATTAATACTATTATTAATTATAAATACCTTATAAATATTTTAAACCCTTCTAAAAAATTAAAAAAGATTTTTCTTTAGGATTTTTTTTAAATTTTTTTTACAATTATATTATATATTATTTTTATTATACATATTACATATATATACCCTTATATATACCTTTATCATATATTAAAAAAGAAGAAAATAATAACAAAATTAGAAATATAAAAGGATAAAATTTTAAAAAAGAAATATATATTAATAATATATAAAAATTTATTTACTTAAAAACACACAAAATATCAAATAATTAAGTGAGTAAATATTATAGATAAACATTAATATTTATTCATTATTTATTTATAAATAATAATGCATGCTACACCGACTGCTTCATGTGTTCAACACCCTATCTGCTTGTCTATTGTACACACTTTGTTTGTAGGGTTATAATATATTTTGGTTCTCCTATTAGTTGTGTGGGTTAATTGTTGTCTGAGTTACTTGGCTCTCATATTCGGTCACTTCAACGACTGTGGTTCGTTGATGAATCTACAATTCTCATTCTTTATTATTTTATTTTAATCTCTTTCTTTTAGAAAAACCATCTATAAATGTTTATAAATACAATAACTTAGCATTCTACACAACTATGTTAATATCTAGTAATTAGCACCTATTTTGAAAAAATAAAAGAATAAAGAGAAAAGAAAAGGAAGGATGTATTTAGAATAAATACAGAGTGACCCAAACCCCAAGAGAAGGTCGAATTTTGACCTAATCGTAAAGAAAATAAGTAGAGAGTGATAAGGGTACACTATGTATTGTACATATCACATATACTTGTACAAATTAAATATTTATTTATTCTTGACAAAATATAAATAATATATTCTTTTTGCACACTTGTGCATATTCCTATAAATAATATAATAAAATAAAAAAATCATAAGAACAAAATAAAAATGAAAATGAAATTCAACAAGTCCTTGTATAAAAGACACATGTAGATAATACATTAACTACTTATTTTACAACTTTAGCTAATTTATAAAAAAAATAAAAATCATTTTCTATCCAATAAATTATTTTTAATAAATAAACTCCAAAATAAAAAATATAAAAATTATAAAATAAAAATACTTGTACAAAATACATATGTATATTATACCTGTATATAACACTATATATATTGTATATTCCTTATTTTGTGTTTCATAAAAATAACTAAAAAACATAGAAAAATATCTTAAAAATAATAAACATTTTTTTATTTTATACATTTTTAATTTAAATTCATTTATTATTTTAAATTCAATTTCCTTTTATTTTTGTAGATCCTATAATCCTATTGGGCCACGTCGGAATGTTGACATCGGTCAAGGTCCCCTTCCAGTAAGGCCGGGTCTGCGTACCACTCATTGGAGCTTCTTCTCTAATTTCTTGCACCCGACTATGCCCTCCATTCACCTTGATTCCATACCTGATTCTTATCCTAGGATATGTGACCCTCACAGATCCCTAGGTAGGATCGGATCATCCTAGGGTTGCGCTCCTTTTCCCGATTTTTATGGACCACCAAAGCATCCTATAAAAGCTCTAATCCGCTCCTCCAGCTCGGCAGCTCTTCCCTCGTGCCACCATTCTTCCCTAGCGACCTTCAGTGGAGTGACAACCGCCAGGAACACAACTTAGGATCCTTCGGAGACGCCTGGGGGATTTTAGCTCGCAACGTGGTTGGAGCTCCGTCGCGTGAAGCCTCCTAGCCTACTTCAGCTCAGTTGAGGCCATAACCTTTGCCCCCTATTTCTCCTAAAGTTCTTGCCTCCTCCAGTAGCCTCATGCATCACTCCTATCGTCCAAACTTTCCAATATGATCCATATCTCCATTTCATCGTCATTGCACGCTTTCCTGCTTCAACTAGTTGGTCTGAGCCCCACTACCTACATCCATCCACACAGATCGACTCCCCAGACCATTAGCACTACCTCGTCACCCTTAGGCTCTCTTATCCTAGCGAGATTGAGGTCGGGTCTCCTCCCCCACCTTCGCTGAAGACCCAACAATCCATTTCCCATCGCTTCCCTTTATTTCCAAAGCAATAATAGGACTGGAGCGTCTCCCCCGAGTTCGGCTACACTATACAAGTACCAGTACGTGCTTGGAGTACCATTTGATGCCCCCAACTACTTAGGCGGAGCGGTTGTGAGGTAGAGCACCATCGTATCCCTCACCTGACCGATGATCGTCCTATCGGACCCTTCTTCTTGATGCGGACTACTTCCACAACTCTGCTAGGCTCTCCAGCAGCTTCATCGAGCCATGGATAATCGTCCACACTCAAGCGAAGCTCGCCAGAAGTGTGTTCTTCTAGTCACCTTTTCCATCGTTCGATCTGGGGGTGTATCCCAGATTTGATTTAAGTCCTCCGCCCACATCCCTTCCTAACACTTGGATTCTTTCTGGGCCCATCATCTGAGTCGCCCTACACACAACCCTTGTAGATCGTTGGATCATGTCTGACGTAGCAGATCTAACATCTATGTTTGCAACCATTCATGAGCCCTCAGATCACTTTGTAGAAGATTATCATAGTCGTTAGAGCTACCACGCGTGCCTCACATGCCTCAGGGTATATTTCCTTTTTGTCCTTGCATGTTTCCGTATTTAGCTTGAGTTAAGTAAATAACATATGTAGTTAAAGACATTTGCACTTTTGACCCTGTACTTTTTATATTTGCATATTAATCCTATCGAGTTGGAGTCACATGTGTCCCCACATGATTGTCTAGGATATTTGCAAATTTTATCCTGCACTTTTACGTCGACAATGAATGAATGTTATGTTTCAAAATTTGTATTTATGCCTCTGTAAGTCTAGATCACGTGTAATGCATGCTTGGCCTAGATTAATTACAATTTGACCCCCTATGTTTTATAACATGTTATTGTTTGGTCCAGAAAGATAAAAAAGTTGCATTTGGTTCCCTGTAAATTGTTTTTAATTACATGTATTTTATTGATTGTAATAAATATTAAATTAACTCTAAAAATTACATAAAAACTACTAATAGTGTATGCTAGGGTGTAATATTTATGGTGATTTTCGTGGGTTAATTTGATTGCATTTTATATTATTAAAAATTCAAAAACTACCAAAAAGATCCTTGCTTGCCTTATAAAATTTTAAAAAAATCTAAAAATGTCTTAAAAATCTCACAAAAATTTCTGTGTTTTTCTCTTGTTATATTTTAATTATGTATTAATTTGGTTTGAAAATTCTTTTATAAAAATCCTACAAATAACAAAACAACCAAAAACTTATAAAATCATATAAAATCAAAGGAAAATTCAAAATTGTGTTTTCAGTTTCGGTTGGAAGTTTTTTATTTCTATTTTATCATAAATATATCTTCGAGGACCTTTGGGCACTTTAAGTAACTTTAATTTGCAAATTGGTCTTAGTTGTGCATTGTTTTGCATTTTTGGCACTATCCGTTTTTTTTTAAATTCACAAAAACATTTGAAAATTCTTTAAAACATTACCAAAACTCTTCAAAACCCTTAAAACCATTTTTTACTTTATTTTTCTGAGTATTTTTTGGATATTTTTAAAAATACAAAATAGTGTTGTATGTGCCTTGTGTGTTTTGAGCTTACTTGTCTTTTATTCAAAAATTAAAAATTCGAAAAATTAAAAGCCACTAAAAATATTTTTCTTTTAGAGATTTTACTATTTAGTTTTTTTTCAATTGTACTCCTTATGTTCGACCTTGGTCGTTATACCAAGTAAATAAAATAGCAAACCACTTACATTTGATTGCTTGATTTGATTTAGTGGTTATTCTTCTCATTGACTGTGCCGAGTGATTTGGGTCACAATGACTATTGTTTATTTGCATACTTAACCCTAGTTGCCCGGTCGCTTATCAGAATGGACCCTTCGCGGGGAGCATTGTTTAGTAGTTGATTTTATTTTTTATTATTTTTGCATCTGGTGATGTGGATGATTGCTGGTTGTCGGATCTTAGAAATCGGGTGGCTCCTGTGAGCTGCGGAGAAGGAGACGTTGCCAATTGTGAACCGTTAGATCACAACCTATCCAACGGTGGATGCTATGAGGAGATGCGATGACGTGGCTTCTGGTGAACCATTTGATCTTGGAAATCGGATGGTGACTGCTCTTCTGGTTCCTCCTTACCATCGCCTCCTGCGGCGGGCTTGGTTGGACTCCAGTGAAGGTGCCCTTGCTCCACCTCCTCCTGACTTGCTCGGAGAGGATCCTCAGCATCTCCTGATTGGCTAGTTGTCTTTGTTGCAGCGTGGTGGAGCATCTCGAGTACTTGAAGTGTCTTGGGTTCCCTTGAACGCCGCAGTTAGAGCCTGTCAAGGAGGCTCCGGCGACAGCTCCGGTTGATGACAAATTAGGTACCTGCACGTTAGTATATGTCGAAGCGTGGCCTTGTAGGGTGAAGAGGTGGACTGCGGATGTGTTCTTCCGTCGTGAATGTCGGAGCATTTGTCGGGGGTGATATAAGGTCTCGATAGGTCGAGAGGAGGAGCTGAGGGATGGGCGAAGATGAGAGATGTGAGGTGAAGCTCAATCAATGATTGATGGATGGTGATACTGAGCGGGGAGACCTGATGAATTCAGAGAAGATCGGAGAGAAAGAAGTGGAGAAGTAGAGAAGAAGAAGAAGATTTTACCTAGAGATGGACAGAGTTTGCCTGGGATTAGGGGCTCTAGGTGGAGCCTCCAGTCGTCACTCTAGGGTCGGCAGATGCCCAAGCTCAAGCAGCTCAAAAGTGAAGCTGCAGCACGATGAAATCTCGTCGAGGATCTAATCGAAGAAATCCATGTCGTCGCTCGATAACTGGATGTATCTCTGTCAGAGATCAGGAGATAGGAACTTGAGGTTCTCTCATGTAAAGGCGGATGCTGGTGAAATGGGGCAGAGGTGGTGTATTTATAGAGAGATCTTGGTGGTTCCAGTGTCATGGTGATGGGTTTTGCATGGGGGATATGGAGCAAGTGGAGAGAAGACGTGAGACGAGTGGTTAGACACGAGGATGAGGGATGAATGGGCTACGTCATGGAGTGGTTGGTGGGTGGAGAAGATGGCTGGCGATGCGGAGGAAATGAAAAGGGGACGGAGAGTTGGAGAGGTAGGTGACATGGAAGAGGGAAGTTAGGAGGTGGAAGATGAAGCCTCCATCATTGGATAGCGAGATCCAATGGTGGAGCGGTTGGTGCTAAGGAGCGGACAGGTTTAGATCTCGGTCGGTACGATCGAATGGTCGAGGGGAGCGCTATATGGCGAAATGTGATGAAGGAACTAACGGACGGTGGTGATGAGATCATGGGTATGATCGGACACTCCATGATCTTGGGGGAGGACCGATGGCGGGGATTTGAGGGTTTTGGGGAAGATCGGCGGTGGAGGATTTGCGTGTGGCGAGCTAAGGGTGAGGCGCTAGTGGACGGCCATGATTCGATCTGGTATTGAACGAAGAGTGGTTATTGATTGCGAGAAGTGACAGCTGAGATGGAGACATCCAGAAGAGATCCAACGATGGAAAGGAAAGGGTGCATGGCACGCGGATAGATGGGTCGTGTCGCGCAACCAGAGGGCACCACGTGGCCCAATCATATTATTCCGAAGAAAGACATCAAAAAAGAGGGTGAAAATGTTCGAATTTGGAAATACTCAAAACATGAAAGTTGTAGATCTTGATGAGATCTGCAAGTTTCATGTTGACTAAAAACGGAAACAAGGTCAAATTAAGAGATAAAATAAAAGGGTAAAATATAAATAAGTACAATATACAATAGGAGCCCAAAACCCAAGTTCTGCATATGATCTCCAATTTTAATGAAATTGGTCTTTTTTGAAGGTCTTTGAATGTAGATTACTTTAAAAGTGAGTAGACCTAAATAAGATATTGTATGAGAGATATATGCGTGTTTTAAGCATCATAGTTTTAAACTTGGACTAGGGTTTTATTGGTCAATTTTATAAGTTAATATTTTTTGATATTTTTCTTTAATTAGTGTTAGTAATATATACACTATAAAGTTGATTTTATTGGATTTGCAGTTAGAATAAGATATATACAAATATGGTATTTACAGGTGATTATTTACAAGTGAACTTGGCTCCTTATTTAATGCAAATATGAATGCTAAAATGTGGATGTTATTTATGCATGCATGAATGCTAATTATGCAATATAAGTGGAAATATGCAGCTAATTTCTCAGGAACAAAAGCTCTATTTCCAACTTTTAGAGTGATGAATCACATATTCATCAGTGAGCTCATGTATTTCGGTTCAGTAATGAACCTGTATGATACATTTGAGAGATCATATTACTCATATGCCTCCGGTTAGAGGATACATTCCTATATCATGACAGCATACGACATAGGTCTTTGGTTATCTCGATCTCATTAAGTCAACTCTTTGACCTAACTAATCTGACACCTCGAATCTCTATTCCCATGCAGAAGACCTGCATCAAGAGGTCGGTCAGATATCAACCAAATGAGAAAGGATTGCCATCTCCTACTCAGGCTGCAGTTCATCTCTTAACAATCATTTGACGGTGCTTGATGAGTCCTCAATCTAACTCTTTAAATATTCATCCAAGCACCATCCTCTATGATTCATCAATTGAATCAACAGTTGTATGATCATTAAGATGGCCATGGTTATAACTCTAACTGTACTAAGGGACCTATTATGCAAATTAGTTATTCTTCATGTCAGATAAGGGAATGATATTTGCAATAACACTTATTGCATAATGGCTCGTTGTGGGCTCGCACGTCCAACACACAACTGTAGTGATACCCGTCTTCTTGGATACCACATGTAATGGACTAGCCCACTTGGAGTCGAAGATGGGGTAGATAAAATCGATGCTCCACCACTTAAATATTTCCTTCATGACCACAACTCGAAGATTTGAGTTCAGGTGTCGCTGGAACTCACGTGATGTCTTAACGTCCTCTTCGAGATAGATGTGGTGGGAGCATAGGATCGATCTTATCCTCTGGAGATCAGCTACGCTCCATCCAATCGCCTTGCAATTTCTTTCAAGAACCTCCATCAAACAAGATTCTTGATCTCCACTCAAATCTGTTGAGATAATGACTGGGAACATCTCTGGCTCACCCACAAGGAATCTGTACTTTATCAACTGCAGTAAGGTCTTCAGTTCTGGACATGTGGGAGCTGGCAAATCTGGTTTCTGAAATGTGTGAGTGAAAGCTACAAGATCTGCATGTGAGAACTCTTGTTGCATCTGTGCATCTGACGAAGGTGGCCCTAGAGATGTATTTATCATCTAAACTAGCTTGCTCTACGTCCTAGCTGTTGGATCTAAAGGAATCAGACATGGAAAAAATCATCAAAGTCATCCCAATCAATGCTTGAATCTGAGGGATCTGAATCAGAAGAACCTGAAATATACTCTCCTTCCAAACCACAATCGTCAGCCTCAATATATCTGGTGCCAAGTGTGTGCTCTCCTAACTCTTGTTTGCCAAAATCTGTAAATATGCCATATCAGAAGGTGTGACAAGGGCTTGTACTACTGGGTCTGACAATACTGCTTCATCATTTGTGATCACAAAGTTGCACTCCTGGTGGACGTCTTGCTCTACATCCGTCATTTGCTCTGAATCACTAGACTGCTCGAAGCAGTCTTAATCTTTCACTCAGGTTTCCTCGATCGTCTCTATTTGTATACTTTCTCCCTCGATGCGAAAGTACACCTTCCCACTATCATGACCGGACATTGCCTTGGCTGTGGCCAAGAATGGGCATTCTAATATGATGAGGGTATATGTCACAGACTCAGGGATCTCCATGTCAAATACAACAAAGTCCATGGGGAAATTCAAGCCCTGAATTGTGATGACCACGTCCTTCAATAACTCCTTTGTCCTCTTGACAAATCTATCAGCAAACTAAAGGACTGTCTTGTTCTATCGAAGAGGTCCAAACTTGAATCGGTCGAGTAAGACTACTAGAAGGAGGTTAATAGAAGACATGCTGTCTAATAGGGTACGAACGAACCACCGCTCATGGACATGGCATCTGACATATGTAGCTCCTGCATTAGGTCTCTTGGTTGGCAATCGGTTCTGAATGGCAAACCAAGTAGCACGAGTAAGCACATGGATTTCTGCATTGTGGTTCCTTCTCTTCCTATGGATGATGGTTTTCTCTCTCTCTCAAATTCTTCTAGAAGAGGGGTATGTGCTCTAGTCCTCCTGTAGAGTCAGTTGTAGATCAATCATCTGTTGGCTGAACTCTAACTGGTGTTTCTTTTTTGGATTTTCCAGTTTATTCCCCTTCGCCAAGTGGAGTGCTTGAGGGAAGGGGATAATTGGACCCTCTCCAGGGAGATGAGGGTCAGGAATAGGCTCTTGCACATCTAGTGGATTATAATCCATACCAGGATCACCATGCGAAACAAATCGTTTGTAAGGGATACAAAAACCTTTCCTTTATTCATATTTTTGTTTTTTCTATTTTTCCATTTTTATATTTTTTCTAAGACTATCCTGACATATAGAAGGATGTAACACAAATGAAGGAAAATTGATGTCATCAGCACCACCGGTTGCATCTGATCTTACGGTATCAGCACTGCAGTCTGGCTTAGCATATCTCAACAAGGTGGCGTCAGCAGCACCGTTTATAACTGGAATCACGACGACCTCATTACCGTGGGCTGGATCAACATCCGTGGTGGCTTTAACACCTACGTCATCATCATAGGCGACATCAACACCGCTTTCCTTCTCATCCGGTGCTCTAGAATCTCCATGAGGTCGTCGCTCAGACGAGATGCATTCGATTGGCATCCTACCGCTCCTAAGTGTCACAAAATAAGCATTAAACACATAGGAAGATATATCACTGATGAATCTCATATTCATCACTCTAAATCTCATTTATTAATCTCAAATCCCTCAAAATCAACAACATTTCTGCATCTATTTTGCATAATTAGCATTCATGCATGTTTTCATAAGAATTACATTTTAGCACTAATTTCTTCACAAAATAAGAAGCCAAAAATAACCTATAAATAGCCTAATTTCCCATATTTTTAACACATTCATGCTAACTCCAAATAACAAAAACCACCTCCACTGTGTACATATCACTAACAAGAATAAATGAAAAATATAAAAAAATAACTAACCCAAATAAGTGGACCAAAAGCCCAAACCCTAGTTTCAAGATTTTCGGACTATAGACCTCATATCTTCCCCATCCAGTGTCCATTTTAATCCTATTCACTTTTGAACTAATGCACATTCAATTACCTTCAAAACAAGATCAAGTTCAAGTGAATCGGAGCTCATATGTGAAAGTTGGGTTTTAGGCCTCTTTTGTACATTTTGTATTTTAACGGTTTTAACCTGATATTTTATGTACATATTTTTATTCATAAAAATCTAAAAAATTAGATTAATGTGTAATTATTTATCTTTGATTCTACCAATTTTTTTGGATTTTTATCTGATTTAAAAATGACATAAAAATTATAAAACCCAAAAATCAAGGTATTCTATGTACATGGGATACCCCAAAAATATCACTTTGCGCAAATGATCAATTTTGGTTTTGATGTCTTTATGAAAATTGTAGATCTCATCGAGACGAGCAATTTTTTTAAAGAAACTTTTTCGATCCGAGGTTGTTTGCTATTTATTTTGTATTTTATAAAGAATTATTTCTCGAAATTTTCTGGTGCTGACACGTAGCCGCACCTGAGGCCGCCACGTGTCAGCCATTTTTTGGCTTATTTAATATCATTTTAAAAAAATAAAAATAAAATATAAAAATAAATGGATGCATGTGCGTCGCACGTGCCTCCCAGGTACGTGCTCCGCACGTACCCCACCCTTTCCCCCCATCTGCCACGTGTTGCAATAACGGTTGTCCGATCTCGGTCGATCGGACGACCGTTGATCTTCGTTCCCAAAACGCCCCCTTCCCAATTGGGAGTTCCGCCTCCCCCAATTTCCGCCGCGAATCCGCCGTCGTCTCCATCAACGATCTCACCCCGACCAGCCCCTCCTCGCTTCGTCCCCAATCCTCTCCGATCTCCTTCCAAACACGAACACCATCGAATCGCCATCTCTGGTTACCATCCCTCGTCAAATCCCATCGCCTGCAGACCTTCCATCGATAGCCGCTCCTCCACTATTTAAAGAACAGCTCCGCCCAATGATTCCCCAACCGCCGTTACTAGGAGATCGCGGTGGTGACAGCCTGCGATCATCTTCGACGAGGTCCGGTCTCTTCCAAGGCCGTCGCAGCGTCTCCCCGACGTACTGCTCAGCTCCGACCGACGTTGTAGAGCCAACGACATTGACAACGCTTCCGCAATTTCACCTCCGACAACCTCACCTACGACATCCATCTTCAACCTCCCACGCCGACGTACTTCATCAGCTTCAAGCATCATTACCGCCATCTTTTCCGACCAGACATTCACCAAGCCGCCTACTCCAACAGCAACCATCGATTTCGCTGGTGGAGCTCAGCCCCGCCTCCCTTGGCCGGGCCCCCTCGCACGCAACCAGGAGCTCGGCCTGAGAATAGACCTTCACCATCATCGACGTCAGTGTCGGCCTGTCTCCACCATCGCACCAGGAGCACCACCGCCAGGTCTATCCCCGAGACCCCCCCCCCCTGCACACGTGCGAGGCACGTGCGTCCCGGGGGGTACGTCAGCACCAATGTCACCAGAGGTCACGTGTAGAGCACGTGACCCTCTGGGTTATTTGCAAAATTGCCCCTATACTCCTCCTAATCACACTTCAGCTCCCACCAACCAGAGCACGTGCCCCTTTGGTAATTTAGCAGTTGCGCCCCCCATATTATTGGTATTTACATTTCCGTCCCCCTGCATTCTTTTTTATATTTATTTTGTTTAAATATTGCGTATGTACCCCTGTGTTCCCCATTACTTTAGGCCTCTCCATGACATTGTTTTATTTATCCAAAAATAGCATGATGTTAAAGAGGCCTCAAGGTATTTAGTGACTGGTTATCACTGAGGCAGGTAGTGCAAAGACTGTTGGTAAGCATACATATTCTGATAATGAGGAGGAGGAGGAGAAGGATATGGATACTGTCCATAATATGTAGTATGTTGGTGGTTAGGATGAGAAATATACATAGATCGTTTTTGTGGCTGGTCTTGTCTCCAGTTTTGGAACTATGGTGGAGACTGATAGTGTAGATTGAACTGTTGGTGCTAGTATTGTTGATGTCTGCCTCCCTGAAACTGGTGGGTGAGTCTATGACCCTGTTGTGAACCCAACCAGGCCTGTCCTGATGGATAAGGCTGGTTCGCTCACGATCGAACCAGATACCATTCACATCTTGGATGACAGGTGGAGGTGGAGACTGCTGCTCAGGAATGTACGCTACATCATGTTGGTACAGAACTATCTGATGTGAATGTTGCTGGACCTTATCAGGAGTCTACACATAGTACACATGCTAAACTGTGGATGGTCCTCCACTACTCTACTGGGTGGAAGAAGTTTACTCCCCTAGTAGAGATATCGGATGTTGCACTCGCACTGTGGACTGCTCTTATCGTATTAACAAGAAGCTCCACGTGCTTTGTTATCTCATCCATCTTATCCAGGTTCTTCATCATTTGTTCAATCACTTCAGCTTTTCAAGCTCCTTGGATTATTTTTGCTTTGACATATTGTGGACTTTTTTATGATTGATGGTTAATTAATAATTAATTATTTTGTGGAAAATTATATATTTTACCCATTTTGAGCTCTTAAATTTGTCATTGGTTAACCGCTGCTCTAAAAATTCCCGAAAAAACATATATTGTAGAATTAATTGCACTTGACATTGTGCCCAAAGAGAATTGCATTTGCATACATAGTTTACCCTATAAAAATCATTTTACATATTTCAATGTTTGATTTTTAATAAATATTAAATTTCACATTTTTGAGGTTTAGGATTTTTCTGAGATATATAACCTAGTGATACATCTTAGATAATTCTATCCCTTAAAAATAATTAGGTTTAGTGTTTATTATAATTAAATATTGAAATTCATTTTGTTTGCATTTAGAAATTCCTAAAAAAATCATATTGCAACCAAAAATTCCAAAAAAACATACAGTGCATTCCTTTTGTCATAATCATTATCTCGGCCAAGTTTCTATTTTTCAGACATCGTTGGATCGATCTTTACATTTTAGTCCCTAAAATAAGCCGAGTGTGCATTTTTCACCCTTTATTGCATTGAAAATAACAAAAAAAGACCGCCTCGAAAACCGTGCACAAATTTGGTAGACATAATTCTAGGTTGTTCCTTTGCCTCCTTGTGATCGACCTTGGGACTTGCCCAAGTAAAATAAACATAAAGCCGCATTGATTAAAATTGACAAATATTTTGTGTGGTTATTTTCTTGACCGATTTCGATTGCCGCCTACAATGCACGACAAATCATTTTAACACGAATGATAAATAAAAAAATCTTTTTAACAAGCGCATTTTCGGATTCGTCAGATGGCGCCGTTGCCACGGAGGCAAATGGCTAAGATTTTCGTCATGAAAATTTTAGTTCGGTTTTCCGCATTCGGGTAGTCTGACCCCCGAATTTTTCATTGTAAATTCCATTTATTTTCAGCATTTATTTTTTCTTGTCTATTGTATTATTTTTTAGTCACTCTCTTACACTATCTCTCTTATTTTTCTTGCGAGGTACCTGATACGTGGAGCGGTTTTTCTAGAACCGACGCAACTTCACTGACTTCCACAAAAGTCGCATTTAAATTAAGATTGAGTCGAGTCGTGAGAGAGCGTAGAGTTTAGGATTTATCTTTCTGAACTTTAATTTTTGTAAATAATTGTACATTTACAGCGGTGTCTGTTTGGACTCTCGCGTGTGTAAAAAAGACCTTTAACTTTCCTCTATGGTATGTCGTGGCCTGTTTCACTCTCCGGTGAGGGTGGGGCCCGACTTGAGTGACAATTAGGTTAGACCTGCACATACGACTCTCAGAGAATTTTTTAAATTTTTGATTGTGCTCATAGGATTAAGCCACACTTCACATTAACTGATACGCACATAGATCGTTCAATTTAGCCAAAAAATTAACTCAATTCCTCCTCGCTAATAGAACTTTCTGCTTAGATGTGGTTTTTCATCGGCTTGCATTTCATATAGAATAATTTTTCAATTCTTGTATTGCATCCCACATGAAGATTGCGAGGATTCACTGTAAATCTTCTAACTGAGCATACATCATAGTTTTTCGCGTGCATCGGCTTTTCTCGAATTTCTCCCTCTTGTTTGGTCACATAATTCTAAAAGGAAATTGGGACTAGACGGTAGACGTGTATTTCTGCTCATTTAATTCTTCAGTGATCATCTAATTAAAATTAGGACTGTTAAATATAGCCGATTTCAAATTAACCCATAAAATCAAGAATTTTTGCGAGAGAGTAACCCCGACCTTATATGTTATTATTTTTCTGAGTGAGCGAGAGACGACACTTAATCTTAGAACCAAGCTCCGATATTTTCATTCAGACTACTGATTTTAAAAACGATTAGCTACTTCTCAGTGAGGAATACGGGTAGCCGGTAATCGGTCCGGACTTCCTTAGCAGAGTGGTGGTTTAAAGGACACTGCGTGAGGCTTTGTCCTTAAGTAACACGGGTAGTCGTTTTACGGTCCGTACTTACACCTGTACGAGCTGAAAGTTGCAACTAATCGTATGAACTCGGGACAGTCTTTAAGAAAATTACGACACCTAACAGCTCGCTTAATTATTTTCCAATATTGTTTTGTCACCAACTGAAATTGAAAAGATAATAGCCGAACTCTTACAGCTTCATTGTGTGAGTTGGTGAACCCGGGGTTTGATTTGTGTTTGCATTGGTGTGCGTGAACCGATTTCGAATATTAAAAGTCGCACATTTGATAGAATTTCTTTTTTCCCATGAAATCATCTCTCATCTCTTGATTTAAATCTCATCATGGAACTTTTTCCAAATTACAAATCCAACCCATCATCTCTTTCAACTCTTTCAAATATGGTCGAACATTTATCCAAAAATCCATCAGAGATCTACTATAAAAATAAATCTATCTCGGTTAGGCCCAAATCAACTACATCCTCTTCTTTCAATAATCCTCCAACATTTGCGGGATTCACCCGCGGATAAATTCGGTCCCCTCATTGAATTCTTACTCGAATCATCCTACCGCACATGACCACCTACCATCTCAGACTGAACCGTCTTATTCTCAGTTTCTCGCTAATGAAACATTTCAATATCAAAATACCTTTGAGTCTCATGACTGGCTGAGAAACCAAACTCAGATGGAATGACACGCACTTAATGATCATCAGCGTTGGATTGACCACGACAGACATGATACTCATACAGAGGACAGGACTAACCAAATAGAAACACATAAATCCTGTATGATGAGTCCACAATATCAAGGTTCAACCACTCATGATCAAAGGAATAAATTCTACTCGGACCAACTCCACATGCCTGGACCATATGAGCAGCCGCCTTCCATATATATTGAGGATATATTTTCTGAAAATAATGATCATAAAATGGATATTCTAAGAAACTCTCCTCCTACCACATACAGGAAAATGGAAGAAGAAATTATTGAACACATACCGACTTCTCCCATGATTGATCATGAACAGAATTTTGAGGATAATATTTCCAGGATAAAGACAAGATTTGAATTGATAGAGGATAGGTTTCAAAAGTTTACCGACCGAGTAATCTCATTCTATGGTGGATCGGATATAAAAATAAATGAGGAAAGGATTGGATCTAAGAGTGAAAATTTTGAGGATATTCAAAGACCTAGGGATGATTCTAACATCAACACTTCTGCTTATTATTCCCCTAGAAATGATTATGCCTCTAACCCTTACTCTGAATATCAAGGCCCCTTCTAATCTATGGAAGACATCACATCACCACACCATACAGAAAATACCAAAAAATTGAAATATTTGAAAACTACAAAAAAATAGAAAATCCAGAAAATTTCATAAAAATTGAGACTGAAGAAGATCTAAGGAATTTGGATTCTACGACACGAGAAGCACTCAAAAAACACTTGATTTTTGAACTTCCCTTTACAAAGGCCATTGAACAATTCCCCGACTTAAAAAAATTTTAATGGACAAATTAATGATCAAAAAGTCGGGAATGATTAGAACAAAAACTGAAAGACATATCTTGTCAATGGCCTCTTCCTTGGTATTGAGGAGAAAAACCAAGAGTCGCATAGTGAAGCGGTTGCCTAGATTTGACTGTGAAATCAAAGACACAATTTTCACGCATGCTCGGATTGATGATGATTCACTGATCATGACCTCTATGTTTCACGAACTTAGACTCGGACTGATCAGGAAGATACGAGAGATTGTTCAATTGGCTAATCAATCAATAAAGCGGCCGAGAGGAATCATTTCTGTCATCATGACATTCTAAGGTGCTCCGCTCAAAGTAGAATTCACGATCATTGATATTGAGCATCGGGGAGAATTCACCCAGTCTCCAATTATTCTCGGAAAGCCATTCTTAGCATTGGCTAAGGCAATTATTGATTGTGAGACTCGACAAATAACTTTTACAGCATTGGAATCACTACGATCTGATACAGTCTTTGAGGAACCATGATCTTCTGAGGAAAGCCACAAAGTCCCCAACAACTGCAACCATGATGAGGTAGAAGAGCCCTACCTCGCTATGATACCTGAGATAGCGGATGTTGATGAGAATATCGGTTTAGAGAATCCCCCCTGCTCCATTCCCAGCTGCTCTAACCATGGAAAATTGAGCATATGAATCATATGATCCGGAGACTTATGCATGGTCACACCCTGGGTCAACCTATGCTGACTACATGGATTACATCAACTTGACACAGGAATGCTCCAATGTCAAATCAATTGAGAATGAACATGCAGAGACTCTCCCCAGTATTTCAATTCTCGCGGATCTCAAAATAGACAAATCCTTCTACTACGATCCTGAGACATATGCATGGTCGCACCCAGGGGCAACCTACTCTGATTATCTTGACCAAATTATCCCAAATAGAGAGTGCACCAACATTCAGGAGACTAAGAACAAACATGCAGCCCGAAAACCGACCAAGGAGAAGAATTCCAATGGCTATTCATCTGGTACTCAAGTGAACCGAAACCTTTACGAAACAGGAGAAACAAAGTCACCTTTGACCTTTCAGAAGTGGAATCTACTGATGAGCCCTCATCAGGTCCGGAAAAGATAGTCTACATGAGTTAAGTTTGTTCGGCAGCTCTAAAGCAATATCTTCGCAAGGATCTAAAATTCGATTCTCGTTGGACAACTCCCATTCCTAATTATTACTCATCCAAAGCTGATGCTCCTGCCTTCTACAAGTACACTGGAATTATTTCTTATGAGCTGACTAAAACCGGTGCTTCTGAGTATTCATCTGAGGACAAACCGATTGATCTTAAAAAGGAATGAATTCTGAGGAAACAATTAAAGAAACAAAAAGACATAAATATCTGGAGTGCGTCCACCTTCAAATACTATTCCTCTGAGGATAACTCTGATGATGGCTACCTTTCATTTGACTCAAATATTTCATCTACTATCCATCATGATTTTTCTGAGGATAACACTGATAATAGTTGGGAATCATATGCTTCATCTCTGTCTCATCATTACGATCTCCCACCACAGGCTCACGAGAAGATCAGCCGTAAACCGCCTTAATCATCGGCTTCCCACCCTCCCTCCCGACCACATCGGTCTCCTTGTACAGCTTCCTCTACTTGGGCCAAGGCCTAAGTATAGGGGGGACCGATGCCATCTGTATATATCATTTTTCCGCATCATACTCCTTCTCCCGATCGCTCCATTTTCACCTTTCTCTTATACTTAGGCTGACCAGAGCCTAAGTATAGGGGGAACCGACACCCACCTGTATATACTCTCCTCATTTACATATCCCGACTGCCTCTTTTTGCGCTCTTCTTCTATACTTAGACTATTCACAGTATAAGTATGGGGGGAGGACCATTGTATATCAAAATTTTACTCTCTTACGCTTAGCCCAAGCTATGTCTTCTTTACGCTTCTCGTGCTCTGAGGACACAGCACTCGCTAAGTATAGGGGGGTATGTATATGTATTGTATATATATTTTAGCCATACCTCGTATTTTCACATAAGTTTATATGTATTTATGGGGTGGGTAATTAATCAAAAAAAACAACAAAATAAAAAAAGATTTGCTACTAACACTGACTGTGCCCAAAATTTTTGAAAAAAAGGCTTCTTATTCATTTTTGCATAAAAAAATCAATCAAAAATCCCTTGCATAAAAAAATTTATTATAAAAGTAAAAATGTGTCTGCATTTCACACACCTGCACTTCATTCGCATCACATTCATTTGCATCTGTGAAAAGTCATCGGGTTTTGAACCGAGTTATTAGCCGAAACCGAGAGTAGTCTGGACTTGACCTTAATCCACCTAATTTTCAGAGGAACTTCACCGAGAAATAGTATTTTAGAAGCTTCAGGTCTTTGACTTAATTTTTAAAGTTCCATATGAAAATGTGCAGCATTTAACTCTTAGTGTCTAACCTGGTCTCTTCATTCTGGGTACAACTCTGGAATAAGGAATTAATTTGTACTCTCGCACTATGCACTTAGCTCAACTGAGACAGGATGTTGGAAGATTGTGTGAGTTTCTTTTCTGGTAGCATGGAAATCTAAAGACCAGAGTACAGGTTGAAATAAAGCTTCGGAAAAGGGATGGACGGCTGGGCACAATTTTTTCTAAGACCCCAAAAAATGTACGGAAACCAAAAGATTCTATATCCGTAGGGGCACAACAAGATCCAAGTAGAACTACCGAAAATTCCAAATAAAAAGAAGCATTCTACCAAATAAATATCTGACCAAAAAGGTCCAAGATTCAAGAAACCTGCAGATCTTGGTGGAGACTCGGCTACACTGGCTAGCTTCACAAGGAGAGGTGACTACACTGGCCACCCTCCAGTTCTTTTCTCTTTCTTCTAACTTCTCCCCCAATTCGATTGTGAACACAGCGCAACAGACCTTAGAAGGAAATACCTGACTCCCCGAGGATGAGTTACTGGAGAGGAGGTTTGTGCAGTAGTCCGTCATTCTGGGTGGGAAGAGCTAAAACCTTTCACACACATGAGTCGATTGTTCAATGTTCATAGGGAATGCTTTGGGAAGAGGATTGATCTAAGATGACTTCTGAGTCGAAACTGTAGCAATGATGTTTAGAACTTGAAGGCTGTTGATTTTAAAATTCTAAGTCTCACAGAAGTTCCACCGCACTAATAATCCAAAGGTTGAGTCTAGATTCATTTTCACATTCAGCTCATGGTCTTGGCATGGAACCCAATCTCATTTCACTTCATGGCATTCCTTTTTAATGCTCAGGGACGAGCACACTTTAAGTATAGGGGGATGATGAATCTCGGATTCATCACTCTAAATCTCATTTATTAAGCTCAAATCCCTCAAAATCAACAGAATTTTTACATCTATTATGCATAACTAGCATTCATGCATGTTTTCATAAGAATTACACTTTAGCACTAATTTCTGCACAAAAGAAGAAGCCAAAAAACCAAGCCAAAAATAATCTATAAATAACCTAACTTCCCAAATTTTTAACACATTCATGCTAACTCCGAATGACACAAAACCACCTCCACGGTGTACATATCACTAACAAGAATAAATGAAAAATAAAAAAATAACTAACCCAAATAAGTGGACCAAAAACCGAAACCCTAGTTTAAGGATTTTAGGACTAAAGACCTCATATCTTCCCCCATCCAGTGTCCGTTTTAATCCTACTCACTTTTGAACTAATGTACATTCAATTACCTTCAAAAAAGATCAAGTTCAAGTGAATCAGAGCTCATATGTGAAAGTTGGGTTTTAGGCCTCTTTTGTACATTTTGTATTTAGCGGTTTTTAACATGATATTTTATGTACATATTTTTATTCATAAAAAATCTAAAAAAAATAGATTAATGTGTAATTATTTATCTCTGATTTTACCATATTTTTTCCGGATTTTTATATGATTTAAAAATGACATAAAAATTATAAAACCCAAAAATCAAGGTATTCTTTGTACATGGGATACCCCAAAAATATCACTTTGCGCAAATGATCAATTTTGGTTTTGATGTTTCATGAAAGTTGTAGATCTCATCGAGAAGAGAAATTTTCATGAAGAAACTTTTTTGATCCGAGGTCGTTTGTTATTTATTTTGTATTTTATAAAGAATTATTTCTCGGAATTTTCTGGTGCTGACACGTGGCAGCACCTGAGGCTGCCACATGTCAGCCATTTTTTGGCTTATTTAATATCATTTTTTAAAAAAATAATAAAAATAAATAAAAATAAATGGAAGCACATGCGTAGCACGTGCCTCCCAGGCAAGTGCTCCACACGTACCCCACCCTTTCCCCCCATCTGCCACGTGTTGCAATAACGGTCGTCCAATCTCGGCCGATCGGACGACCGTTGATCTTCGTTCCCAAAACGCCCCCTTCCCAATTGGGAGCTCCGCCGCCCTCAATTTCCGTCGTGAATCGGCCGCCGTCTCCACCACTGATCTCACCCCGACCAGCCCCTCTTCGCTTCGTCCCCAATCCTCTCTGATCTCCTTCCAAACACGAACATCATCAAATCGCCATCTCCGATTACCATCCCTCGTCAAATCCCATCGCCTGCAGACCTTCCATCGACAGCCGCTCCTCCCCTATTTAAAGAACGGCTCCGCCCAATGATCCCCAATCTGCCGTTACTAGGAGATCACGGTGGTGACAACCCGCGATCATCTTCGGCGAGGTCCAGTCTCTTCCAAGGTCGTCGCAGTGTCTCCCAGACGTACTGCTCTGCTCCGGCCAATGCTGTAGAGCCAACGACATCGACAACGCTTCCGCAATTTCACCTATGACAACCTCGTCTACGATAGCCATCTTTAACCTCCCACGCCGACGTACTTCATCAGCTTCAAGCATCATCGCCGCCATCTTTTCCGACCGGCCATTCACCAAGCCGCCTTCTCCAACAGCAGCCATCGATTTCGCTGGTGGAGCTCAGCCCCGCCTCCCTTGGCCGAGCCCCCTAGCACGCCACAAGGAGCTCGGCCTGAGCACAGACCTTCACCACCATCGACGTCAGTGCCGGCCCGTCTCCACCACCGCACCAGGAGCACCACCGCCCGGACTATCCCCGAGACCACCCCCCTCCCCCGCGTATGTGCGAGGCACGTGCGTCCCGGGGGGGTACGTCAACACCAACGTCACCACCCGTTGGGTTATTTGTAAAATCGCCCCTGTACTCCACCTAATCGCACTTCAGCTCCCACCACACGTGCCCCTTTGTAATTTTGCAGTGACGCCCCCCATATTATTGGTATTTACATTTCCGTCCCTCTGCATTCTTTTTTATATTTATTTTATTTAAATATTGCATATGTACCCCTGTGTTCCCCATTACTTTTAGACCTCTACATGACATTATTTTATTTATCCAAAAATAGCATGATGTTCTTCCATTAATTCTCTACGCTTTGACATATTGTGGACTTTTTTATGATTGATGGTTAATTAATAATTAATTATTTTGTGGAAAATTATATATTTTACCCATTTTGAGCTCTTAAATTTTCCATTGGTTAACCATTGCTGTAAAAATTCCCTGAAAAATCATATATTGTAGAATTAATTGTGCTTGACATCATGCCCAAAAAGAATTGCATTTGCATGCATAGTTTTACCTTATAAAAATCATTTTGCTTATTTCAATGTTTGATTTTTAATAAATATTAAATTTCACATTTTCGAGGTTTAGGATTTTTTGAGATACATAACCTAGTGATACGTCTTAGATAATTCTATCCCTTATAAATAATTAGGTTTACTATTAATTATACTTAAATATTGAAATTCATTTTGTTTGCATTTAAAAATTCCTAAAAAATCATATTGCATCCAGAATATTCTAAAAAAATTACAGTGCATTCCTTTTGTCATAATCATCATCTCGGCCAATTTTCGTATTTTTCAGAAATCGTTGGATCGATCTCTACATTTTAGTCCCTAAAATAGGCCGAGTTTGCATTTTGCACCCTTTATTGCATTGAAAATAACAAACAAAAAAGACCGCCTCGAAAACCGTGCACGAATTTTGATAGACATAATTCTAGGTTGTTCCTTTGCCTCCTTGTGATCGACTTTGGGACTAGCCCAAGTAAAATAAACATAAAGCCGCATTGATTAAAATTGACAAATATTTTGTGTGGTTATTTTCTTGACCGATTCCGATTGCTGCCTACAACGCACGACAAATCATTTTAACACGAACGATAAATAAAAACATCTTTTTAACAAGCGCATTTTCGGATTCATCAATCACCCAAATTATCACTTGGAGTGGAAGTCTATAATTGTACCTCCTCAGATTTCCTCTTGAGATTGTTTGGGTTTGGTTCAATCTAAGCGAGTATGGTGGCCTTGCCCTTGATAATCTCCCTCATCTCCTACCGAACTCATCCATCTCTCGTCGGAAGGATGCCTGGTGATCAGTAAATAAGTGGGTGAGGTCATCAAGGGCTAGGTTGTCATAGACAGTTCCACGGGAATCAGACAGGTTGTCTCGTAGGAAATGAGGCTGAGGTTGTTGCTGGTAATGATGAGGAAGCTGGGAGTTTTGCTGAGGTTGTTGTTGCTGGCTGGTCTGCCCTGCCTGATCTGAAGGCTATTGCTGGGAAGAGGTGCCTCTAGTAGACCATTAGAAACTCGGGTGATCACTATAGATCCCGATTTACTACTGGTACCGATCATACCAAATCCCATTGAATTCCATCAATGGCTCCTGCTCATAGTGTGGAGGGGGAAGGGTTGTCATGGGCTGATCTGGCTGGTATACCACCATCTGAGTGTCCGTAGATGGTGGTGGTTGTTGGTAGTGTTGGGACAACTGAACCTGCTCTGCGTGGATGTGGTAAATCTGGTGATATGTGGCAGAAGGATGGGTAAAGTTGCTCCTAGATCGGCCCGTGACCTGAGATGGGGTTGAGAAGTTGTTTATGCCTCCTGGAGACACATGATCTGGGTCTTCATGTCACTCAATGTCTGTGCCAACTGATCAATCTAGTTGAGGCCCTAGCACTGCTTATTCCCCATGATCTCGATGCATTCCAGCTTCTCGTTGATGATGTATATCAATGGCTGAGGACTCAGCTTGTGTTGTCGCTAACAAAGTAGACAGACCGGCATCGACCCGTGCAATCCTTTGATAAGACACGGTCTGTCAGAGGGTATTCCCTGAGTATAGACTCTAGTCTGGACATCACCGTGTAATTTTCTTTCAACTCCTCGTAGATGGCCCAAACTTGGTCCTCATCCTTGACAAAATAGGATCCTCCACATGAGGCATTTATTAGCCCCTGCAGCTCTGGTGTTAGCCCACAAAAGAAGCTCTGAACTATGTTGGGCTTGGATATCTTATGATGTAGACACCGATCGATGAGCTCTCTAAATCGATTCCAAGCCTCGTGAAACTACTTGTTTGGGATCATGGCGAAATTGTTGATCATAGCTTGCGATGTATTTGTCTGACCAATTACATAGTATTTGTTCAAGTACTCAGACCGGAGCTTCTCCCAGGTAGTGACATACCTCCCTAAATGCTTCAGCCAGTGGGTTGCTCTATCAACTAAGAAGAATAGGAAAGTGATCATCTTTATCATGTTCTCATCCACAAATCGATCGTGGACAGTGTTGCAAATCATCTCGAGCTCTTGCATATGGAGGTGCGGCTCCTCGGTGGCTAGCCCATGGAACTTGGACAAAAGCTAGATGGTCTGAGGGCGAAGCTCGAAGTCACCAAGAATCTCCGGTAGCTGGATCCAACAGTGGGTGAGAGTTGCACCAGGGTTGTGCAGCTGCCTCATCGTCCGTACTAGCCTTGCTGGCTCCTACTAGTCATTTGGGCATCCATATCCTCCTTCAGCTGCAAGTATCTCTCCACTGGCTGGTCTCTACGACTCTGATCTACCTGCTCGCATATGTATCATCTCTCATCACACCTCTGCCATAAATGTTCCCTGATCATTGATCTGTCGATGCATGGTCTCCAGGGAGGCTAAGAGTGTGTTGTTGATTGTGGCATGATCAAGTACATACGCTAATCCTTGCGGCTGCTCATCGGTACGTCCCTCATTGTTGGCCATCTCTTGGATCTCTACAAAGGCAAAAGACCCCAGCTCAGGTGCCGTTAAATGTACATATAATTATGCTGGCCTCTGTGTGGCACCTCACGAATGGTAGAAGGGTGGTCAAGGGGGAAAAGGGAGGTAGCAAACTCAGGTTCGGAGAGCGGGTCTGAGCTCTCCGAAGCTGCCATATATGAATGGAGAGCAGTGCTCGAAAGCAGTGTTGTCAAAGGTAGCCTAAGGGACCTCCTTTCCATCATCGTAATATGAGGATTTATGAAGATGGATCTGGAATGCAAACAAGATAAGAAATCAAAACCCCAAATTCACCTACTCAACACTCGAGCAGATGGTCGTGAAAGATCGGTCGTTAATCTTTTTGTTTTTATTTGGATTATCAATCAATCTATTAGAGCGATTAAGCGATCTATTGGGAACCCTATGCTCCCAGGAGACAGGCCCAATCCCACAGCTATTTTTTTTCTAGCCACTATGGATTGCGGATCGTTTACTGGCTGCCCGATCTATCCACTCTGCAAAAGAAGTCCCGGACCGATTACCAGCTACTCGGTGAAGTCCTCACTGGAGAGAAACCAAACACAAGACCAGTAGTCTGAAAGGAGTTCATGTGAGGCTCTATCTAGTGTATGGGTCACTCTCTCGTTGCAGATAAATCAACAATGAGGGGTGACTCTCCCCAAAACAAGAATTTTTAAGTGAAATGTATTTTACGGTTAAGTTTGCATTAGAAGTCCCAAATTTATTTTTTCCAGTTTTTTGTATTTTTCCGAAATAAAGCAATGACTAATGAATTTTCCAATTTCCTTGGTTATTTTGAGTCCAATAAAACAGGGGGAAGAAGTCGAAAAAGCTGGTGTGCGATCAAACATAATGATGCATGCAGAGATAGAAACACGTACCTGACTCTAGCACTCTACATGCAGGGTGATCCGTACATAAAAGTAAAGATAGGAAATAAACTACTTATATGATGCACAAGAAAATATCCTTAGACGGGCAACTTCTATTAATCGTAAAGAATAAAAGCTAGCTAATCAGACATAAGATCGGAGTCTGATCTTGGGAGTCACGTGGTGCCCCCCACAATCAGTCTTGCTAGTGTTGTATGCATCTCTTCACAGCGTACGATATAGTATCTAATCAAGCTAACTTTTTAATTTTATTTTAGTTAAGTCTAATTATGATATATAGGAATAGAGATGCAATTAGGTGTGGGGCCTTAGCTACTTACGCCACAATAAACAAAAATCCTAAATCTAAGGGCTAAATCCTTGAGAATCAAAGTGAAATAAAATGTGATAAAAAAACCACGAAAAACTACGGTGAGGTCCCCCAAGTGTACCAGCACTAGGCAAAAGACCCCGAAGTCTAAGTGTCCAAGCAAGTGTCCAAGAGTCTACAATTATTACAATAGTAATGGTTTCGCAAAAATAAACTAATCTATCTAATATAACTACTCTCTCCTGCTCCTCTGCTCCTCCTTAGGTGCGGTCTCCTCCAAAAGAAAATTGAAGCATCCTCAGGTGGTTCCTCACACAAAAAGCAAAGCATACGAGTGTCAATGAACAGTTATATCAAATAGAGATAAAAAATGAACAAAAGTGAAAAATGACAACTAAACCATGCTCCCCAGCAACGGTGCCATTCTGATAACCGCTACTAATGACTCGGCTTATGTATGGAAATAAACAAGGGTCATTGTAACCCAAATCACCAAGCTTAATCAACGAGAAAAATAAAACCACTTAGAGAAAATCATTCAATCAAGTATGTAAACGGGTGGTTCGCTATTTTTATTTACCTAGTATAGCCACCAGGGTCGAACACAAGGAGCACGAGAAAAATATGAAGTATTTAAATTTCCCAAAATACAACAATATTTAGTGGTTTTTATTTTTTAGATTTTAGAAAAATGAATAAAGACAAGCAAACACAAAATGAAGGAAAACAAGTACAACAACATTTTTGGATTTTCTTTAAAGCAAAAAATACTTAGAAAATTAAGATAATAATATTTTTGGTTTTCTGATTTTAAAGTGTTTTGGTCATTTTTCTGGGCTTTTTGATGATTTTGTATAAATCAAATAAGGCCAAAAACTCAAAACAATGTATAGTCAGGACTAAATTGTAGATTAAAAATATGTAAATTCTCTAAAGTCCTAATTAGCACATTTATGATAAAAAAGAAATTAAAAGCTACAAATAAACTGAAATTGTAATTTTCGGATTTTTTTTTCTTTGATTTTATATGATTTTTATAAAATTTTACTTGTTTAGTAGTTTTTAGGGTTTTTATAATGAATTGTCAAACGAAATTAAAATTGGAGGTAAAGCAAGCAAAAAGACAATCCATAATTTTTTATAGAATTTTTGAAGTATTTTTCAAATTTTTAGGATTTTATAATGCAAATAGGGACATTTTTAAGGGTTTATGATTTTTAAAAAATAGAAAATGCAACTAAATCAATCCCACAAAATTAAAGAAAATGATACACACTAACAAGAGCCAATGGTAAGTTTTATGCAATTTTCGAATTAATTTAATCTTTATTAAGAAGAAAATAAAGCATGTTATTAAGTTGAGTTTACAGAGACATATTCGTAAATACTTTAAGTTCACAGACCAAATCAATAACACAAAAGAAAAGCTCAAGGTCAAATTCACAATTATCTCAAACAATTAACGCAGATGCTCATTATACGACACATAGGGGTATGAATGCAAATTCTAAAAAGTTAACATTCATTCAATAACAATAAATAAGGACATGACAGAACATACAAATAACCCAAGAGTCACGTGAGTATACACGTGCTTCAGATTCGGAGGTACTAAGATGGAAATGCTAGGAATCACGAGGTCCAAAGTGTAAAATGACTTAAACTACAACTTTATTTACTAGGCTAAAGAGAAATATCGAAACATGCGAGGGCAAAAGGGAAATATACCCATGGAGAGGAAACCTGGCACTTGTGGAGGTTAGCGTTGGGGTACAGCTCTGATCGTCTCCTGATGCCGATCTGACGGCGTGAGAGGATGTCGCAGATGTGCAGGAAGATGCGTCAGATGGCCTTATCCGGCCCAAAAGTTGAGAGTATCGGTGGCTTTGATCAGATCTGGTAGAGGGTAGATAATCCAACGGCTGGGGATGGATCTGCAAGAACATGTACGAGTTAAACTCCTGGATGTGATGCGCATCGAACTCAGGGCTCTGATGGAGGTGATGACGGTCAGATGAGTGTGGTGGTGGCTTCTCGCTTGGAGTTGCTCTGACTGAGCAGATGAGAGTCCAAATGACCTTCCAAATGCACGTAGTATCCTGTAAAGAGTATAGGGACTCAGGGCTATGCTCTAGTCCTGATTATTGCAGTTGTAGAGGAAAGAAGCGACGGGGATTGGTGGACGATCTCTGGAGAAAATGGGGGAAGGAGATCTTACCCCAACCCAGCTCCGATGACTTGGCCTAAGGATGATCATATTACAGGAGAAGATGGGTGATGATTAAGCGTGTTGATCGATGCGAATAAGTGGATGAGATAAGGCTCCAGACACAGTGGTCAGAGCAGAGGAATGACGGAAGTGATAAAATGGGAATATGCGATCGAATAGGGAAATGCGGAAGGAAAGATAAATACCTGAAGGTCTGGATGGGTTCCAGAACTTCAAGCGAAGGTGGATGGATGGGTCTTGACCTCGATCGAGTTGTGGCTGGATGGGAGGCTATTCGTGGCAGATCTCTGGCCACGAAGCGAGCAACAAGCCTCCATGCACCTCCGTCGTATACTGACTACTCCAACGATGGTTGTCACTTCACTGAAGGGAGCTATGGAATAATGGTGGCGTGATGGAAGAGTATGAGGGCTATGGAGACTGGAAATATCGAGAGGTGGAACACACCCCTAGGAGGATCCGGGTGATTCTAGGGATCCGTGAGAATCTTGAGTTTACGAGGATTATCGGGTTTGGATATCAAAGCAAGAGGAGGTCGGAGTCGGGCGAGGAAAACTGGAGAAGAAGCTCCAATGAGAGGGGTCTGACCTGACCCAGGCTAGAAGGGGACATTGACCGAGGTCAACATTCCGATGTGGCCCAATTAGAAAATAGGATTTACATAAATCAAAGAAAATAGAATAAAAAATAGTTGAATTTAAATCAAAAGTTATAAAATGAAAAATGTTAATTATTTCTTAAACTATTTTCTGTTATTTTTAATTATTTTTTTAGAAAAATAAAATAATGTATATATACAATATATGGTATTATACACAGGTATAATATACCTATGTATTATGTACTTGTATTTTTATTTTATTATTTTTACAGAAATACTTTTATTTTATATTTTATTTATTTACAACATTATTTCAAGAGTATGGAATAGTTTTATTTTATTTTTACAAATTTTTTAATAGTATATAATAAATAGAGATGTATAATATACATGTGTATTTTATACAAGTAATCGAGGGTTTTATTTTTATTCCATTTTTCTAATTTTTATTTATTTTTATATTATTATTAAAACTATATAAAGGGGTGTAAGAGAATAAATAATTTGGTTTTATTAAAAATAAATTGATAAATAATATATACAAATATAGGTGATATATACAATACATAGTAAACCCTACTATCTCTCTCTCTCTCTACTTATTTTATTTTGGATCTGGTCAAGTTTTGACTTTCTCTTGGGATTTGGTCACTCTATATTTATTCTAAATACATCATTCATTTTCTTTTCCTTTATTCTTTTATTTAGCCAAAAATATGCTAAATATGCATTAATAATGCCATGTAAAATGCTAAGTTATTGTTTTTACATGAATTTACATTTGGTTTTGTAAAAAAGAAGAGCTAAAATAAAAGAATAAAGAGAGAGTATCATGGATTCATCAACCATCTAAGCATATTGTCCTCTACCAGCCTAAGCTCCAAACACCTTCTTATGATACATTCTCACCACTACATCCAATTATTCAAGAGGTGAACGGCCTCTGGAACAACGATGCCCAATTGGCCCATCCAGATAGACAACAGCATGGCCAAGCTTCAGCAATTCAACCGTATCACCAGGTGGGTAGTTTGTCTAGGGATCTAACTAGCCTCCACAATATTAGAACAATTGGAGGCAGAATCAACAATATCAGGAGCCCACATACCATCAATATTAGACATACCACTAGTACATGAGTGTGTCTTATAACCAATATCCTCCTCCTATATAATTTCGTCAGCAGCAACTCCCTCCTTCTTACTATGATTCGTAGAATTTCCAGCCTCACCAGTATCGTCTGCAGTATGATCAGCGTGCTAAATTATCTGAGGTTGCTCCAATGAACCCCATACTTGACTACTTGGCCCAAATTGTCAATGGCCTAGCAGAGATGACCCATAAGCTAGACAATCTCATTGCCACAAAGACGCCTATCCTAGCACATGTGGAGGTGAACCCTAAAAATTTCAGGCGTAAAAAGAAGGTAGTTTGTGAATTTTAAACCAGTATATCGGAATCAGATATTTCAGATTATGTTTGTCTCATGTAGTGACTCTTAGGAGCACCAGAATTTTGCAACCATCAGCTACTTCTAAAGGGAAGAATAAAGTGACTATTGGAGAGTCATTTTTTGCATCAACCGGTCCAACAGCAATGCTGGGAGAGGTAAAAGAGATGGAGGAGAAGCACCAGCCACCATCCACGACCATCATCAAGAGGAAGTTTTCCAAAAAGATCAGCAAAAAAATTTACAAAAATAAATGAAGATCCCAATTTGAGAAGGACCAGCAATGGAAAAGCCAACACCACTAGCAGTCGACCCAATGCAATCCGATGAAGACCCAGCTCATGTTCATAGATTTTTTTCTTATTTTGCATGATGATCCATCTGTTGGCCAATCATCTGTAAATAAGTTTATAATTAAGACCATTGAACTTACTTATGTGGATATTCAATTTCATGCACCAAAAAAAATAAAAATTCAAAAATCGCATTGTTTGATTCTACAGTGGTTGAAATTATTGGCAATCTTGTTCTGAAAATACCACTTGCAAAGTCCATGAAATGCATTCCAATTTTCAAGAAAGTATTGAAGGAAGCATGTACCTCCAAGCATCCTAACTGAAAAAACAGGCGCAACGGAGGAGAGAAATACATCTTGACCATGGCCACAGTGAACGTAATTAGTGACCTCCCATAGGAAAAGAAAGACAATGGAACGTCCAACATCGGATGTAAGATTTTTGACCAAGTATTTGAGGGGACTCTGTTTGACATCGGGACTTTAATAAATCCAATGCCCTCCTTACTATTGCAAGAATTTGGGCTTGGACTTCTTAAGCCAAATAGAATGATCTTACAGTTCATGGATCGATCAGTGAAGCGACCCAGAGGGATGTTGGAGGATATTATCATAAGAGTATACGATATGAAATTTACAGTTGATTTTTTAGTCCTAGATAGGGAATCACATGCACTATTACTCCAGAACCTAATCAATCGAGGTCGATTATTCCTTCACATGGCAGAGGTGGTCGTCAACTATGGGTCAAGAAAGGTCACCTTCTCCTCTAACTCTGATAAAGTTACTATGTATATGTTCAGCGAGCTGAAAGCCGCATCTGAAGGAGGGAAGCCAGATCTAGCAATTCATTATTCTGCAATGAATTCCTCTCTTTAAAGGAAGACATGGATAGCATAGTTCATCCACGCTTCCTTGCCATCTGGGAGAATAAATCTGAATTAGAGTCACTAAGAGGCATGTTTTAAGAAGATCCAAGCCAGTTTGAATAGGAATAGTTCATTGCAGACATGTTCGGCACTTTTATTTCTAAGCTAGGAGTGATAGAGGTGGATAGCACCTCGTTGAAATCAACAGTTCATCTAGCTACTGATGAGTCTGAAAATACCCACTTTACATGATGAGAATTATTATTTCAAATACCAATGTGTCATTGTAATTACGTCAGGTAATCTGAATCGATCAAGAAAAAACCACAATTAACTTATCCAACTTTAATCGCAATAGTTTTATTTTTATTTTACTTGGGCAAGTTCCAATGTCGAACTCAAGGAGGCAAAGGAACAACCTAGAATTATGTTTACCGAAGCTCATGCACGATTTTTGAGGTGGTTATTTAGTATTTTTATGTGATTTTTGAATGTGGGTGTAAATGTGGTCAATTTTAGGGACTAAAATACAATTTTCAATCAAAGGATGTCTAACAATTATGAAACTTGGCTGAGATGTAGCTTATGATGAAAGGAGTGCACTATATTTCTCGAAATTTTTTGATGCAAGAAGAATATTTAATGAATTTATGAATGCAAAAAGTGTAATTTTCAATAATTGATTATAATAGACATTAAACCTAATTATTTTCAAGAAATAAAATTATCTATGAAATATCAATAATTGGAATATCATAGAAATATTCTAAATCCTAAAAATTTGGAGTTTAATACCTATTAAAAATCAATTATTGACTTATAAAAATGATTTTATAGCGCAAAATATGCATGCAAATGCAATAATTTTTTGGCATAAAGTAAAATACAATTACTACTATAATCCGTGGACTTTTGGCAATTTTAAGAGCTATGGTTATTTTATTATGAATTTCTAAGAGGTTAGGTAAAATATGCAATTTTTCGCAAAAAATAATCACTAATTAACTACACGTAATAAAAAAATCACAATCATGCCATAATATAGAGAATTAATTGAATAACACAATGCTATGTTTGGGTAATAAAAAGATGCGAGAAATAGACGCAAGTGATAAGTGAAACACAGGGGTCTGTTTGCAATTACAGTAACTAAATAAATGTAGTGAGGGGGATTTAATTTAGTTACCTAGACCCTAGGGGTCAAATGTGAAATTCCAGAGGGCATATTCCCTCTTGGCAACTGGACTGGTTTGTAAATTGGCAGGACTCCCAAGGGGGTTGATGCAAGTTCCCTCAACGCATGCAGGTAGAACGTGCATGGGGGCCTAGGGTTCCAAGCCTGGCCTTGGTGGAGGAGCGTGTGTCAGGGCAGTTGTACGCAAGATGTCGGCGATGGCTCCGGCCACCAGAGTAGAGGCAAGCATCGATCGGAGGTGGAGTACTCGTGCAGGAGGGTTGCGGGCGGCTGGCGGAGTGAAGCCTCCAGTTGGTAGAGGATCGGTGAAGGAGTGGGGGCGTTCAATGGTGTCTAACACACGGCTGGTGGGTGTCGGGGTAGGGGGTGTCTGGCGTGGCAGAGATGTTGATGATGATGGAGTACACAATGGATGTCAGGTTGTTGGTGGTGCAACCGTAAAGAGGAATGATGGCTCTGACCGCAAGCTTGATGGAGAAGGGGTAGATGGCCGAAGGCAGAGTAGACAAGGGAGGTGTGTGCCTCCGATGAAGTTGATGAAGGTGGCATCTGAATGGTAGCAAAGCGGCTGGAGCGAGGAGCAGCAGCGACGGAGGAGGAGCGCGCTGCAACTACGTTACGGATGCGAAGCACTGGACCTCGTCGGAGAACATGGAGATCTGCACAAGTGTTATCACCACCAGTGGTTGGTGGATCTTCTGTTCTTGAGAGTCGGCGGATGAAGAGCAAGGGGAGGGACGGTGGTGTTAAATAGGGAGAGGAGTAAGGCCGGAGATGGAAGGTAATCACGATGACGAGATGCTATTTCAGGCAATTCTATGGGATTTTATTGGGGAAGAGACGAGATCGAGATGCGATCAGAGATATGAAGGGGATTTGATGGCAGCGCAAAGATGGAAGGTGGTCGGGTTTGGAATAAGGCGGCGTATCTTCATATGGAAGGGGAGAGGTGATGAGATCCCACGGATGAGGGCGGACGTGCAAAAGTTGGGGGACAGTGATGCCGCTTGGGAAGGAAGGTGGGGGAAGACGCACGTGTGCAGAAGACACGTGCTCTCCATGTACGGGCATTTTTATTTTTAATTATTTTTTAATTTATTTATTTTGAAATAAAAAATAATATATATTCCAAAAATGGGTGACACATGGCATCTCCAGGAGAGGCCACGTGAAAATCCAGAAATAAAAAGAAAAGAAAAATAGGAAATAAATAGAAAATGAGCTTGGATTGAAAATTTTTCTGCACTAAAGTTGCTCGTCTCGATGAGATATACAACTTTCATGAAGGGGAAAACCAAAATCGATCAATTTCACATAGTGATATTTTTGGGGTATTCTATGTACAAAGAACACCTTGATTTTTGAGTTTTATAATTTTTAATTTTTAAATCAGAAAGAATGAAGATAAAATCAAAGATAACTAGTTACACATTAACCTATTTTTTAGATCTTTACTAAGAAAAAGAAGAAATAAAATAAAATACCAAAACGACAACTTTTTGTAAAGATTGTTAGTGAAGACTCGAACTCAGTTAGTTTCTTTGATTTCAAGCTTATTTCATATTTGTATTTTTGTGTAATTTAATAAAAATTTCATCAAAGAAAATAATTGAAAGATAAATAAAATAAAATGAGTTAATTATATGCATAAAATAATATGTTAAAAATCTCTAAAATTCAAAATGTACAAAAGAGGCCCAAAACCTGACTTTCACCTATGAGTTTCCGGTTCACTTGAGCTTGGTGTTGTTTTGAAGGTAAACGAACGTACATTTGTTCAAAAGTGAGTGGGATCAAATTGGACACTGTATGAGGAAGATATTAGTGTTTTAGTTCGGAAACCCTGGAATTAGATTTTGAGTTTCTGGTCCACATATTTATGCTAGTGATTTTTTATATTTTTCATTTATTTTTGTTAGTAATATTTACACAATGGAGGTGGGTTCAGATCATTTGGAGTTAACATGAATTAGTTAAAAATCATGGAAATTAGACTATTTTACAGGTCAATTTGGTTGCGATTTTTGGCTCCTTATTTTATGCAATAATGAGTAATAAAATGCAATTATTATTTATACTTGCATAGCTAATTATTAAATATAAATGAAGAAATGCATGTGAATTTCGGGGATTTGAGCTTAATTAGTCACTTTTAGAGTGATGAATCGAAGATTCATCATCCCCATATACTTAAACCATGCACATCCCCAAGCATCTAAAGAAATGCAATGAGGTGAAATGAGATTGGGTTCCATACCGAGACCATCAGCATAAGGTGAAAATGGAGCAAGACATGACCTTTGGATTATTAGTTTGGCGGACTTCTATGAGACTTAGGGTTTTAAAATCAATAGCCTCCAAGTTCTACACATCATTGTTACAATTTCAGCTCAGAAGTCATCTTAGATCAATCCTCCTCCCAAAGCATACCCCATGAACATTGAACAACTAACTCATGTGTGTGAGAGGTTTTAGCTCTTCCCATCCAGAATGCCAGACTAACATGCAAGCCTCTCTTTTAATAACTTGTCCTGGGGGAGTCAGGTATTTCCTTCTAAGGTATGTCAAGTTGTGTTCACAATCGAAAAGACTGAGAAATTAGAAGAAGGGGAAAAGAACTGGAGGGTGACCCGTGTAGTCACATCTCCTTGTGAATCCGGCCAGTTTAGCCAAGTATCCACCAAGATCTACAGGTTTTCTTGAAGCTTGGACCTTTTTTCAAATATTTATTTGGTAGGTGGCTTCTCTTTCTTTGGATTTTGGTAGGTCTGCATGGATATTGTTGTGCCTTTGCAGATATAATTTTTTTTCCGTACATGTTTTGGGGTCTTAGAAAAATTTGTGCCCAGCCATCTATCCCTTTTCCGAAGCTTTATTTCAACCCGTACTCCGGTCGTTAGATATCCATGCTATCAGAAAAGAAACTCACACAGTCTTCCAACACCCTGTCTGAGTTGACCTAAGTGCATAGTACGAGAGTATGAATTAATTCTCTATTCTAGAGTCGTACCTAGAATGAAGAGACCAAGTTAGACACTAAGAGTCAAATGCTACACATTGTCATGCAGAACTCAAAGAATTAAGTCATGGACCTGAAGCTTCTAAAATCCTATTTCTCAGTAAAGTACCTCTGAAAATTAGGTGGATTAAGTTCAAGTCCAGACCACTCTCAGTTTTTGCTCATAACTCGGTTCAGAACCCAAGGGCTTTTCACATATGCATATGCATGTAATGCTAGATGAAGTGCAGGTATGGGAAATGCAGACATGTTTTTTTGTGACTTCTTTTTTTAGTTGCAAGAATTTTTTATGCAAAAAATAAGTCATTTTTCAAAAACATTTTGACTGGGCATAGTCAGTGTTTATCGCAAAACTCATTTTTTTATTTTTTTTAATATTTTTTCTTGAAGATTTTACAAGTTAGTTACCCATCCCATAAATACATATAGACTTACGTGAAATTACAATCTATGGGTAAAATATATACATAGTACATATACAAACCCCCTATACTTAGAGAGTGTTATGTCCTGATAGCACAAGAAGCGTAGAGAAGACATAGCTTGGGCTAAGCGTAAGAGACTAAAAAATCATACAAAAATTAGAAGTGGACCCGCCTTCTATGATTGGATTGTGAACAGTCTAAGTACAGAAGAAGAGATAAAATGGGGAGATGATGGGAGAAGTGTATGGAGAGAGTATATACAGATGGCATCGGTCCCCCCTATACTTAGGCTTTGGTCAGCCTAAGTACAGAAGAAGTGTGGAAATGGGATGATCGAGAGAAGGAGTGGGTGAGGAGCGTGGTACATACATATGACATTGGCTCCCTCTCTATACATAGTCCTTGGCATAAGTAGAGGAAGAAGATGTACAAGGTAACCGATGGGGTTGGGAGGGAGGGACGGATGGTTACCAATGATTAAGGTGGTTTTCAGAGGATCTTTTTGTGAGCATGCGGTGGGAGATCATAATGATAGCAAAAGGATGAAGCATATGAGTTCTAACCATCATCATTGTTATTCTTAGAATAATCATGCTAGAGAGTAGATGAAACATATGAATCAGATGAAAGCCAACCATCGTCATAGTTATCATCATAATTGAAAGTGGAGGCACTCCAGGTATTCTTGTTCTTCAATTTCTTCAGTTGTTTTCTCAAAATTTGTTCCTTCTTGGGATGAAGTGATTCATCCTCGGATGATGGATACTCTAAAGCACCAGTCCCAATCAGCTAATAAGAAATTTCCAATATATTTAATGAGCCCAAAGGAATCAGCTCTAGATGAAATAGTGAGGAACAGGAGTCGTCCAACTGGAATTGGTGTTTGGATCCTTGCATAGGTAGGATTTTAGGGCTAGTGAAATGACCTCACTCATAAAGATTACCTTTTCCGGACCTGATGAGGAATCATTACCCGATTCCTTTTCCATCATGTCAAAGGAGAATTTATTTCTAGATGAAGGAGCAGTCGGAATGGGCACTTTGGTCTTTGGTGTTTGTGAAGGTACAGGTCATGGGAGCGAGGTGTTGATAATCGAGTCTCCACATGAATAACCATTGAAATATTCCTCCCTGGTCAGTGCACGTCCCGCATACTTATTCTTAAATGTCTTGATGTTGGTGCATTCTGATGAACGTAAAATTCGCCTCTATAATAATGATGAATTACGCTGTAGCACAGGAGGCGAATTTTGTTCAGCAAAAACCACAGTCTTTGAATGCTGTGGAATATTTATACTTGGTAAGTGTACCAAGGTCGAACACAGGGATACAGCTGCTTAATTATAGCTTTTGAATTTTGATTCATGAAGGTATAATATCAATTAATTTCAATTTCAGGTCCATATGCAATTTACAATGCACTATGCTATTTACAAGGCAATGCCATGATGCATGTATATTTTTTTTGTTTTTATGCAAGTTAAAATGGTACATGAGCGAATAATGCTAAGGAATATGCATGAAGAATAAAATGCTACAATTATACCCTAAAATGTGAGCATTGCAATGTAGAATGAAATTAGAGTCTAATTGAACACATCATTAAAAATCGGTCATCAAACCCAGCAAGACAGATAGAGCATGGTCCCATTATTGACATAAAAATTCACTTAATTTAAAACAGTGTCAAATGAGACAAATAAGTATGCTAGATTGTAGAGGACAAAATAAGGATCAAAACGACACTAAAATCATGCAATTTGGACCTACGATGCTCAAGTTATGCTAAAAATAGTGCAAGGGCATAAATGTAATAAAAATGCGAGGAAAGTAAAGGATAAATATCACATTTAGGTCCCTAGAAGGACCTAAATGTAAATACCAAAAACTGCCTGGGCCCAATTGTAATTTGTCCATTTACGCGCAGGGGTGTATTTGCAATTCTTCAAAAGCTCGAGGGCGTCCTTGTAAAATACCCAGGCACGCACGTGAGGCACGTGCCTGGGGACCAATCTGCAAATTCCATCTCTCCCAGGGTCTTTCATGTAATTTACCCAAGCCCGCACGTGCGGGGCACGTGAGGACTCAGGCTCGGGACGACACCTTTGGCTCGGGCCACGTGGCAGCTGTCTGGAGGTCTGTCAGGAGGCTCGGATGACCCAAGCCTGTAGCTTCGTTTGGAGGTCTGGACCGCCACGTGTCAGTGACAGAACCGTCCGATCCAGATGATCGGACGGTAACTGTTCTTCGTCCTCCGTCACGGGACACCGGAGAAGGCGGGGCTCCGGTGTGCCCCCTAGTGCTCCGCCAGGCTCCGCGAGTCCCTCCGAAGATCGGATAAGAATGTTGAGGTTCTCGCGAAGGAGCTGGAGGTGCAGCGATGCTCCAGAGGTGGTTGGCGTGGGCTGTCGATGGAGCTCCGCCGGAGGATCGAGGCTTGAAGTAGCCCCGGCGCGAGATCCGGCCAATCAAGATACCTGCAAGTGTTAGTGATAGCCAAGGCTCGTGCGAATGCGTGCGGGTGAGAGGTGAGGTGAGTGGCCGGCCGTGGAGGCGTCGGGAATGGTGGCCGGAGATCATCTCCTACGGCGGAGCTGGAGGAGAGGGGAATCGGAGCGGGGGAGGTTTTGGAGACGGGGAAGAGGGTCGGCGAGGTTGCTGGTGGCGTGGCGAAGATGATGGATTGGTCTGAAGAGGGAGCCGGTGGCTGAGGAGGGCGCAATAAATCGGGGAAAATGAAAGAAAGAGAAGGAGGAAGAAGACCTCATCGGGGAGGGGAACCCTGGCGGAGGAGGTGGTCTGGGATGAGCACCGGGGGTGCTCGGGTCATGGCTCGACCTGGACGACCCTTCCAAGGAGCTTAGCTACCACCAAGGAGGTGGAGCGCACATGGCGGAATAGCCATGGATCTCACCGGGGCTTCGGCCGTCGACGCCCCCTTGCAAGGGCTCCTCCGCTGTCACCGGAGAGCCAGGGGCTCGGGCCAAAGCCCCCAAATGGTGGATGGTTGGCTTGGTGGCGGGGGATGGGCTTATATAGGAGGAGAAGGTCGGAGGTTACGGTGGTGGATGGCCGTTTTGGAGCGGGGCTTTGATGGCGTGGGAGTGAAGATGGTAATTGATGGTGGTGGCGCGATGGAGGCGGATGAATGGGCTACGTGGAGCGGCCGTTAGGTGGTGGAGGAGTGGCTGGAGCGTCGGCCCAAAAAAGGAAGGGGGCGGGGGTCTGCGAGATGAAACGGCTGGAGGCAAGGGAGGTTACGGAGGTTGACGAAGGTGTTTGAACCGTTGGATCTTGCGATCCAACGGTCAGGGCAACGGCGCTGATGGAGGGTTGCGATCAGATCGATAGATCTGATCGGATGGCTGAGGGTTGAGCGCGAAGGAGCGGTTTTGATGGAGAGTTGGAGAAGATCGGATGGTCGGGAAAGTTTGGGTGACGTGGATTGCGGGGGAGCGTTGGATGGAGAGGGAATCGAAGGGTTGTGGTGAGGGGAGACGTGGCCGGTGGTTGGTCATTGGATGGGAGATCGATCTAACGGCTGAAGACGCGGCGCAAGGAAGCGGTTGAGATCTGATCTGAAGGTCGGATCCAACGACTGAGGATTGGAGCGGAGTGAACGGCGAGGATGGAGGCTGGGCAGAGCAGATCCAACGGCCCAGGAGGGGCGCCAGGTGGCGGGAAGGAGAGCGGGCCACGTGGGCGGCCCAGAGGGCGCCACGTGGCCCAATCAGAGCAATTCAAAAGTAAAATCAAAGAAAAATAGAAAAGAAATAGTTAGAGGCCGAATTTGGAAAAAGTCAAAACATGAAAGTTGCTCGTCTCGACGAGATCTACAACTTTCATGTTGGGCAAAAAGCCAAAAGAGGTCATCTGTACAAAAGCTATTTTTGGGGGCATTTTTAAGGGGATAAAAACACCGATTTTGTGGTTTTGAGTTGTTTTTGTATTTTTGTGGTTTTAAAGGTCAGTGAATTATAGACAACTTATCTACCTAATTTTTAGGGGTTTTTGAGTGATAAAATAATTACAGAAAAATAAGGACAATTAAATACACAATAATTAAGGTTAATTATAGACAATATAATACATGATAAAAATAGAGTTTTAGAGGTGATTTTTATTGGTTTGTTTAAGCAGGGATTTTAATAAGGACTTTTTAGCATGATGAATACGAGATTCATCATACCCCTATACTTAAACCATGCTCGTCCTCGAGCATCTAAGGAATGAAGGAGTCGGATTGATTCCTGACAGTGCGCGTGAAAAATACAAGGCTTGATCTTTCGAAGACCCTTGACCTAAGTTATCCTAAAATTCTGGGTTTATCCACACCTTTGTCAGAAGGAATCCAACTTCTCTGATTATCAGACTCTCTTTTTGTACATATAATATAAGGATATGACATTTAGTGTACTGCATTTCATGAGAGCCGAGTCGATGCATCACCCAAAGTTCCAGTCCCAAAGATTCTCCTCTAGACCTAATCCTCAATACTAGGGAAGAAGTCTACTCTTGCTTCAGTCAACCATCTCTTTAGTTTGTCAGACTTTAAAATGTAGATGGACGGCCAGTTGATGGAGGTACATGGGATTGTGTATATTTTTCTCACCCTCACATTGGAACAAGGGGCCTCTCGAGTGCCTTTTACTCAACACTTGTATATTAATACTTTGTTGGTCAATGTGTCCGTCAAGAGAGTTGGAGTCGTCTGCACTTGTTTTTCTGGGAGTACACCGGGGTGTGTCTTTTCTGAGTATCTAAGATACCTTCGACACCCAGACTTGTATCGCTTACGATGCAGGGCCCTTTTTGTGGTGTCAGCCCGACTCCTTGGTCCTAATTTGCGCTTGGTCCAAGTGGACACTTTAAAAATGGTTGGGAGCGCTCGCCATTGGTGGAAGCTCATTTGGAAGTGACTTTGATTTTAGAGCTTTTCTTTGACATTTCATTTCTTTTGTTGGCTAGCTCCACTGCTTTTACCAAGAGATTGGCGCACACTGATCAACAAGTTTCTTTAAGTTTCATCACACCCTGGCACTTTTAGGTAAATATCAAGAGATAGCATATGAATCTTGTTTCACATACTGGCTAGGGTTTTTGCTGACACTCAGGTTTTCTGAAGCCTTCATTAACTTTATCCCATCCTCGAATATCATCAGATCAGGTCTAAACTTAAATCCATGGTCCTAGTTCCTCAAGTGATATCTCATCTCAGCTCATCAATCATGCAGTTGTGGAAGTGACTGTGATGATCATATTTTCTTGAAAGTAGAGATTAAGAGTGCAATATAGCACTCAAATCTTTCAAACCAGAGGAGTATGGATATTTAAGTCATGAAAACCCTAATGACTAAGGTATGTTAACTCAGACTCTCTAGATCCCAGAGATCCAGTGTCCTCAAATTCCTCAAGCCTTGCGTGAGTGTGAATGTGTCAGGAAAACACCAACTCCATGGGTTAGTGAATTTTTGTGTGATTTTTGATTTTTGCAGATTTTTATGGGTTTTATAGTTTTTTTTTTGTCGGAGAGACAATGACTGACCCAGGCTCAAATAAATAAAAGTATCCACTCTCAGCCAGTATGGGTGTAAGTGCGGGTCGAGACCCGTGATCCTTAAGGACGGTGCCATATGCGGTGTCCTTTAAACCACCCACTCTGCTAAGGGAGACCGAGGTTCCCTCACTGAAAATGTCTACTAAGCCTAGTAGTCAGAGCCAAATTCCGAAAAACATTTTTAATTTTTCATTTTTTTTTTGAACAAAGGTTATTTACAAAGATTAATCCCTCAAATTTGAATTTTTACAGGATTTTACTCAGTTCACTAGTTTACCAAAACCCAGCCCAAAAAAATGAATTTTTAAAAAGTTTTAAAAACGCGAGCTAAGGCTAAAGTAATAAACAATAATATACGGTATACCCTCCTATACTTAAAATTTGCTATGTCCTCATAGCACAAGTGCCATGAAGCCAAGGCTCGGTTCAAGTACAGGGTGATATAGCGGAACCGAGGAGGAGGGTCCCCCTATACTTAGGCCAAAATTGGCCTAAGTACAAGAAGACGGGACGAGGGAAGGAAGGGCAGGCAGGTCCCCCCTATACTTAGGCTACAAATAGCCTAAGTAAGGTCTGCATTAGGGGGGGTTCTATGATACAAGGGAGAGGGGGAGGGGGTTCGTGAAGAGTAGATATACACACAGAGAGAGAGAGAGAGAGAGAGAAATATACAGGGGGTGGGTGGGGGTGAATATGTGCAGTGTAGGTGTGTGTGTGTGTGTGTGCGGGGGGGGGGATTTTTTTTTTTACAAAATGCAATACTGGAAATAAATATGCAGATGCAATATATATATATATATATTTTTTTTTTACAATATGCAATGCAAAATTTGACTGATAAAAATCTTAGAAATCTTCACGGCTTCTTTTGCGGCCTCTTCAGCTGAAGCTCCCGACTTCGCGCCTCCATGACGATCAGGCGTCCCCGATTTTCATGGGCCCTGCCACAAAAGAGAAAAGTTAGAACTCCGAGAAATTAAATCAGCAAAATAATGCAAAGAAATGATGCATGAAATTAGGACCAAGAAATTACAAATCAAAATTCAAAAATTAAGCAAAGTCGTATCCCCGGCAACGGCGCCATTTGATGAGAGCGAAATTCGCCTCGATAATATTGATGAATTACGCTGTAGCACAGGAGGCAAATTTTGTTCAGCAAAAACCACAGTCTTTGAATGCTGTGGAATATTTATGCTTGGCAAGTCTACCAAGGTCGAACACAGGGACACAGCTGCTTAATTATAGCTTTTGAATTTTTGATTCGTGAAGTTTAACGTCAAGTAATCTCAATTTCAGGTCCATATGCAATTTACAATGCACTATGCTATTTACAAGGCAATGCCATGATGCATGTATATTTTTTTTGTTTTTATGCAAGTTAAAATGGTACATGAGCGAATAATGCTAAGGAATATGCATGAAGAATAAAATGCTACAATTATACCCTAAAATGTGAGCATTGCAATGTAGAATGAAATTAGAGTCTAATTGAACACATCATTAAAAATCGGTCATCAAACCCAGCAAGACAGATAGAGCATGGTCCAATTATTGACATAAAAATTCACTTAATTTAAAACAGTGTCAAATGAGACAAATAAGTATGCTAGATTATAGAGGACAAAACAAGGATCAAAACGACACTAAAATCATGCAATTTGGACCTACGATGCTCAAGTTATGCTAAAAATAGTGCAAGGGCATAAATGTAATAAAAATGCGAGGAAAGTAAAGGATAAATATTACATTTAGGTCCCTGGAAGGACCTAAATGTAAATACCAAAAACCGCCTGGGCCCAATTGTAATTTGTCCATTTACGCGCAGGGGTGTATTTGCAATTCTTCAAAAGCTCGAGGGCGTCCCTGTAAAATACCCAGGCACGCACGTGAGGCACGTGCCTGGGGACCAATCTGCAAATTCCAGCTCTCCCAGGGTCTTTCATGTAATTTACCCAAGCCCTCACGTGCGGGGCACGTGAGGACTCAGGCTCGGGACGACACCTTTGGCTCGGGCCACGTGGCAGCTGTCTGGAGGTCTGTCAGGAGGCTCGGATGACCCAAGCCTGTAGCTTCGTTTGGAGGTCTGGACCGCCACGTGTCAGTGACAGAACCGTCCGATCCAGATGATCGGACGGTAACTGTTCTTCGTCCTCCGCCGCGGGACACCGGAGAAGGCGGGGCTCCGGTGTGCCCCCTAGTGCTCCGCCAGGCTCCGCGAGTCCCTCCGAAGATCGGATAAGAATGTTGAGGTTCTCGCGAAGGAGCTGGAGGTGCAGCGATGCTCCAGAGGTGGTTGGCGTGGGCTGTCGATGGAGCTCCGCCGGAGGATCGAGGCTTGAAGTAGCCCCGGCGCGAGATCCGGCCAATCAAGATACCTGCAAGTGTTAGTGATAGCCGAGGCTCGTGCGAATGCGTGCGGGTGAGAGGTGAGGTGAGTGGCCGGCCGTGGAGGCGTCGGGAATGGTGGCCGGAGATCATCTCCTACGGCGGAGCTGGAGGAGAGGGGAATCGGAGCGGGGGAGGTTTTGGAGACGGGGAAGAGGGTCGGTGAGGTTGCTGGTGGCGTGGCGAAGATGATGGATTGGTCTGAAGAGGGAGCCGGTGGCTGAGGAGGGCGCAATAAATCGGGGAAAATGAAAGAAAGAGAAGGAGGAAGAAGACCTCATCGGGGAGGGGAACCCTGGCGGAGGAGGTGGTCTGGGATGAGCACCGGGGGTGCTCGGGTCATGGCTCGACCTGGACGACCCTTCCAAGGAGCTTAGCTACCACCAAGGAGGTGGAGCGCACATGGCGGAATAGCCATGGATCTCACCGGGGCTTCGGCCGTCGACGCCCCCTTGCAAGGGCTCCTCCGCTGTCACCGGAGAGCCAGGGGCTCGGGCCGAAGCCCCCAAATGGTGGATGGTTGGCTTGGTGGCGGGGGATGGGCTTATATAGGAGGAGAAGGTCGGAGGTTACGGTGGTGGATGGCCGTTTTGGAGCGGGGCTTTGATGGCGTGGGAGTGAAGATGGTAATTGATGGTGGTGGCGCGATGGAGGCGGATGAATGGGCTACGTGGAGCGGTCGTTAGGTGGTGGAGGAGTGGCTGGAGCGTCGGCCCAAAAAAGGAAGGGGGCGGGGGTCTGCGAGATGAAACGGCTAGAGGCAAGGGAGGTTACGGAGGTTGACGAAGGTGTTTGAACCGTTGGATCTTGCGATCCAACGGTCAGGGCAACGGCGCTGATGGAGGGTTGCGATCAGATCGATAGATCTGATCGGATGGCTGAGGGTTGAGCGCGAAGGAGCGGTTTTGATGGAGAGTTGGAGAAGATCGGATGGTCGGGAAAGTTTGGGTGACGTGGATTGCGTGGGAGCGTTGGATGGAGAGGGAATCGAAGGGTTGTGGTGAGGGGAGACGTGGACGGTGGTTGGTCATTGGATGGGAGATCGATCTAACGGCTGAAGACGCGGCGCAAGGAAGCGGTTGAGATCTGATCTGAAGGTCGGATCCAACGACTGAGGATTGGAGCGGAGTGAACGGCGAGGATGGAGGCTGGGCAGAGCAGATCCAACGGCCCAGGAGGGGCGCCAGGTGGCGGGAAGGAGAGCGGGCCACGTGGGCGGCCCAGAGGGCGCCACGTGGCCCAATCAGAGCAATTCAAAAGTAAAATCAAAGAAAAATAGAAAAGAAATAGTTAGAGGCCGAATTTGGAAAAAGTCAAAACATGAAAGTTGCTCGTCTCGACGAGATCTACAACTTTCATGTTGGGCAAAAAGCCAAAAGAGGTCATCTGTACAAAAGCTATTTTTGGGGGCATTTTTAAGGGGATAAAAACACTGATTTTGTGGTTTTGAGTTGTTTTTGTATTTTTGTGGTTTTAAAGGTCAGTGAATTATAGACAACTTATCTACCTAATTTTTAGGGGTTTTTGAGTGATAAAATAATTACAGAAAAATAAGGACAATTAAATACACAATAATTAAGGTTAATTATAGACAATATAATACATGATAAAAATAGAGTTTTAGAGGTGATTTTTATTGGTTTGTTTAAGCAGGGATTTTAATAAGGACTTTTTAGCATGATGAATACGAGATTCATCACATTCCTATGTTGGATCGATTTGATCAAAATGTTCAGAAAATATTTTGACCAACTTAGGATGAGTCCGGGAATATTTTTCAGGATCATATAAGAAGTCATGTATGTAATTGGAGGTTAAAGCAGCGAGAAATGGAGGGTTGGGGAGAGTCTCTAATCCAATGGTCTGTGCACATCCCACATATTTATTCTTAATTGACTTGATGTTGGTGCATTCATGTGTCGGGTTGATTTGAACAAAGTGGTCCGAGAAGATTTCGGCCGACTCAGGGTGAGACCATGCATATGTTTAAGGATCATATAAAAAGTCATGTATTTTATGTTCCATGGTGAGAGCAGCGGGAAATGGAACAGTGGGTAGAATCACGGAACCAATGGTCAGTTCAACGGCCTCTATCTCATGTGTAGCAACGGGGCAGGGCTCTTCTAACACTTCGTGGTTACGGTTGTTGACGGCTTCATGGGTTGCCTTAGAATATTGTGTTTCTTCAAAGACCGGGTGAGATTGAAGTGCTCCCAATGCTGTAAAATTGATTTCCCGAGTCTCGCACTCAATAATTGCCTTAATCAATGTCAGTCGGGAGGATATTGATTGGTGAGTCATCATCAATTCGAGCATGGGTAAATGATGTCTCTTTGATTCCACATTCAAATATGGGCAACCGCTTCACTTTGTAGCTCTTTGTTTTTATCTTTATTATTAAAGAGGTGGCCCTTGACAATATATGTTTTTCAGTCTTTTTTGTCGTCCTATCTGATTTTTTCATCATTAATTTAATCATTACAAATCCTTTAAGGTTGGGGAAATGTTCAATGGCATGTATCAATAGAAGTTCAAAATCAATCTTTTCTCTAATGTTTCCCTTAGAGCAGGATCCAAATTATTCAAATCCTCCTCGCTTTCAGTTTTTCTGATTTTTCAATTTTTTGAGTGTTTTTTAATATTTCAATATTTTGGTGTTTTTGTGGTGGTGTGTAGATGTGGTGTTTTCCGTAGATGATGAGGAGTTTTGATTTGACAAGTAAGAGTCAAAATCAGAGTCATCCCTAAGGTAGTAAAATGCAGAGGTGTCACTGTCAAAGTCATCCCTAGGGTGGACATAGTCCATGGATTTCTGAATATCCTCATGGATTTCTACAGTAGATCCAATCTTTCCCATTTTTATACATGAGCTAAAACAGAATAAAAGTAGTAAGTTAGTGAACTTTCTAAATTTATCCTCAATTAATTCATATCTCTTAGTAATCCTCGAAATGTCATCCTCCAAACACTTTTCATTATTAATCATGGGAGCAGTCTGTGTGGACTCTTGAGTTTTCTTTCATTTTTCAACTAGAGGTCCAATCATTTCATCTTCCATTTTCATGTATGAGCTGAGAGAAGATGCTCTTGAAATATCTAATATATAATGATTATCTTCTGAAAATTTCTCCTTAAAAATCATGGAAGGAGTCTGCTCAGTGGGAGGATTTTGCTAGAATCTGTAGGTCTCGTACTCAGCATGCCACGACTCAGGCATGTAATGTTGGTTTGAGTAGAGTCTACTTCCATGATTGGTCATATCCCAAAACAATGGAGTCGTACTAGGTTCATATGTGTCGATATCATCAGTTTGGTCCTCTGTATGTGTGGGTTGTCCAAAACAGTGGTATTCCGGTTGCTCAATAGAGATTTAATCGTTAGGCTCAATCCAGTATGGTTGATCATTAGGTGCAGACCTCTCCTAGTGGTTTGATCGAGCCAACATATTATTTCCTAAAGTCCAGTCCGGATGTATTTCTATGAATTGTGGACATGTCAAAACAAGATCGTAAGGAAAGAATGAAGGCGGTTGGGTTTGGTGTCTCGGCCAGTCATGTGTCTCAAAAGTGATTTGATCTTTAAATGGTTCAAGAGTTTCAGCGAGAAATCAAGAATAAGATGGTTCAGTCCAAGATGGCAATTGATCATGTATGGTTACAGTGGTGGAGGTGGGAAATATGAGGTTGTGTTGAAATTGATTTGATGATTTGAGTAGAATGGATTGGAATTCATCGAGTCGGCTGGACTCATCCGAGGGTCAGAGTTCCCCACAAATGTTAGAGGATTCTTGACAGAAGAGGTTTTCGATAATTTGGGTTTGACCGAGACAAATTCATTTTCATAGTATAGATCTGATGGGTGCTCGTACAAATGTCTTTTGATTTTCAAAGGTGGTTGATGAACTGACATGGCTCTTGATCGAAAATATTCAAGTGCATAGGATACTCAATAGAAGAAAACCAAATTTTTAAATCAAGGAGGGAGAGTGATGGCACATATGTGCAGTTTTTTATCTTCGAACTCGGTTTACATGCACCAATACAAATGTAATACATACCCCAAGTTCACCAACTCACACAATGAGGGTCGTGAGAGTTCGGATAATAATCTTGTCAATTTTATTGGTGATAATTTCAATCTTGGAAAACAATTAGTGAGTCATTAGGTGCCGAAAATTTTTGTAAAGACTGACCCGAATTCTTACGACTAGTTGCACCAACTTTCAACTAGTATAGGTGTAAGTACGGACCGTGAAATGGCTACATGTTACTTGATGATGGAGCCATGCACAGTATCCTTTAAACCACCCACTCTGCTAAGGAAATCCAAACTGTTTACCAGCTACCTGTATTTCCTCACTAAGACATAACTAATTATTTCTGTATAATTAATAGTCAATATGAAAATCCGGAGTTGGTCTCTAACCTTAAGTGGCATATCTCATTCACTCAGACAGATAAATTAATCCAAGGACGGGGTTGCTCTCTCACAAAAATTCTTGATTTTATGAGTTAATTAAAATTGACTTTGTTTAGTAATCCCAATTTTAAAGAGGTGATCACTGAAAAATTAGGTGAGCACAAATACACATCTACCGTCCAGCCCCAATTTCCTTTAAAAATTACATGACAAAATAGGAGGGAGAAATTCAGGAAAATTCAATGCACGTGAAACAATGATGTATGCTCAGATAGAAGACTTATAGTGATTCCTCGCAATCTCCATGTGGGATGCACTACAAGAATTGAAAATTATTATATATGAATGCAAGCTGATAAAATGCACCAAGCAGACAGTTCTATTAGTCGTGAAGAATTGAGTTAGATTTTTGACTAAATTGAACGATCTAATGTATGTATTGATTAATGTGAATTGTGGTCCAAGGTTCTACGAGCACAATCAAAAAATCCTAGAAGCTTTAATAGTCATATGTGCATGTCTAACCTATGAGCCACTCAAGTCAATCCCCACCCTTATCGGAGAGTGAAACAGGACACGACACACCACAGAGAAAGTTCAAGATCTTGTTACACATGCAAGAGTCCAAACGGGCGCCTCTGTAAATGAGAAATTAATTACAAAAATTAAAGTTGCATAAAATAAAGTCCTAGACTCTAAGCTCTCTCACGACTTGACTTGATTTTAATTTTAATGTGGGTGAAGATGTGTCGGTTTCAAGAGAACCACTTCACGGGCATCGGGTACCTTGCATGGAAAATAAGAGAGAGGGTGTGTAAGCGAGTGACAAATAAATAACTAAAAAATAACAAGATAATTGGAAAATTTACAATGAAGATTACAGGTCAGACTACTCATATAAAAAACCAAGCACTGATTGTTTAGACAAAATCTAAGCTATTTACCTCCCGGTAACAGCGCCATCTGACGAGTCGCGAAAACTCTACATTAATTCGTGTGAACTATTAAGCATTTGAAATGTCGATGCTTTTCATTGTAATTATGTCGGGTAATTGGAATCAATCAAGAAATAACCACAGTTAATTTTGTTCAATTTAATCGAAGTGGTTTTATATTTCTTTTAATTGAGCAAGTACCAAGGTCAAACTCAAGGAGGCAAAGGAACAACTTAGAATTATGTCAGTTGAAATTCGTGCGTGGTTTTCAAAGCAATATATTTTTGGTATTTTTATGCAATTTTTTCGAATGCAATATGCAAATGCGGCCAATTTTATGGACAAGAAATTTTGATATTTATAAAACGATATCCAAAATTTATGAAACTTGGTGAAAGGTAATAATGGTGAAATGAATGCACTGTAATTTTTTTCGAAATTTCTGATGCAATATGAATACTTAATGAGTGATAGATGCAAACAAGGTAAATTTCAATCATTATTTGTAACAAATATGAAATCTATTTATTTTTAAGGAATAAAATTCTTCAAGATCTATCACGAAGTTAATTATCCCAGAAAAATCTAAACCTCTAAAATATGAGATTTAATACTACTAAAAACGAAAGATTGAAATATGTAAAATGATTTTTTAGAGCAAAACTATGCATGAAAATGCAATTCTTTTTGGGCACGATGTAATTAATAATTAATTCTACTATCCCTGAATTTTTGATAATTTTTGTAGTTGTGGTTAATTATCTATGAATTTTGAAGCATGAGATGGGCAAAATGTGCAAGATTCCACAATAATAAATATTATTAAATAACCATAGATGATAAAAATATCACAAGTATGTAAAAATGTAGAGAATTAGTTGATAAACATCATGCAATTTTTTTAATAATAAAAAGGTGCAATACTGATGTTTAAAATGATAGCAGAATACAGGGATATGTTTGCAATTTTACAATTATAAATAAAATAATGTAGTGGTAGGACTGGAATATGATTACTATCCCCTAAGGTGTTTTCTGCAAAATTGCCAAGGAGTCACATGTGTGCCACATGACCCTTGGAAGGCAGGATCTCTTTGTAAATCGACGATCTTCTAGGGGGCGTTCAACAAATTTCCAAGAGGAGCACATGCACAGCACGTTCCCCTTTGGGAGGTGGACCTAGGTGAGAATTAATGATCTTACAGGGGCTCCTTGCAATATTTTCATGAGGAGGAGGGGCTCATGATCACATGCCCACCCTCTGCTTGTATGCCTAGTAGAGCAACTGTTGATGGAAGGAGGAGGCTGACACACGGTTGATGGGTGTCGATGAAGAGGGGCGATCGTTGATGAAGTTGTTGGTGATCTATGGTCGAATGCGTTGAAGCTGAAGGGGTTGGAAAGAGAAGTCTGGAGCAGAGGATGCTCGAAGTAGGCCGAAGGAGCTCGAAGTCGATGCTGGAGTCACAGGCGGTTGGGGCATGCGATGAACGATGATGGACGAAGGTGGAATTGATAACGGTGGGGGATGTGTAAGTGGTGTCTTAATGGTCAAAAAACTAGAGCAGTGGGCAGTAGCAGCAGAATAAGACCGCGCTGCAACGAGGGAGAGACACTCGGATCTTGTCGCAGCTCGGAAGGCAGATGTTGGGTGCTATAACCGCTCGTCGAGGCTACTCCTTCTTACTATGTGGATTGGTGGATATCGGAGACGAGGCGCAATAGGGTCTTTTTTATAGTTGAGGAAATGGAGGTTCGGCGATGGAAGGTGATTGAGGGAGATTGAGGGGGTGGCGGTACACGATATTGGAATGGAGGACGCAACGATCTGATTGGAGATAGGATCGCGAAGGTGACGGGGATTGGGGACGAGGATCTGAGATTGGGTGAGACGCATGCGACCATGCTAATCGAGGAAGGCAGCATGGGTATTCGGGAAGGGAAGATCAAGGACGAGATATGTGGAGGCGGCTGACAGGAGATGGGGATACGGGCGGCCATAGATGGAAGGTGGCCGGGCGAGAAGATGGAAAGGGGGTCATGATGAACGGAGGTAGGGGATGAGAGATCAATCGCATGATCGACCGAGATCGGACGGCTGATGAAGCGCCATGTGTTTTTATATATTTTTTATATTTATTTCTATAAATAATCATTTTAGTTTTTATAAAATAAATGAATTAAAATGCCAAAAATGAGTGACACATGGCAGCTCCAAGAGCTGCCACGTGTCAACTCCAAAAAATTCAAAAGAAAAAAATAAAAGAAAAATAAGAAAGAAATAACAAACAACCTTAGATCAAAAATTTTTCTTCACAAAAGTTGCTCGTCTCAATGAGATCTACAACTTTCATGAATAAATCAAACCAAAATTGGTCAATTTCACAAAGTGATATTTTTGGGGTATTATATGTACATAGAACACCTTGATTTTTGAGTTTTATAGATTTTTATTTTCAAAATCAGAAAGAATTACGATAAAATCAGATATAAATAATTACACATTAATATTTTTTTGTATTTTTATTAAGTAAGAAATATATTAAATAAAAAATACAAAAACAAGAATTTTTGTATAGATTGTTAGTAAAGACTCGGACTCACTTAGTTTCTTTGATTTCAAGCTTATTTTGGATTTGGATTTTTGTGTATTTTTTTAAAACTTTCATCAAAAAAAGAAAGAGAAATAAAATAAAATGAGTTAATTATTTACAAAAAAATAATAGGTCAAAAATCGTCAAAATACAAAATGTACAAAAGAGGCCCAAAATCTGACTTTCACGTATAAGCTCCGGTTGACTTGAACTTGGTCTTGTTTTGAAGGTAAATGAATGTACATTAGTTCAAAAGTGAGTAGGATCAAATCGAACACTGCATGAGAAAGATGTTCGTATTTTAGTTCAAAAATCCTGGAATTAGATTTTGAGTTTCTGGTCCACATATTTATGTTAATGATTTTTTTGTATTTTTCATTTATTCTTGTTAGTAATATGGAACAATGGAGTGTTTTCAGATCATTTGGAATTAGCAAGAATTTGTTAAAAATCATGGAAGTTGGGTTATTTTACATGTCAATTTGGTTGTGATTTTTGGCTCCTTATTTTATGCAATAATAAGAGTTAAAATGCAGTTATTATTTATACATGCATGAATACTAATTATGCAATATAGATAAAGAAATGCATGTGAATTTTGGGGATTTGAGCTTAAGTATTCACTTTTAGAGTGATGAATCAGAGATTCATCAGCTACCAGCATAGTTTTAAAGTAGTTGTGGAGAAGACTCAATAGATACCAGAACTCAAATCGCTCCCACCAGGTCTGAAGTGTGTGTTCCTCGCAGATTAAGAGAACATGTATTCGGTAATCATGAGAAGATGTCTGACGTCAGATCAACAATCTCGACTTCTTGAGGTTCTAGAAAAGAACCATAAGGCACTTGGTTGGAACATTTCTAATCTTCGTGGGTTAAATCCTTGCATGTGTTCACACCACATTTATCTTGAAGAAGATTGCAAGCCGTCCCGAGAATTCCAAAGAAGATTGAACCTGAACATGGGACGTAGTTATGAAAGAAATCACATGGCGGTATGAAGTAGAGTTCATTTACCCCATCTCTGATTCTAAATAGGTGAGCCCCATGCATGTAGTGCCAAAGAAGTCATGGCTCATCGTTGTAAAGAATGGTCAAAGAGAGGAGATTTCTACTCGAGTATCGGCATCTTGGAGAGTGTGTGTAGACTACCGATGTCTGAATGCTACAACGAAGAAGTATCACTTCTCTCTACCATTCATCGATCAAGTTCTTGAGAGACCTGCAAATAAGGAATACTTCTGCTTCTTACATGGGTATTCCGGATACAGCCAAATTGCAATCGCCCTTAAAGATCAAGAGAAGACGACTTTCACCTGCTCATTCGGTACTGGTGAATATCCATTTCATCACTTTTATTATTTCATTTTTGTTTTTAACACTATCTAAATGCATGTATATATCATTAATTTTTCAAAAATAAATATCGTTAATTTGTACAAAATATCATATAAAATATTATGCATTAATTATATCTATTGCCAAAATAAAAGAATAAAGAAAGAAAAGGAGTGAAGTGTCAAGGACACTGAAGTGACCCTAGCCCCCAAGACTCGGTCATCATGATGACTTAGCCGACAAGGAATAAAGTAGGGGAGATAGGGCGGCTAATTGTATAGAAAACACAATCGGATCACTCTACAAAATAGGCCAACAATTTCTTTCTGGGACCTTTTTTATTCTTTATTATTTATCATCAAATTACGAAACTTTATACATGAAAATTGTAGATAAAAAATATATGGAAAATAAAAAATTTATTTCATACAAAATAATATATAGTGTATATACAGAATAAATCCTAATACCCTAACTTCACAGACTCATATCTCTCAAATGAAAACACAAAATATATCAAAATAACCTTTAATTGTATATAACTTTTAGTAAACTATTTAATGAATTTTGGAGTTAAGGTGAGAAAGTTAGGTTTCGGATCCCTGTTGTACAATATACCTGAATAAATTATCCATTTTATTTATTCTTTATTATTTTATACCTTTATATTTTATAATTTTGTAAATATTATTTATATCATATGTGCATATTAAAACTAGAATAAAAGCATTAAATAAACATTAAAATAAAATATGTATATAAAACACATAGATGAAACTTTTATATTTATACTTACACAATAAATACACCTATTTATTTATGTGTATATCTTACATTAGAAAATTATAATAAAATATATTTATGTGTACAAAAATAAGTTATAGATACATGAAATAAGAAAATAAAATTATAAAATCAAAATTATAAAATAAAAATAAATTAATCAAAACATGGGAAAATATACCTATAAATAAAACCCTAAAAATTAACTTATAACAAAACACCTTGAAAAATAAATAAAACTAAGTATAAAATACTACAGAAAATTAGAAACACTTTTTATTTTATAACCTAAAAATAATAAAATTAATTAATATTTATTATTCATTTTTCAAGATATTTTTTCCTTAGAATTTCCAAGTTGGTCCACGTGGACCAACCAGGCATCTCCATTCATTAACCTCCATCAATTGTACCTCTTCCCCTCTAACTTCTGTCAGAAGTTACGAGTGCACCTACTTCGTTGATTTATCACACCTCCATCCTTCATCCATTACCCTCAAGACTTCCACCTTCCAGTATCCATCTAGTCCTTCATCCACTCCCTTCCTAGAATCATCACCAACTTCCGATTGATCGCACACAATCGATCCTCAAAACTTGCTCAAAATCCGTCTCTAAATAAGACCCCCAGATCCTCTTTTTTTATTACTATTTGGCTTGTTTTATCCCCTTAAATCCCTCTACACATCTCCAGTTTGGTGATAGGAAGCTCTAGGTGCGGGTTGCAGCAAGGAGGATGGCCTGAGAGGTGCATCCACCCACCGTTGGAGCTGCTCCAGCAGGTTCTACTCCTGAGCTCTTTGCTCGGTTGAGCCCCATTTCCTAGATATTATATATAATAGCATAAGCCTAGTTTTCATTTCAATTCTTAATTTAGGATTTCGTTCTCATCTGTAAGTAGAAATCGATTATGTTCATCAACCTGGAGGTAGATCTCCAGGTTGATTTCATCGTGAAACCTTCACCGTTTCAACTCGCTTATCACCCCACCATGACTCCCTTCTCATTCTCCATAGATTTACCACAAAACTCCCTTGAATCATGCTCTGATTCAAGGAACTTAAGCTCCCTTCTGCCCCATCACTAGAGCGGCAACCCTTCGTGCACTCACGAGGTCTCCGACCTCAATTTTTGGACCGAGGCACTCGCCTCGAGTCGGGGCTCCTTCTCGTGTAGGTACAGCTCTTAAATATCCAAGAGAAGCTCCAGGCAGAGGAGCGTCCATTTCCCCATCGCAAGGATCAGGAATAATTTTGAGAGCGCCAGTCAACGCGGAGAAATAACAGGAATGAAACGGCCCACTTAGCAAGGAGATTGGACCCTGAGTTGCACGAATTCGGCGATCGAAGTTCACCCAGCTGGGTGTTCTTTGTGTTCTTTAAGGATCTCTAGATGTTTTTCGATTGAAGCCCGTCTCCCGATATAATCTGGACCGAATATGTTCAAAGCGAAATGGTGTGGTTGCTCGATCGCACAATCAGACATGTGGCACCCCTTGGATGGCTGGATCTAAGGCATTGGTGGGTAATTTTCACAGTATTTTTGTAATTGTTAATAAGTTCTGTAAATATTTTATGTATTTTAGAAAGTAGGGGGTAAATTGCGTGTAGCCTATGGAACTTTTCTAATATTGCAATTTAGTCCTACCAAAGTCATGTGTGTATGCACGTTTTATGTTGTAAGAATTGCATGAACACCCTCATGGCTTGTTTTAATTATCGTTTAATATACAAAATCTGAATATTAGTGTTAAAGTTTGAGCTAAATTGCATTTTTCACCTCAATATCTATTTTAATTACAATTATACCCCAACTAGTTCTGTAATTGTTATGCATTTCTTTTAATTATTTAAAATATCTACGTGGTCCAAAAAATCACCAAAAATAGGTTTAAGTTCCTTTTATCATGTATATTCACGCTACATTTTTACCTTTTCCTTTTGGAACTCATCCGGCCAGTTGGAAGGAGACCCACCTTAGGGGGCTCGACGTGCAAGATAGGACAAAGATGAGGGTCATGTAAAGTTTATCTATTTTGAAAAAACAAAATAAAGAATAAATATTCCATGTTTAGATTAAAAAACCCATAAAATATAAAACATTTTGAAAAATTCCAAAAAAAATTATCTATTTAAGTATTTAGATCCTTCAGACCAAACATCTATGAAAGTAGAAAAAGAGATCCTCAAAAATCAAAAGGCCCTTGAATCCTTTATAAAAATCTAAAGAACTCTCAAAAATTCCAAAAATATTGTTTTCTGATTCATAATTTTCTCTATATTATTACCTACCTATTAAATTTTATTTGAAGAATTTTGAACTTAATTTGATATTTTTCTTCTTCATTTCAATTTCGTTCTATTATTAAATTCATGTTTTGGGGTATTTTTAATTTAAAAACATATACAAATTAGAAAAAAATCACTAAAAATTACAAAATAGTAGAAAATATTTAAAACCTAAAAATATTTAATTCAATAATGTTTTACTTTTAGTTATATTTATATATATTATCCTATAGTGTGTACATAATCTTATATATATCTTATATTATATATTTAAAAGAAAAAATTTAAAAATTTAAAAACAAGATATATAAAAAATCAAAAACAAAAACCTTTTAAAAAAGAAGATATATAAAAACAAAAATAAAAAAATATTATTAAACAAAATATTTAAAACCCCACATTCTTGGGCTAATATTGTACATGGTTATATATACATTATTATATGGGGATTTTTACCTGGCAAATCCTATAATCTTTTCCAATTACCTCTACGACCTTTGAAACATTGTAATTCCTCCCCCGACCCTATAAAATTGCTAACCCTTACCCTACAGACCCTGTGGTTAAGCCCCGTTAATTTACCCATTAAAATTAACCAGATTCTGTTATGTTCCTTTATATTATACCCATTTTATTTATCAAATTTACATTGAGTGCCACTCAATCATCGGAGACCCCCCAGACGATGGAGGCCCCCATGTTGTCGCTGCTCGGTCCCCTCCCCACGGCCCGGCGATGCTGCGTGCCCCCAGCAATGCTGCTATGGAGGCCCCTCGTCCCGTCGACGATGGAGACTCCCACCCTCCCGCTGCTGCTTAGACCCCCTTCTTCTTCCCTCCCGCCGACGATGGAGGCGCTGCCGCCGATGTTGCTGCTGCTTGATGGATCCCCCGACCCCCTGCGCGATGGAGCCCGACCCTCTCCCCTGATGCCGCCGACGATGGAGGCCCCCCTACCGTCGCCGCCTCGCCACACCCCCCTGTCCCCGCTGGCAATGGAGGCCCTCCCCCCTGCAACCGCTGCTACGCGCGCGCGATGGAGCCCTCCACCCCACCCCCCCCCCCCCCCGCTCGATGGAGCCTCCCATCCACTATGCGATGGAGCCCAGTCCTCCCCCCTACAACCGTCGCTTTGTCGCTCCCCCCTCCCCCCACCCCCCCCACCCCCGCACGCGTGATGGAGCCCCTCACCCCCAGCTCGATGGAGCCCCCCACCCATCGCGCGATGGAGTCCGGTCCTCCTCCCTGCTGCTGCTGTTTCGCCCCCCCCCCCCCCCCACACACACACACACCCCGCCCTCCCGCGCGTGCCATGGAGGACCCCACCCCTCGCTCGATGGAGCCCCTCACCCCTCGCGCGATGGAGCCCGACCATCCCCTTGCTGCCGCCGCTTCCCACCCCCCCCTCCGACGACGATGGAGGCCCCCCTACCGCCGCCGCCTCGTCACACCCCCTCTGTCTCCCACCGGCGATGGAGGTTCTCCTCCGTGCAGCCGCTAACATCTGGGGCATTTTCTTTCTTATTATTTTTTTTATTTTGTCTAATTGGTTAGGTTAACTCAAGACTAACCCAAGTATTTGACTCAAATATAGTTAAAATTGATGGCAGGGTTTGTTGGGTAAGACAGAGCAAGTTTACAAGGTCGGGGGAGGAATTACGATGTTTCAAAAGTCGTAGAGGTAATTTGATAAGATTATAGGGTCTGTCGGGTAAAAATCCCTTCTTATATTATTTACTCATTTTTTATTCATAAATAATATTACATTCTACATCATGTGTTTCCTGTGTTCGACACCCTACTCTACTTGTCGCTATACGATCACTTATTTGTAGGGTTTATAATAATTTTGATTCACACGTGCTTTTTCATCGATTGATTTATATTGTGTGGGTTGATTGTTGTTTTGATCACCTAGGTCCTTGTGAGGGGTCAGTTCAGTGACATCGCTCTACCTTGTGTGGAGCGTACGACTCTCTCCTCTATATTAGTCGGGTCAAATAGGCACCTATGCTTTTCAGAGAATGTCATTTGGCCTATGCAATGCTCTAGCAACTTTCCAGAGGTGCATGCTCGTCGTCTTTACCGACATGGTTGGAAGTTTTCTCAAGGTCTTTATGGATGATTATACGGTAATAGCTTCGATTCTTGTCTTCAACGCCTAAACAGAGTACTCCAGAAATGTTATGAAGTCAATCTTGTACTTTCTTGGGAAAAGAGTCACTTCATGGCTATAGAAGGAATCGTGAGGGGTACATCATCTCCAAGCGAGGACATGGAGGTCGACTCGGTGAAGGTAAATGTAATAACTAAGCATAAGCCACCTCAAAATGTGAGGTCATTCTTAGGGCATGCCTGGTTTCTACCATCACTTTATCAAGGACTTCAACAGGCTTGCCCGACCCCTCATCAAGGCCTTAAATGCCGGATTTTGGTTTCATTTCGGAGACTGACCGAAATGAAATTTCGGTTGAATTTAGGTCGAAATTCGATCAAAATTTCGGTCATTTCGATCTGTTTTTGAACTAATTCCCCCAAATTTCGGTCGACATCGGCCATTTCGATCGACATCGATCATTTCGGTCGGATTTAAGTCACCCGCCGAAACTGAATTCGATCGAATTTCAGTCAAACTTCGACCTAAATTCGTTCGAATTTCGCCGAAATTTGATGTCATATCCCTCACTGAGTTACGATGTAAGGAGACCGAGTTTATTGTTGATCAGATGGTACTCCAATCTTTTTATCTGCTGAAAGAGCTCATCACTTAGGATCTAGTCTTACAACCACTTGATTGGTCTCTCTCCTTAGAGATCATGACAGATGCATCAGACTTTGAGTTGGCGTTGTACTAGGTCAAGGAAGGGACAAGGTGACATATGTTATTCACTATGCCAGTAAGACGCTCAATGAAGCACAATGAAATTATACAGTCACAGAAAAGGAGTTGCTTGCCAGATTGTTCACTTTAGAGAAGTTTAGATCCTATATGTTAGGATCAAAAGTCATTCTTTTCACTAACTACTCTACCATATGATACTTACAGCAGAAGAAGGATGCCAAATTCAGACTACTCAGATGAATCCTTCTTGTCCAGGAATTCGATTTGGAGATCAAAGAAGCTTGCAGTTCAAAATGTAGTAGCAGCCCATTTATACAAAATTGAATGCCAATATACTCCACTAAATAGTGAGCCAATAACAAAAACTTTCCATCATGAATCAATTCTCAGTGTGGCTTATCTTCCTTGGTTTGTCAATATTGAGAACTAACTTGCATTTGGGGTAGTACCACAAGATTGGGCATGAATCAAGAAAGACCGATTCTTGTTTGACATTCACTTTTGCCAATGGGAGGATCCACTTCTGTTCAGGGAAGGTGTAGATTGCATTTGTCATCAGTGCATCTCTCAAGTGGAGTACACAAGTGTCCTCGAGCACTGCCATAAGCTCGAATCTGGCGGACACCATTCTGGAAGCAGAACGACAGTTATTATTACAATGTGTCCTCTGGTGGCCCACAGTATTCAAGGATGCAGACAACTATGTGAAAGTATGTATAGATTGGTAGAAATGGGGAAAGCCCTTGGAATTAAAGATAGCATGCCCCTCAAATATATCCCATCTGATGTGTTAAGTGCATGGGGCATTGATTTATATGTCCATTTCCTAATATTCAAGGGTATGATATACATCCTTCATGTCGTTGATTATGTAATTCGATGGGTAGAAACCATTCCAGCTCGAGCCACGGACACTAAACATATTGCAAATTTCTGAAAGATAACATCATCTCGCAGTTCGGCATTCTAAAGATTTTTACTTCAAATGGAGGCAACCATTTCATCAATAAGGAGGTTAAGAAGTTAACGAAGAGTATGACATTGATCATCGAGTCACATCTCCTTATCATCCGTAGTTAAATGGCTTGGCAAAACTATCAAATAGAGAAATCAAGGTGATATTGCAGAAACTTATCAGATCGGACAAAAAGAACTGGTTGCAACTCCTGGATTCAGTTCTATAGGCATACCAAACGACGTACAAATCTCCCTTGGGCATGTTACCCTATCACCTTGTCTACGAAAATCCATGCCACCTTGTTAGTTTTATTGATTCACAAATCATTATGGGCAATGAATATCTGCAACCTCGACTCACAAATAGGTGGCCAACAGAGAAAGGTTGATCTGAACAGACTCTTGGAATTCAAAAATTACACGTACAACAACAATCTGATGTATAAGGAGAAGGTAAAACGGTGGCACGACAAACACATCAGAAGAAAGACATTTGAACCTGGACAAAAAGTCTGGCTATTTGACACAAAGTTGAAGATATTTCTGGGAAAATTAAAGAGCAAATGGACATAGTCGTACAGAGTCAGGACCATGCGTGACAATGGAAGGATACTGATATCGGAATTGTCAGCTGAGCCACACCCTTCAAAGTCAATGGTAAGTTGCCGATGTCATACTTAGAGCATGATGCATCATTGGCCTTTATCGATTATGTACAAGTATTTTTTTTTGAAGAAGATTTCATTGCTAGAACAGCTTCATTGGAGCCGGACAATGCTCCTAAAAAGGTCTTTGAATAAAGTAAATTTTCTTCTTTTTATTTTCATTCTTCAAATTCTTTCTTCCATGTTACCCTCATTCATTTGTGTTATACTTAGGGTATGTTGCATCCTAAGTATGGGGAGGTGAGCGTCCTCGAATTATTCATTCTTATATCCCTCACATATCTCATCAACTCTTGATATTTTGTCTATACTTAGGGATATTTTATCCTAAGTATAGGGGACAGGTCGAGCCGATGACTTATTCGTTCCCTCTAACCCTCCCAGTATGTTGAATATAGTCTGTTATACTTAGGATTAATTAATCCTAAGTATAGGGGAACTGACGACTTTTCATTCTCAATTCATTCGTTGTAGTATAGATTTTCCTATACATAGTACGAGTTATGTCTTCCTTGACATAGCTCAAGATACGTAAAGGAGGTCATATATACGTTGTATATATTTAAGCCATAACTCATACTTTTGTATTTGTAATAATATGGCTAATCAATAGAATTAAAACACACACAAAAACATGTGTATATACTAATTAATAAATCGGTTACAATTGTTTTGCGTTTGAAAAATGGTTGGAAAATATCTTTGAAAAATCATCTGGGAAAATCATTTGAAAAAAAATCAAACATTTGTAAAAATGTTTTAGTTTGTGAAAATTTCTTTTCTTTGTATGAATAAAATATTTTGAAAATCTATTTGTAAATGGTTTGGAAAATGGTTGCAAAAATAGTTTGAAAAATCTACACATAATGTTTGAAAAATCTTTGCATGATGATTTTCAATTTTTATAAATATTTGCAAAAATTATTTGCCAAAATATTTTTCAAAATAAATTTTTAAAAATATTTGTAAAAATCTTTTCAAATTATTTTTGTGAACCATATACATACTTCAAGCAAAATAAATTCTTTACAAACTTTATAAATCAAACTTGTAAATACCTTGTATAAATTCTTTCACCTTAGTTCTTGTAAATAAAAGATGCACTCTTGTGTAAATATCTGCACATAAGTATTTGCCAAACATCATTTGTTTTTGAAAAAGCATTAAAAATTGTAAACTTAGAGAACCATAAAATTTTGCAAAAAAATTCAAAAACTTGCATTAAAAAATGCAAAACATTTTCAAAAATCCATAATATTCAAAACCAGGAAATTACATCACAAAAATATTTTCCACATTGTATATAGCATTCACATTTTTGGATTGAAAATGACAATGAACAAGTCTAAATATAAATCAAAGATTAGAGCTTGGTTAGACCTTAATCCACTTAATCACAGGAACCTTATGGGAACTAGAATTGAGGCACTTTAGGTCAGACCTAATTCTTTGAGACCACTGTACTTGGTTCAGTGTCATTTTGACTGCCTAAGTGGAATATTTGGAACATGCATGACTCTTGTCGATAATAACCTAACTTGCACACCTTCACATTATACTTTCCTCACCTCAATTGAAGTGGTAGAGGGCTAGATTTATCGGCATGAGACACAAGCCAATGGAAACATCAGAAGTCACATATCTATGTCCATTGTACCCCAACCCAATTCAGTAGCCAAGAGGTCTAATGACAGAAGTCATGGGTTGCAATAATGCTTCAAAAGATGGATAGTCTACTAGTTCAAGAGGAAAATGTCATTATGTAAATGAATTGTACATGGTATTATTTAAAAGAAAAAAATTATTGCATATTCAAAAACTCCAAAAAGAAGAGATGGACAAAAGTCAGAGAAAAATCAGTTCCTGTCGAAGCATGTAGTCAATAGGCAGCTTGAACTTCAAAGTCGATATATATGTGAGCCTACAACTGGATGACTTGGATACCTTGGTCAAGCATCCTAGGATAGGTAGCTACACTAGCTACTATCCATTCTTCTCTCCATCTCCTCTCTTGAGCCGGTTGTACTTGAGCATAGGAGAGAATATCCTACTTTTTGAGGAAAGAGTTATTGGATTGGAGAATTAGGGTCACCATGTTGGAGAAGACTGACTTTACCACTTCAGCTGAGAGGAGCTATGTACAAGAGAGACTTAGATCATAAGGGATTACGTATCACATCGAAGTGTTCTGACTTGGCTATCAAGGAGACTTGGGCAGAGTTTTGTAATCCTCAAAGGCTATTGTATTGCAAGCCCGGTTCCCAATAAGGTTGCCACCGAACTTAATTTTCCAAAGTCCTGACTGGGTTCCAGACTTTTGATTTTGTTAAGACAGGTTTAAAAGTTAAAATCAATTTAAGTTCTTTCTTTTTCTTTTCTTTATTTACTTTTCTATACTTATAGGCATAAGTGTTTGCGAGAGACTAGCAAGGGAAAGTAACAGAGGTGATGAATCCCCATTTCATCACCTTTATTCTTTCATTTTGGCCTTAAATACATAGCTAAATGCATGTATATAGCGTAAATTTATCAAAATAAACACATGATAAAGTGTAAAAAATATTGCATAAAATATTATACTTTTATTGTATTTAATTCCAAAATTAAAAATAAAGGAAAAAATAAGAAGAAATAAAACACCATAGGTGTTGAGTGGCCCTAGACCCTGAGACCTATTCATCATGATGACTTGATCGGCAAGGAATAAAGTAGGGGGGATAGGGCAGAGAAACTTTGCAAAGATACACACAAAACAATATATAAAACCCTAATTTTAGTTCATTTATAATTGATTTTTGGACCTATTTTATATTATTTTTACACCTCAAGTAATAAAACCCTCTATATGAATAATGTAGATAAAAATACAAAGAAAATACAAAATTGAGTCTGCAAAAAAATAATGCACGGTGTGCCCCGGACACACAGAATAAAAAGCCAAAATAAAAATTTCAGAGACATGTATCTTCTCCATATTGTATCAAAATGGAAAAAATCACTTTAATTGTTTATACTTTTAATAAGCTATTTAGTGAAGATGGTTTTATTTAATTTGGAGCTAAGGTGTAAAAGTTAGGTTTTGGGCTCAGATTGTGCAAGATAGCTATATATTTGAATCAATATATTTATTCTTATATTTTTAAATTATTTAATTATTATAAAATTGTAAATATTATTTAAAGTGGGTAATTTTGATCCACTATAAACATTTGGATTGCTTATTTTTTATATAAAGTGGGTTAATTGTTGCTTAATCAATTCGTCTTCTTGGGCTATAACCACAGTGACTTAGTGGTCCCGGCTTGTGTGGACCACAAGACAGTCCCTAGGGTTTTCAGGTGATTGAACAAGTATACACCCTCAGAAGTACATATTATTCCAATTCAGTTGTTAAGAGTTTGTAATGACTTCTCATGCCACCCTTTCTTAAAAAGGATCCAGTTTAGTCGTACAGACTATGCTAACAGAAAGTGCTCCATTGCAATGTGGTACGAGGTGCTAATTAGGTAACCTATTCAGCATATGGCTTGGGAACGATTTCTAATTCGTTTCATCATGATTACACGAGAATTAGATTACCTCTTGAAGTGGGATCGCGATCTATAAGTCTCTAAGAGAAGAGACCTCTTGTATCAAGTCTGATTCATCGTAATGAGCATTTGCAGGAAGTGGATGAGATGTGTGCTTCCCACAAACGAAAGCAGTGATCCAAGCGAAGAACCTCATCATTTCATCGTGCGAAATCCATCGGCTTCTTCGAGAGCACAAAGCGTCGATGTAGATGAACAACCACAAGTGATCAATCTAGTAGCACGACAGCACCGTGACGATAATCGTGGTATCCACAACCTAGGGCAAGTGACAACCACTATGGTTTGGGAGAGATATGGGACGTGTGGTGTATGGAAGAGAGAGTTGTAGTTGTTGCAACAATTGCATTCACCAAGATGGTTATGGTTAGCATTTTTTATATTAAATTGGATGTCTAAGATGTACTCCTAATAATAATCAATTGTTGAGATTAATTTGCTATCTCGAAGATTATATGTAATCCTCAATATTACATGTTGAAGGACAACCTCTAACTATTGTAATCAATCACCAACATGCATAGTGGGAAAAGGAGTAGCCCCCTTCCCATTACAGAGTGGATGGCCACCATAGTGGGAGCCACCATGGTTGTCCACTCCATATTCCTAATATGAGGTGTAATCTTTATTTGCACCAAATGTATACATGTTCCAAATTTTCTAATTGAATTATCATCAAAATAATTTCGAATTTTTCGTGACAATTACAAATAGACCATTAATACTTGTGAATCATATTCAACCATCCAAAACTAAATGTAAATCATATTTACATTTAATTACATACTGTGAATCAAATTTACATTAATATTTAAATTGGGTATCATATTCACAATTAATGCTCTCTGTGATATCGTGGATCTCATCCACATTATCAATAATTTTTGTGTATAATATTATCTACATTAATCTCAACTATGATAACTACTTCTAATTTAATTATCTAAGATATCTCTCTACACATGTCTAAATAATGTAAATCTCATTGGAATTACTTATGATGATTAAATCCAATTTAATCATCAATATTTCTCCTTCCTATGTTCATATATTGTCACTAATTGAATCATTCTTGAACTCTTTCAAGAATAGTGTACTTAATCTGCAGATAATTTGAGATAAGGACAATGGAGAAGTATATGCCATGTATAGTGATGTGGCTACTGAGATCTATTCTCATATCCAGATCCAGGAAATCTTTCAAAGATGTCTGATTATATCAGATAGTATATCCAATCCTCTCATTACATCGGAATCTCATTCAGATCAATGTCCAACATTTGGATGAAGATCAGAAAACAAATCTATTGAGTGGAATCACTAAAATTCAAACATATTTCATCTTTCCCTCAGAATGGAAGTGGCTTGGTATACAATCGATTAATGTCACATCACCTTTGAGTATTCCCAATACCAGTACATCTTGCATACTGGAAGAACAATTAAACTCGAAGTTTTGATCATATTTGGAATGGCTTCTTCACGGTTTTATCATTTAAGTTTCTCATTCAATCATTGGGACTTGGTATCAATCATATGTTTTCCTTCGAGTTGTGTCATATACACACATACATATATATAGAGGTCGAGGAGGCTGCTACATGTAGCAGCCAACGTGGTTGCTGCTTGTAGCAGTTTCCCCAATTTTTTTATTTTTTTCAAAATGCCACCATGTATATTCATCTATATATCCCCCCTATATGTCACTCAAATTTCGTCAGAAATAGATACTCATATGTCCTCCATACATAACAAGTCGATTACAACAAATCTGAGACCGTTAAAATTATCTATTCTAGATGGAGGGCATAGGAGTTTCTGTTTGTGACGAAATTCGAATGACATATAGGAGGGATATATAGATGAATATACATGGTAGAATTTTGAAAAAAAAAATTGGAAACCGCTACATGGAGCAGCCATGTTGGATACTACATATAGCAGCCTCCCTTTTCACATATATGTGGGTGTGCGCACATGCACACGTACACGTGCGCATGCTATGTGTGTGTGGGTGCATGAGTGCGTGCGTGTGTGCGTGCGTGTGTGGGCACGTGGGCGTGCGTGCATGCACGTGTGCGTGCGTGACAAAGGAGTGTGCCTATATCATGACTACATATGACACAAGTCCTAGCTATCTCGGTTTCACTAAGTCAACTCTTTGACTTAACTCATCCAACACCTGTGAATCTCTATTCTTGTGCAAAGGACATGCATGAAGAGGTCATTCGAATGTCACCCTTTAGAGTAAGGATTGTCATCTCCTTCTCAAGCTGGAGGATCTCTCCTGACAATCATTTGATGGTGCAAGTTGAGTCCTCAATCTAACTCTTTAGATATCATCTTAGCATCTACTCTATGATCCAACAATTGGATAACATCTGTGTGATTATCAAAAAGGACAAGGTACATGATCCTAATTGTACAAAAGGACCTAATAAGTGCATGCATTCATTAATCTCATAGAGGGAGTGAAAATCAATAACTTTATTGATATATAAATAATTATAATAACATTTACTATAGAAATGGTCCGCTTTAGGCTCACATGTCTAATACCGACCCACAAATTGTTGTGTGTTAAGGCAAGCCTTAGATCTTGGGCTTTGGATGCTAGAGATGCTCTCATTGATATCAATGTGATCTATGCTTTCCTAGTTGTTTTTTGTATTGTTATTGTGTTTTACTCGATGAGAAGTGATTAGCCCAACTTGAATCTGACGTCACTATATACGTTAGCTCCCTGGAGGCCAATGTCAACCTAGAAACAAAAAATCTGGTTGATTGGCTAAAGCTGCATTCTCTTTGCATCCTTTTCCACTTGCGGTGAGAATTCATGGGATGGACAACTTTATCTTGTGCCTATTTGACTTTTACAGCAGTTTGGTGGACAAACCCTTGGAGCTCGCTAACTCTGCAGTGAACTACTTTTAAGATTTCATATCTGCTCCTAGCAGTTTGGAGGGCCCTCCTCCCCCCATTATCGGTTATTCCACCCAATATCATGTTGCAATGTGATTTATAAGATCTTCTCTAGGAACTTGGTTGATAGAATGGGAGAGGCACTACCCAAACTCATCTTGCTTAACCAATTGCATTTTCTTAAAGGAAGGACTATTAGAGATAGCATTAGACTAGCTCAAGAATGAGTCAATGGCTTTAATCGTAGGTCACCATGTAAAGGTGCCTATGTAAAGATTGATATTGGCTTTTGACTTAGTCTCCCACTCATTTCTTCTTCGTTCCTACATGGGCTTTGGTCACAGTTGGTGCTCTTGGGTTGGACAATGCTTCGCCACTACCTCTTTTTTCGATCCTTATCAAGGGTTTTTCTTACAACATATTCAAGGGCACTACGAGGGTTGTTGCATCGACATCCCCTTGACCTTTTGCTCTTCGCATCTATCATGGAGATTCTTAAGTCGCTTGTCAATCTTGTAGTATCTGTGGTCGATAATTAATCCTTGGAGTGCGGTCTCTTAGGGCCCTTGTTTAGATGTCAAGGTACGCTACCGATTCTGACTCGATAGATAAGGAGAGAAAGAAAAGAGAGATAGTGAGGATGGGAGAAGGCCTCCTTGGCGAGAGTTGTTCACGGATGGTTCAACTCCTCTCGATGGAGGTCGGTATTTATAGGACGTAAAAGCCCCCTCGTGAAGTCTGCCCTCTCCCCACGCCCTACAGTTAGGTCTTCCGCAAGATCCGATCGTCGTAACCGCCGGCCTCCGCGATAGATGGCGATAGTTCTTGACCTACTTGGTCAAAAGCCATTCTACATCTCCTACTTGACCACAGTGGTCAAGACAAAAACCACTCCCATTGTTCAGGTTATCAGTTATGTATGGAGATGTTAGCAGTGAGGTTTATAAAACCTCTTCCTTGACTCGTGTATTCATGAGTCCCATTGAACCAACATGTTTAATGTATGTTATTCTTGTTATTCCCTTGGTTAGGGAATCAGCTAACATGTCACTGGTAGGTTTGTAGGTTATCGTGATTTCTTACTTCGTCACTATATCTTGTATATAGTGATATTGGATTCCAATATGCTTCCCTTTAGAACTATTAGCCCCACTATAATCAAGCTTATTGCGGCTTGATTGTCACAATACATTTCAATTGACCCTTTGACCAATTTGAAGCTTAGATTCTCTAGAAAACTCCTAATCCACACAGAATGAGTGGTGATTGTGCTACATGCAATGTATTCTGCTTCATGTGTATGTCTAGATACACATCCTTGTTTCTTGCTACCCTAAGAAATGGTTGCACCACCAGAGATGAATAGGTAACCTAACGTGAATTTTCTATCATCCACATCTCCTCCAAAATCAGCATCGGAGTATCCTACCACTTCAAGGGATTGTGCTTGATACACAAGTTTCAATTGTACCATCCCTATCAGATATCGAAGGATCCTCTTTACATCTTCCCAATGTGTTGGATCTGGATTACTTTGATATCTACTGAGTAAGCTTACTGGATAGGCTAAGTCAGTTCGAGTACACATCATTGCATACATAAGACTTCTCGCCGCTTGTACATATGGTACATCTAAAGATTTCTGCCTCTTTCCGGGACACTGACTCTTACTGAGTCTTTTTCCCATCACAAGTGTTATTCTGCATTCCAAATCTCCTTAATATAGTATGCAAATACCTTTCCTGACTAATGTTCAATGTTCTTGAGTGCATGTCTCTTATTATTTGAATTCCAAGAACATAGGATGCTTCGTCCATATCCTTTAACTCAAATTCATTGCTTAATTTCTGTTTGATTTCATCGAGCATTTGTATGTCATTACCTGCGAGCAGAATATCATCCACATACAATGACATGATTGCAAACCTTCTCCCATCCTTCATGACATGCACACAATTATCCAATTTATTTGCAACAAATCCAAATTGAATAACTTTCCCATGAAATTTGAAATACCATTGTCGTGAAGACTGCTTCAAGCCATATAATGACTTTCTTAACTTGTAAACCCTTTTCTCCTGACCTTCAACTTGAGATCCATCAGGTTGTCGCATATAAATCTCCTCCTTTAATTCTCCTTTAAGAAAGGTCATCTTCACATCCATTTGGACCAATTCCAAATCCATATATGTGACTATGACTAAGATCATCCGAATAGCTGTAAACTTAGCCACTGAAGAGTAGGTCTCCTTGAAATCTATTACAGCTTGTTGAGTATAATCCTTGCAGCTAATCTGGCTTTGTATTTGTCAACAGTGCCATCAACCCAATACCTTTTCTTGAATACACACTTACATCCTATGGATTGCCTATCTTCTGACAAATCACATAACTCCCATACATCGTTTCACTTTATTGAGTTCAACTCATCCCTCATGGCTGTCGTCTATGATTCTGACTCAGACGAAGCCATAGCTTCATCAAAGGATATGGGATCTATACAATTTGTGACATCCTCGTCCACGGTACAGCACGATGCCTTGCATCCATAGAAATGATAATCTTTCATCCATGCGGGTCGTGTTCTAAGTCTCTTGTTGTCGATTATACTCATGGGTTGTGTGAGTCCACCCACTTACTCTAAAGGATCATTTTGTTCCATAAGTTCATTCTATGTATTTGGATGATCGATATCATCCCAAGTTCTTGTCTAATGCTCAAATCGTCTACACTGTCATGTAGACAATCAGAGGATCTGATTCCTCTACTTCATGCTCCTTTATTTGATGAATTTCAAGGAAAGGTGCATCACGACTTTCAATTAGACGTTTAATTTTATGGAAGAACCTATATCCTTTAGATCGTTCACAATAGTTAATAAATTTGCACTTTAATGTCCTGAAGTTTAGCTAGTCCCTAAGCTGACTCGATACCAAAAATATGCTAGACACCCCCATTTCCAGAAATGGCCCAATTCGGGCTTTCTATCATTCAATATTTCATATGGCATTGATTCTACAAACTTGGTGGGATCTTGTTACGTATGTAGTTCGCAGTTAACATCGCCTCTCCCCAGAATTTCTTGGAGAGTCCTGAGTGTGAAAGCATACACCTTACTGCATTCATAAAGGTTCGATTCTTTCATTCTGTTACACCATTTTGTTAGGGTGTATAGGGCATTGTAGTCTCCTTACGAATGCCTGACTGAATGCAGTAGTACTTCAACTCTTTTGAGATATATTCCCCACCTCTATCTGCCCTAAGGGTCTTGATTGGTTTTCTCAATTTTGACTCCACTTCTGTCTTATATCTCTTAAATGTTTGAGTGCTTCCGACTTTTTTCCTAAGAGATAGACATAGGATAACTTTGAGTAATCATCAATGAATGTTATAAAATATTCCTTATTTCTATATGTGTTGGTAATCCACATATATCTGAATGGATCAAACCTAATAACTCTGTTGACCGAATTCCAGTTGAGAAGGATCTTCTCGTCATTTTACCGGTCAGAAAATGTTCACAGGGCAATGTCCTTGCACCCATGATCTTATGCAACAGATCTACCTTTATCATTTGATCCATCTTAGAATTTCCTGGATGATCCAGTCTCATGTGCCACAAGTCATAGTCAAACAAACAGCACAAGAAATACTCAGAAGAGACATTCATTGATTCATTAGAGTTTATTACAGGAAGACAGAATAGGTCATGCTCAAGCACAAACTTTCCCATCGCATAGACCTTCTTATTCTTTCCTATAGATACACACTTATTATAAAAGCGAACTTTGAAATTCTTCTTAAGCGGCACTGGGACAGAGATCAGGTTCCTGCATATCTTTGGGGCATATAGTACATCATTCAGTACCATAACGTTATTCTCCATGTCAAGCATGTATGTCCCAACACCTTCTACGTCCAGGTAGGTGATGTTTCCCATGAAGATCCTCTGTTCTCCTTTGCTCAGCTCCTTGAAGTCCACTAGGTCGTCCTTCATCTTTACAATATTTATGGTGGCTCTAGAATCGATCCACCATCTATCATTGTCCGTGACGACGGAGTTGCATTCCACGATAGCTGCAAATTCAATCTTTTTCTTGCCTTTATTTCAAGAACTTTAGACTTTCTAGGCTTCTTCTTGTTGGGGCAATTGACCTTGAAATGACCATATTTGCCGCAATCGCAACATGAGCCATGTGAGTATTTCCCACTTTTTCCTTTGAAATTCGCCTTGGAGGGGCCCAACCTTTTCTTTGTGTGTACTATATTTGGTTCTTCTTCTTCTTCCTCAATCTCAAAGATCTCAGTCTTCAATCTTTGCTTTGAAAGGTCCTGCTCAATTGCCTATTGTGCAGGTAGCCTTGTCACAAACTTAATGTTTCCATTCATCTTAAAAGATGTAGCAACCAAGTCGAATGATGGTGGGGGACTTCATAGTATGATTGTGATCTGAATCCTCTCCGAAATTGTGCAATCAGAAGCCGCTAGATCATTGACCATCACGATCATCTTGTTCACGTGCTCAAGGACGCTTTCAGATTCCTTCATTCTACACGAATTGTACTTGTAGAAGAAGTTGGACGCTCACTTCCGACTTGGAGTGATATTCCTTAACCACGGTGCAGAGCTCGTAAGCTGATTCGCATGTCTCAAAGACCTGAATCAGTCCTAACCCTATTATCTGTTTTCTCCCACTATTTGCAGGACCTAGTTTCCTCCATAGCTGGATTTTCATATAAGTTTGGGTCGGGTTTGTATATGATGGAGTGTATACTATCGTGCAACATGTTATAGTAGATCTTTCTACTCCACAACTCATAATTAGTACTGTTAAAGTACTCAATTTTTCCCATCTCAGTGGCAATTATCTTACTTGTTATTTTTGGATCTAATGAGATAAAAGTACGATTGGGATGAGATTGTGTAATTTACCAAAAATAAGCGAAAATAAGTTTTTAAATAAGATAAAAAATAAAAAAAATTGATGTGAATCATTTTTAAAAAATTATCCAATCAAGCAAGATAGACAATTAAAATAACAATTAGAGGACTAACTAGATGCATTATCTTAATCAAAGAAGAATAAATAAGTTTGTACAACTTAATAACAATTATGATTACCTCTTTATAAGCCCCCTTCTAAAAAAACAAAACAAGTCAACGAGGTGAGTTAATTAATCAAACAAAGATTTTAATTCAATGAAAAACTTTCAGCAAATTATTAAATTTTTTTGATAGATAATCAATATGAAAACTTATAACAAAGGTATCTTTTTCAAAATTCATTGATTCGATTCAAATTCAAATTAATCTAAGTTTTTCAAAAAAAACTTCTCATTAGCTTAATATGAGTAATCAATAAAAAAATTCCTTTTATAAGATCAACAAGCAATTAGTTAACTCCTATGTATTTCCCTAAAAAAACTAAACAAAAACAAAAAGAAAACTCTGACACCTTTTAAATGATAGTAAAAAAAGGTACATGACAACCAAAAAACAAGTGGTCTGAAAACAAAACGGCATATGAGGACTAATGCAAAAAAAATTATTGTACCAAAAAGTAAACAAACAAACAAAAAGTTGTCAGAGTTTAGGGTTTCGATATAGAGAGCTCCGTTGGTGGCTACAGGAGATGGGGGCGTTGGTGGCAGCGACGCTGGAGCGTGATTCGAGTGTTGCATGGGCGTGGATGCGAGATCACCTAGAGGATGACGATCAGGATCAGGATCGAGAATGAGCTCTGATACCAGTCTAGATGTCGAGGTACGCTGTCATTTTTGCCTTGAGGGAGAACGAGAGAAGGGAAAGAGAGATAGTGAGGATGGGAAAAGGCTCCTTGACGAGAGTTGTTCACGAATGGTTCAACTCCTCTCGATGGAGGTCGGCATTTATAGGGCGTGAAAGCCCCCTCGCGAAGTCCGTCCTCTCCCCACACCCTATGGTTAGGTCATCTGTAAGACCTGATCACCGTAACTGTCGACCTCCGCAATGGCCAGCGATAATTCTTGACCTACTATTGATCGCAAAATCTGGAGGACGGATCAATTTATAGTAAACAAGTCGTTGTTGTCCCCAAAATCCCGTGACAAACAAACAATATTTTTTTATTTTTGCTACTTATTAACCTGTATGGCAGACAGGGTCGAACTCAGGGAGGCTACAATTCCTGAGGGTTATTCAATTAATCGAAAATCAATTAAGAGAAAATAAGAATCTCAAAGCACAACTATCCTTGGTTTTTGTGATTTTTTTATCATTTTTATTTTTTTTCTGATTTTCAAATTTTTAGTGATTTTGATTTTTGCAAAAAAAAATTAATTTTCAAAAATGAACAATATGCACAAGCACAAGAAATACGCACACCAACTCTTTTTGTAATTTTTCAATTTATCAAAAATGATCAGAAAAATACAAAGAAAAGATTTTTGGGTTTTAAAAGTTTTGAAATATTTTAGAGAACTTTTGTGGAATTTTCAGATGTTTTGTATTTTTCAAAAAATTAAACAGTGAGAAAATACGAAAATGTGCAGAACCTGGAGTAATTTGCAACTAAAAAATATTCTAAGTACCCAAAACTCCTGGAAATTATTTTTAGGAAACACTAGAAGCAATTATCTACAAGCAGGAACTGAAATCACAATTTTGGATTTTTGTAAAATTTTCTCTGATTTTTATAAGATTTTTGATGTTTTTAAATTTTTTGGAGTTTTATAAATAATTATATGCTTGAAAATTAAAAGACAATGAAATACAACTACTCTAATTTTTTGAAATTTTTGGAACAATATTTAATTTTTTTATGAATTTTGGAATTTCAAACAGGGAAAATGACATGTTTTTTATTTTTTATAATAATAAATGAAGGCAAAATGCAATGAAAATTTTACACTAAGAAGATAATCACATCAGGAACATAGCACAATTTTTTCAAAATTTTTTGATGACAAATAACCTTCATTTCATTCAAAGAGAGTAAGCATGTTTTTGTTCTGCAGTTCAGGGACTAAAATGTAAATAAGTTTGATTTTGCATCAAATAAATAATAAAGATAAATCTCAGGGGGAAAAGCACAATTTTACCACTATGGCATGTGTTTGAGGCTCTGGCATGGACGTTTTTGCAAATTCAGAAACCCTTGAGGGCTTTCATGTAAATTCCTAAATAAAATATTGACTCAAAAACCCTTGAAGGGTTGCCTTCGTCTATTTCTTCAAACCAACAGGGGGGTTCGCTGGGCGCCGCTGCCCTTTCGCCCAACGTGCTCGTGGGCGGCGCTGGAGCAGAGAGGCGGGCGGCCGGGCGGCTTGAAGGAGGGCGCGGGAGGCTCGGCGGTTAGCAGGTCACCGCGGCGGCAAGGCCGCGCGATCTGGAGGAGCGGGAGGTGCGGCTGCTTCGGGCGGCGTTGGGCTCACGCGGTGGAGATGTCGCCCTCGCACGGTGGAGATGTTGAATGGAGGGCGTGGTGGCAGTCGACGGCGGCGCCGCCTGGTGCGGCTAGGAAGGAGGAGAGGGGCGACGGCGGCGGGAGGGCAGTCGTCCCCTCTTTTTTTCTTCTTTTTTTATTTTTTTTATTTTTATTGTGATGTAAACAGAAATAAAAAAAACTTTTTTTATTATTTTTTGTAAATCCGAAATGATAAATAAAACAAAAAAGATTTTTTGGTTTTCTTTTTATTTTTTTGTTGTTTTTAAATAGTCCTGCAAAACAAATGTTAGAGATAAAGGAAATAAATGAATTTTTTTATTTATTTACAAATCGGAAAATGAGCGGAGATCGGTAGAAAAATGGAAGAATTGAATCTGATCTCCGGCCACCGTACGTGGCTGGAGTTGAGAGATCGTGGACGATAGAATAGAACGCGTGGAGATCGAGAAAGTGAGATGAAAAATCGAGTCGGTGACTGATCAAATCGAGATGGATTCTTTAAGATCTAGATAAAAAAATGACAACGAGATAAAAGTGCGAGAAATAAACTACGATTAACCTAGATAAAAATAAGAAGAAAATGACGACAGATCTCACCTTAGAAGAGGAAAAGGATCGTGATCGCCTCGACAAGGCCGACTCGCTGTCACCGGACGGCTTGGAGACTAGCAACTTTCTCGACGAAATTGTTCTCTCGGAGATCGAGCTCTCTCTAAAGATTGGTCCAGTTGGAATGAGCGAGTAGGAGCCATATAAATAGAAAAGATGGAATGAAATTTGATTTTTGAATTTTTTTTGATAAAGAGATAAGAGATGAAAATTGAAATTAATTTTTGAATTTTTTGGTGGAAGAGATGACATGAGATAAAGTAAAAGAGATAAAACTATTTACAAAATTATCTAATTTTTTTTATTTTCGTCACTTTATTTATTTGAATTAAAAAATGTTATTTTTTTATTTTTTATGATGGTTACTTAAAAATAGCAACTATATACATATACTATATACATATATGACATTATATACAAGGGTAAATGAGGAAATTAGCCTTTTTATTTTAAGAATTTTATTATATTTTTATTTTTATTTTATTTTAAATAATTAGTAAAAATATTTACAAATATATACAAATAAAATATGCACAAAATACATGTGAAAATTGCACAAACCACCCCAAAAAATCGACTTTTCAATCGTAACTCCAAAAATTATGAAATCAAAGTCATTTTGAAGATAATTTAATTTAGAATCCAATGGAAGTGATATTGGTTCAATTTGAGTTCATATGGAGTCGGAATTGATCTTTCAATTAGTGCTTAGTGGTTTTTTTTTAAGTGTGGCTACTTTTATTGTGTACATGATTTAATTGTGCAATCATTTTTATTAATTAGGACACATCTTTATTTACAACTTTAGTTTTGAAAGTTATTCAATTTGAGGCCGATTAATGCACAAATAAATTAGTGTTAGTTTTATACAGATATACACAAAATAACTGAGAAGTATTTACAACAACACATACATTTTTTTGATTTTCTTCTTAAGGACCCTTATCTCCCCCTACTTTATTCCTGGTCGATCAGGTCAAGCCTGACCTTCTCTCGAGGTTCAGGTCAGCCTGTATACTCTTCCTTTTTTTATTTTCTTTTCCTTATTTTTCCTTTCTTTCTTTATTTATTTATTATAGGTTAAAATTAGTACGAAGTGTACAATATTTACACACATGCAAGTTAGTAAGAATATGGAGTTAGTGTTATATGCAGGTGTTTTATAAGGGATTTTAAGCTAAAATAAATGAATAAAGATGACGAATCGCAGATTCATCACCTACTTAGTCAAAAGTCATTCTACACCATGCACATTATTTTTGCTGATGATGTGCTTGTCTTCAACTAAGGTTCTCAAGAATCCTATGAGGCCTATAAGAGTTAGTCTTGATTTGTTCTACTCTTGCTTGGGCTTGCATCTCCACGCCACTAAGAGCAAACTCTTTTGCTACCAGAAATGCATTGAGGCTTTTCTCTACATTTGACTTGTGGTTTTCTTGGGGATTCTCTCCTCACCATATATCTTGACACACCCCTTGGTACAATTTGTTGATATGATGCAATGGTCAAACATTTAGTTCATAAAATTAAACATCTTCCCTTTGGTTGGAATCAAGGATCCTCTCTTTTATAGGTAAGCTACACCTATTGGGCTCAATAGAGCGAGGTCTTATTGTATTGGAGTGATAGGATCATCCCGTTGTCCTCTATTGTTCGAAAACCAATGGATTGTGTGTGGATTTCCTTTGGTACAAAATGCGTGAAATGGTTTAGGATACTACCTACTTGTTGAAAGATGAAGGGGGGACTCTTCCATTCCCCCGAAACTTTGAAGACGGCCATAGGTTTGGGTTGGATCTGGTGCATTCAATCTGCCCAAAACTCTCTATGGGTCAACTGCATTCATCACAAGTATCCCACTTCAAACTCCCGAATGATCACCAAGGGCTACAACGACTCCCCACTCATGTTTCATCTTAAGCTAGTAGGTCTATGACAAGCTAAGTGATAGCGGGCACTGCCACAATTTGTTGGCCTTTTCACCCTAAGAAATCTTCCTTTGCTTCTGCTTGTGAGGTGGTTCAGTAGCGAAGATTGATGGCACCTTGGGCCTTTGAGGTTTGGGCCGAAGGAACGGTCCCCGAACATTGTTGCTTCTGCATCGAGTCACACATTGCAGTTGTGGTCTAGCAGATCCAACAAGAACAGAATTCCCGATGAATCAATGGTAGTCAAAGTGCTGCCTCAAGTGTTGTCTCCAACATTGTGCAAGATGCTGTAAATTGTAATGCTCACAGCTTAACACACGTGTTGCACACTGATCTCCGTATATTTCTGATCTTCGGATATTGCATAACCTTATGTAATGCCAGGGCAAGGTATTTGCCCATTTTGATTTTATATTGCATTATTTACAAAAAATAAAAAAAGAAGAAAGATATGAACGAATTTAAACAGCAAATAAAGCAGAATAATGCACACGCCTGGCAAAGTAAGATGCAGAAAACCCAACAAAAATGAAAGCCAGTATATCTTCCATACACATGCTGCAAAGAAATACAATACTACAGATGATGGAAGCGACGAATAGCCATCGGAACTGAGGGTACTTGCGAATCCAAAATCTTAAATTCAGAATAACTGGCCTTGGTTTAGTTGTGGTGGAATAAAAAAATATCTATTCTTGCTCAATGGAAATCAAACATTACATCGTACTGATAAGGAATAGGAGAATTTCTCTCGAAGGAAAAAATTTGTTGAAACTGCAAAATCTGTCCCCACGGGAAAGCTAAATAGAGAAAACCTAGGAAAAATACATATTCTTCTTGAGGAACAATAGATTTCTATCTAAAGCAAATTAAAATGTTCCAATAAGTAGACTAAAAGGGGAAGGCCGAGAAAACCCCACAACCTACTTTCTAAATATTGAGATATCAGTGCTTTTGGCGGTTGCAGTTACCAGTTGTTGGCTTTCAGTTGTGTATAAGGGTGCAACAACACTGGAGATCCTAAATCATCTGATGTCTAAAAACCAAACAAGCCAAGCTCGCTTGCCTTCTCCTTTTCAAATGTCTCGAAGTATTGGTAAATGATTGTGACAGCAAGCAGGATACCGGTCCCAGAACCAATTGCACCCATGAAATCAGCCATAACGGTTAGAGCACCGATGCACATCCCTCCAAAGGCCGCTGCTGTGGGAATGTAGCGATTTAGCTCCTTCTGTAAATTAGACTCTCTGTGGCCCGGCATCACCATTTGTTGCTCCTACAGAAGTAAATGAAGAATAAAGGTCAGCATACATGCCTACAGTTGGTAATTCAGACAAATGTGAAATTCTACAGAATATACGTCCAGCCATTCTTCCTACATGGCAAATAACAGAAGGCATCCCCAGATAGTGACAAAAATAGCAGCTCTTTCCTGAGGAATAACTTCCACCATAAAAGATTTGATGTAACTATGCTAAGTCTCTGGCCCCTAAAAATTATCAAAAACCAAGCTCCCACATTCTTTGCCATAGCCAGGATGAATTACTTAAGCCAAAAAAGAAATATCGTCTCCCTAAAATGTACTCCAAATAACTTCTTGCAAATCAATGAAAATTTTGGTGTGGTGACTCCCAGCTTGGGAGTGCTCCCCCTCGTTCTTACTCAAAAAAAAATGTACTCCAAATGTTAATCCTCTTTATCAACATCTTTCACCTTTAGCATTGGGACATCATTTCTCCATCTATCCAAATGCCCACCTAAAATAACCCCAAATCAGAGGATCACTATCCATCTCTCCGGATGCCTAAACTTCCAAACATGCCTAATCATTTAACATCTTGGAGCCAAAAGTGTTCACTAGCCCCCATCACGAATTAAGTGCTGACGAATAAACACAACAAACTTCTATAGCATAGGCCAATTAATAAACACAATACATTTCTATCACCTTTACTTACTGGCTATAAAAACAACAATCATCTGTACTAGGCTTATGAATAGTTTGAAGTAGCTGCTCCAAAGTTGTCGGATATTCTTTTCTCACAATGTTACACGCGACTAAGGATGAAAATATCATAAAAAAAAGTATGTGTAAACCAATGGATCTCAACAGCTTTAAACTCCACTGACAAGAGAAGGAAAAGACCTAAAAGAGCGGGGGAAGAGTGCAACATCAAAAAACGATGGCAAATTCAAAACCGTCTTTCTTCATAACTTGGTTCCAAAGCTTCAAATAGTTACAAGAGATTTCCTGCCCAGAATTTATAATTCTCGTAGTTATTTGATGGAAGACAACAAAAGTTGTGCAGCGCATTTTTCACCCACGGGCAACATGGAGGTATTCCACTTTTTTTCAGTCGGAAAAGTTGTTAACCCTTGGGAGCGTTGTTCATCCAGAACTCCATTAAAACTTCAGAAAAAAGATTAAAACAGGTCAGACCAAATCTCAGACAGCATGCACGCACACACCCAAAAATTATCTACATAATGCCTCTCCTCAAGAAAAACAACTGTGTTTTGGCCAGCCAGACGGCCCAACGGACAGCTGTGGTATTCCACTTTATCTTGTTAATGTTCGTGTAGTAACATTGCATATCATAATTTAGGTACAACATAGCAAAACAAAAGGCAAAAGGAACTTGGTTGACTACTAAACCCATGGGAAACCAATCAAAAACCTATATATAAAATGAACTAATCCGAAAGAAAATATGCATATACAGGATATCTATAGAAAAACAATTTAAGCCAAATATTCTTTATTTGATTTGCCACTAATCAATCCAATACATCCAGGATTGCTAGCAATATTCATGTTAATTAGTAATAACGAAATCCAGTTGATGAAACCGAGTGACTAGGGATGAGCATTTTTTCGGGCCGGCCTGACGAAGCCAGGTCCAGGCCTGAGCCTGGACTATAAACGGCAGGTTTAGGCCTGGAATTTGGCTCGATTCCCATTTCGGTCTGGGTTCGGGCTACAGCGGGCCCAAGCCCAAAGACCGCGGGCCGACCTGAATTGGTCCGACCCAAGCCCGACCAGGTGGACCAAAAAATAGCAACTCACCCCTCCCCTCACACGCACACCAGAACCCTTCGCACAACCCAAACCCTCAACCCACCCTTGCCTTGCGAGTCGCCACCCCAACGCAGCCTAGCACCGCCCCACCCCCGGCTCCTCATCATCCCTGTCTCCACCCTCACGCTCGTGCACCCTCCCTTTGTTGCGCGACTTTTGAGTGTTAATGCTGCCGCCTCCCTCACCTCCAGTACACCCCCACCTCCCTCCAGTGCCCCCCCCCCACCCCCACCACCACCTCCCTCCCTTCCGTCGAGCCGTCAACGACCTGATGCAGGTAGTGATCACTTCCATGTTGTGACCCCAGTTAATGAAACCGAATTGGGGATAACATGACTGATAAGAGAAGATAGTAGGTATATAGTTCACATGGTGGAAAGTGAAAAGTAAGGAAATCATAGGGAAAAACAAAACAAATTAAGCTGGAGACAAGAAAGGTTGAAAAAATGGCAAAGCCTTCTCCCACTATAAGTAAGGTTGGTTACATGGATCCTTGCTCAAATTCATGTTGAAATATTCGATTAAATTTTACGCTGGTTGTCTACTACCTAACGGAACCTCCACACGGTTGGAGGGGGGGGGGGGGGGGGATTAGACATTGGTCCTTTGCGCCGTAGGCAAACTGCACTACCACCAGACTAGACAAGAAAGGTTAAGCACAAAAAAATTACTCTGAACCATGAAAATATCAAGTAAAGATTGGGGACTTGGGTCATTTGTGCTCTGGTAGCATAATGAGAAAACCATCCATCAAGACAAGGAAATTTTTAAAAAAACTGCAGTCAGAGGCAACCACCTTGAAACAAAAGAACGCATATACGAATAAACAGAAAAATAGTTTAAGAGGGTCACGCACAACTGAAACATGCTTTAAAGTGCATCATAGAACGTGGATTGGAATGAAGGAAAAAATTGAAGACCATAAATTGCGAGCCTAGTTCGGCACACTAGAAGCATTATTGCAGTCAAACTAGAAAGGAAGTGCAGATATATGGCAAAAAAATGATAGTACTGATTTACATTTATTTGATGTCAGTTTTTGTATCCGAAAAGTTCCCCTCTTTTCTCAAAGTGATAGTCATTTCACTTTACACTGCTGAATGCACAAGCACCATAAAAAAATGGCGACGCATTCTCCCACTTTATGTAGGGGTCGGCTACATGGATTCTTGCTCAAATCTATGTTAAAAGATCCGATTATTTTTTACGTTGGCCTCACCTACCTAACGCAACCCCTACAAGGGGGGAATTGAAACCTGGTCTTTTGGAGGGTAGACACACTGCACTACGAACAGACCATTGGAGTGGGTACACACATGCACAATCACCACATAGAACAAAAATAACTGTTCCATGATTTATCTAGAACCACACATATAAGAGTTTCTTCTTCTTGCTTAGATAACAACGATGAATATAATATCAACAATAAATGTACTTAACTAACTTGCTGACTGCATTTAAAAATTCTATACCTGTCAAAAAAAGATGAAACTTATAATGAATAAAATAACTTGCTTTGGTTTGGATGTATCCCACCTTGAGTGAGCCCCACACCCTTTTCTTCTTCAAAAATAAGAACAAAAGATTGTGTGAACCCCCCAAGCCATGCATAATAAAGATGGTATATTTAAAATGTGGTTCAAACTTCAAACTATGTACAATGTAACAATCCAGATGGTAAAACCAATCTTTTTTCCAGATATTGTGTGAACTTTTAGTGATACATATAGATCATTCAGTTGCAATAATCTACCAGCTAGACCGAATAGTTGACCAAACCATAGGTGTGGAGTGACCGATCGAATAATCAAATATTCGGTTAAAATGATGTCCAATCGAATAATCAGTCCGATGATTCAACAAATTATTGGTTAAAAATTATCTAAGCCTTCTCCCACTATAAGTGGGGCCGGCTACATGGATTCTTGCTCAAATCCATGTTGAAAGATTCGACTATTTTTACAATGGCCGTCGACTACCTAACGCAACACCTGCAAGAGTGGGATTTGAAACCTGTACAACCACTAGACCATTGAGTGGATTCAAAAATTATTGGTTAACTAGTAAAAATATTTTTTTATTTAAGGATTCTAATTTTATCCCAATATCACCAAAATGTTAAAGCTCTATTTCTAAACCCACCAAATTGTGCACTTGAATTTGTCTAAACTTCACGTGGTTTTTTATCTTGCTAACCAATGACCATATATATAAATATATAACAATATGTGAATTTCATATTTTTTAAACTATTTTTAAAAAATACATAACTGGGTAATTTCGAATAGTAGCCTGAAAACGATTTATTCTTTATCCAGTGACCTCTCCAACTGAATACCAAATGCCGATTGCATAACTCAGATCTGTAAGCTAGACATCTTTCTACAGGTTAATCATACAACATATAAATACTTTTAGGCTTTCTTTACTCTGACTGTACACAAGGTGTACAGAACCAAGCAAATCTTTGTATTTTGTGTTTCATTTACATTAGAAGCATTCTATTTGGACAACCAACCAGTAAACCTCTTATACAAAAAAACAAACTGATAAAAAAGAAAGCTATGCCAAAACTGTGCAGCCACTTAGCATCACAAGTGATGACAATTATTGACTGACTCTTGGCGAAACTGTCAATATTGATTAAAAATCAATGAAATTATAAATTGCAAATGCTACTTTTAGGTCGAAAAAGGGCTTAAGGAAAGAAAAACATAAAATCACCTTGAGCTGCTTGGCAACATCTCTTGCTGATGATCCAGAAACCTCAATCCATGTCTTCGAGAAAAGTGCACATGCAGACAGCATAAAGACAACATAGAAAAGAGCATGGAATGGATTTGCAGCAACATCTGCCAAGCTGCATGTATAACAGGGCAGCTATAAGACATCATATATTATAGAAATTGAAATAACAGTATATTATATGTATATTTGGAAAAGGAAATAAGTACTTTATGTAAATAGAATTTAATTAGTTGTATACCTTGAAGGTGCGGTAATGTAATAGGCAAGACCACCAACAGGAATGAACTGGCTGGAATAATATTCAGATTCTTTCCATTTGCCAAGAAGATTTACAAAGAAATTCCCACTAAACCTCCTATACAAAAGCTGTAGAATAATACTATTTAGAAGATGATTTGCAATAAAACGAAGGGAAAAAGTTCATCAACGTACCTGAGAGATGAAGTATAGATTTGAAACAAGAGCAGACTGTAATATAATGGGCATGTTTGATGTGTAGAAGAGCTTGATGGGATAAGAGCCCTGCTGCCCACGAGCATTTTTAGACCTTACTGGTAAGACAACACGGAAACCTTGGAAATAGACAACAACGAGGAAAACAAAAACTGTGGCCAGCAGATTGGTCACGTTGGGAAGGTTCTGGCGGTAGAAAGCCTCACGAAGTGCCCGAACTTTGTCAGTTCTTGTTATTAGCAGATGGAACAATGCAATGACAGCACCTTCAAATTCTGCCCCACGTCCACTATTGACGGTAGTAGGACTGAATGCTTTCCAAATGATATTTTCACTGCAGACAACAAAAACAATTGAACATATTAATCACATTAATACTAAGGAACTATTCCAAAAGGATTCTTACCAGATGTTTGTAGCAATAAACAAAGAAATGCCAGATCCAAGACCATATCCTTTCTGAAGAAGCTCGTCTAAGCAAATGACGATAATGCCAGCAAAGCAAAGTTGAAGAATAATAAGAATTGCATTGCCAGTTCCAAGTTGACTCACGCTACCGTACATTCCAGACAAAACATAGGCCACAGCCTCCCCAATTGCGATTAGAATACCCAATAGCTTTTGCGCACCATTTCTGGAACATCAGATTGCAGCAAACAGAGCCATTCAGAAACAAATTGCAACGTAAAAATAATATCATAATCACTTTATTCTCATACAAGGAAAATGGCATGTTTCTTTAATCTAAATGGATAACTAGCAGTCACGCTAGCTTTACTTATATGCAGGCTTGTATAAAAGCTATATGTAAAAAAATGTGAAAATGTTTTCACAATGCAAAATATGAAGGTACCTGTCAATTCACAATGATATCTACAACGCAAGTAAATGTAACCATATCACTTTACTATCAATTTATCTTACAAGGAAAATGGTGTTTTTTCATACTTAAAATTGATAGATAGCATTTATGTTAGCTCTTCTCATAAGCATGATCTATACGCATGTGTGTATAAATCAAGATGCATTCATAAAAATTGGGAAAATGCTTTCACGATTCAGAATATGAAGCTGCAGTGAAATCACAATGTGAACTAAAATGGAAGTAAATGTGGGAATGAGTTTGCAATGCAGAATATGAAGGTCCGGTCAAATCACAGTGTGATCTAAACTGGGAAAATATACATAAATATCTGCATATGAATTCCCATAACCTTTCACAATAGGGTTCCTAGGCTACTGCAGGACGACAAATCCATTCCAAAAAGAGCCCTTCAGCTGAAAAACTCAACTGCATAAAGGAAAACCTAGGGTTTAGAAAACAAAGGCGGATCGATGCAATTTCCTGTGAGGTGAGGCCTTTGAGACAGTCCAGGCATAAGCCTCAGAATTCGAAGATTTGTTAAATTTACCAAATTTTATGCATATAAATATTTACATTATTAAATCACGTCTTTGTACCTTTTCAGTTTGTTGTAAGTTCAGTTTACATAACTATGACTAAATCACATCTTTGTACCTTTTCAGTTGTTGAAAGTTCAGTTCTGTGTGTTACTCTAGTCATTCAAAATCAAAAGATACTAGAGTTACTAGTTTGACACAAGAAAAACTTTTTTTAATTACAATAAAGACTCAAGTAGCGTGTATAACAAAAAAATCATAAAAACACAGGATTAAATACTTTATTTAGTAAAATAGTGATATCAAAAAAAATGGGTTCTAAACAAAGTTTATAAACATTAATATTATCGATCTCTACATATCATGCACTTAGCTAATATAAGAAATCATATCAACAACTATTTTATCGAATGCAGAAGGTGAAAAAGGTAGGAATATTCTTAAGGAACATGGTAAACTACAATAAGATTACAAAAGATTAAGCCTTAACCCATATTTTATATAGTTATACCTTTTATACAAAATTTTCATCCAATTAAAAAAGGATTCGTTGACTACAAATGTCATGAAAATTTTGAATACTGCATATTTGTCACTGATATATTGCGGCAAAAAGCTATTTTTACAAAGTTTCTTAAATAAAATGTAGAGTAGAAAATATGAGCATAATTTATCATTACAAAAAAGTCATTAGCCCCAACGAGGAAGCACCTCTAATCTACCTCTCCACTTCGGTACAGCCTGGTACTACCATGGTCCATCAAGGTTTACGACTTGCGAAAGTTGTATGAGGTTATAGACTCGAGGCTATGTTCCTCAAAAATGCCCTGAGGCTTATGCCTTGACAAAGTTATGTGAGGTTATAGATTCAAGGTTATTTTCCTCCAAAAAAATACATCCAGGTTTATGCTCCATTGTCTCAAGGTGCATGTTAATAAAACCAGAGTGAAAACACTTCAGATCTAACATGTCTCTATGTTTTATTAAGAAAAGGATGTAGTTGAGGAGCTGTTGCAGGGTGCATCCCAAGGGATTAATTAAAGCATAGCATTTTACAAAAAGTAGGTAACTTAGTAATGCCGATCATATTTAGTCATTACATGAAATGATAGATCAAATTTAGAAATCAATTCATCTGTTATAATATATCCTTGAATATTACTGGAAATACTAATAAATGGAGCAACAATATATCCCCATTAACAGCTGATTTTCAAGTGGAATCAAAGCTTATTCTGTGATATAGATGCTTTGTTGGAACTTGGAATTTGACAATCCTAATTCACTTTCACATGCTAAGCTATAGCAATGGGAGCACTCACCTCATGATAGTAACATATATACATTATGAAAGGTTATTCTCTAAGAAAAAACATAACAAAAACCCTTGTAATAACTGTTGAGATAATCGTATCTCCAGTCTAATTTTTCTTATTTATATTTCCTTTTTGTACTGTAATTAACTCAGGGCTTTTCTCCTATATAAGCGAGACCTCTCATCTATGTTATGAATTTTGTTTCTCCCAACATGTTATCAGAGCAACGGTCTTAAATCGGGATTCCCATATCAAAATATTTTTTCAAGGTAAGAAGTTATAGCTTCTCAAAAAATAACAGTAACAATTACCAATTAAATCAAGGTACTTACAACAGTGCACGATCTTCTCTCACACTATTGTCAACCTCGATGATTTTTGACCCAGCCAGGAGTTGCATCACAAGACCAGATGTGACAATAGGAGTAATACCAAGTTCCATTACCGTCCCACGATTTGATGCAAGGATGACACGCATCCAATAAAAGGGATCTGCACCTGTTGTGGAGTGAATACCATAAAGCGGTAGCTGACTGCAGACCAGAAAGATGAAAAGGGAGATGACAGTGTATATAACTTTCTCTCTGAAAGGTATCTTTCTATCGGCACTTTGAACTTCAGGTAAGAAGGCCAAAAATGGTCTGACAAGATGAAGAACCCGGAACCCTCCTGCCATCTTCCTGCTTTTTGTCATTGTAAAATATTAGCTGATGCAATCAATCAATAATGTAAGGAGTTTTTAGTTTTTGGAGGAACAATATATGTTCGATATAAAACTAAAGGAACACTGAACTTATTTTAAGATTATAAGCAGACGTTTCCAAACAAGGCAAGTCAGTTGCCAATCGCTGTAAAATAAGTAATATGTTGTCGTCTTCAAGCTTATATGAATATTAGCAAACTTAATAGGCTCCCATCACAAACCTTTGGAAATGGAATTCAGGAAATAATTGTCATATCTTGCACAAATTCCAAAGTTCCAATTTTCGCGTAGAAATGTTGTTTTCTTGTATGAACCTCATTTCGAAGCACTGACTTGGTAAATCCTCAAACATTGTGTAGTCATGTCTATCAAGTAGACAAGTGTTGGTCAGAAAAAAAAAAGAGGAAACCTGGAGGAGAAAAACCTTCCTCGACAATTAGCTAATCTCATCCAACAAAGAAGAATATTAAGGAGACCAAATGGTCAAAGAGATTTTAGCTGCCCTTGAATTAGCCAAACTGTCTAATATGATTACGACAACAACAACTAAGTCTTTTTGTACTTTAAGCGGGGTTGGCTCCAGAGAATCTTTGCTTACAAATAAATCTAATTTGAATCATGTCATGACTAAGAAAGATGTCATGAGTCATGACCAAGAAAAAAGCCATATTGTCTTCCCCGACCCCTCCTACAAGTTTTTCTTCTACCTTCTCCCACCGTTAGATGGTCCACTAAATGGCCCTCTTTGCATGTTTTTGATGCGTGCTAGAACAGAATTGACAAAAGAGCACTTAAACTTTGCAGAGAATTCTAGAACAGAGTTCAATTGCATATGCAAGATTGCAATTATAGTCCCAACCATTAACTTTATATGCCAGATTTTGGTGACTACTCGTCCTTGCCTTACTTCTATGTTTGTTCAAATCCATTCACCACCAAACCCTCATTCAGGAGGTGCAGGTGCCAACTGCAAATTTGCAACAATTTTAGGTAAGTCTATAAAAACTAAGAAGGACAAGTTCTATTTTCTATATCCAATGGCAAGAACCTCGCCAAATCTCAATCAAATATAACTTTAGAAATTCCATTGACATCCCCACCTACATTTCATAATCACAATGGCAAGCAAAATGGAATCAATATATCCAGTCTAACGAAGAAAAGTGAGCCTCCTATAAAACCTACTTCAAATCTAAGGAGAGAGAAAAAAACACCACATATCGCAATCCTTCCATCTCTCTAAATAAGATGTAATCTCAACAGTACAATGTTGATTATTTATATTGTACATAACAAATACTTCCAATATGATAAACCCATTAGGATCAGACGAACTGATGTGAGTTGCACCTCCAACCCAATATTGTCTGGAATTTTGATGCACGTTGCAACTCCCTCTATCCATTTCAAGACAGCAAGCTTCTTTCATCATAAGCCATATAGCAGCCTCACGGGTCTCATAATCATTGTAGAAGTTTAGTTTATGTTTCTGTATTTTTTATTTATTGTTCTTTTCGTTTGTCTACCATATGTAATTTGCCCATATACCTCTCCCTATATAAGAGAGTCTAGGGCTCCAAGAATAAACAACTCTTATTTTTCCCAGCATGGTATCAGAGCGGTTGTCCTAGACCGGAGTTCTCGTACCAAACTCTAAACATAACCGTCCACCACCAAGCCCCGCACGCGGCCCCTCTCTCTCTCAAGCCGCCCTCCGACGTCGCCTTCGGCCCCGCGTGCCGCTCCTTGGCCACGCGTTTGGCGCCGCCCTTCGGCGTCGATCCTGCGGCCTCTTCGTCTCGCCCTTCAGCCCCGTAAGTGCCGCATGTGGCCTGTGCGTCGCCTAGCCGCTGAAGCGGAGCACCGCCTCTCCCTTCAGCCCTCTTAGGCCTCACACACTGCTCCACGCCCTAGGGTTCGGTCAACCCTAGGGTATCTTCATCATCTACCTAAGGAGACTTTCGCCCGCATCTCCACGTTAATGGGTTTGGTTGTGTGAGGTCTACACATGCAATCAAACCTCCTTATGTCAGTGTAGACCAAAAATTATCTTGTCTACAACTCTGATTCTCTCCAGTCACAATGTCAGAAAGCAAGATCAAGATCCCCACTACAGGCGCCTTCAAGGGTCATGCACCTATTGTGAAGATGGATGGATCCAACTACGAGTTATGGACCATGCAGTTCATGAGCTTAATGAAGTCGATGGGTAAGAAACATATTCTTACCGAGGATGAGCCAGAGGAGAAAACAGGGTTGTATGCCTCATGGGAGGCTGATGACGCATATGCTCAGGTCTGGTGGTCTGGGTACTTTGATTCCAGACATTGCTAATGATGTATTGCATCAACCTACTGCCAAAGCCATGTGGGACATTCTTGATGCCACGTATTCTCAAGCCAAGAATGAGACAAAAATCATACAGCTTCAGCATGACATCTTCACGATAAAGCAAAATGGCCGACCCCTGCATGCTCACTACACGCACGAAGGAGGCTTGCAGTGGGGATTATGGTTAGGGTACAGGAGCTCCGGTCTAGGACCGCTACTCTGATACCATTTATGCACCTCAAGAATGTGCTACACACGCCTGATTAATCTATGAATTTGTTATCCATTAGCCAACTTACAAAGGATTTACATTATCGAGCAATTTTTTATCTATCTTCTCTCATTTTCAGGACATCCTTATGGGCAACGTGATTGGGTGTGGCCATGAGCAGGGTAGACTATATCACCTCAGTCGGATTCCTTATACCGGAATCTCCTCTCTTCCTGCTGGACATGTCTCTCCGTTCATGTGGCACCTGCGCTTCGATCATCTACCGCTTCAGAAACTGTGTCGTGTTTTACCCCAGGTTTCGCCTCACACGTCCATCCAATGTGAGGCTTGTCAGTTGGGAAAGCATCATCGGTCTACCTTTCCCAGTCGTCAGAGTCGGAGCAATAGCACTAAGTTTGAGTTGTTTCATGTTGACATTTAGGGTCCCAGTCGTGTTCCTGATCATGAGGGACACAAGATTTATATTGTCATTGTGGATGATTTTTCTCGTCTATCTTGGGTATTTTTATTAAAGAATAAATCTGAAGCTGGGAATATTATCATAAATTTCATAAATGAAGTTCGTAATGTCTTTTCTGCGTCTGTGAAAATTGTGAGAAGTGATAATGCCTTGGAATTATGTACTCATACTCTCTCAAATTATTTTTCAACCCAAGTAATTATTCACCAAACCTCTTGTGTCTATACTTCCCAACAAAATGGAGTTGCAAAAAGGAAACATCGTCATTTGCTTGATGTCACCAGGACGCTTCTCATACAGAGCCGTGCTCCCCATTCTTTCCGGGGCGATGCTATCCTAACGGCATGTTATCTCATTAATCGCATGTCATTGTTTGTCTTAGGTGAGGAGATTCCTTTCTCCTTGGTTTTTCCTGACAAGGAATTGTTCTCACTTACCCCACGTGTGTTTGGCTCAGTTGCCTTTGTCTACCAGTTGTCTCCAGGTATTGACAAGCTCTCTCCTAGAGCTGTCAAGTACGTTTTCGTCGGGTACTCCATGACAAAAAAAGGCTACAGGTGTTATGATCTGTTGCACAGGAAATATCTAGTTAATGTCGATGTCACCTTTATTGAATCTTTTATGTACTTCTCTCCCACAAGTGATCGCTTGGTGTCCTCGGACACTGATGATGAAGCCATATACATGCCACCACCATCACCACCTCCACCTACATCTGCACCACCATCACTATCTACATCACCTACACCTCCTGTTACAGTTCCTGTCCCACCATTGCCACTCCACTATACCCGTCGACTTGCTTCTTCTCATGGTCACCGCTCATCATCTAGCTCGCCTGAGATATGTTCTGAAAATATAATTTCTAATGATGGATCTAATGAGTTACCTGAGCAAGATGTGTTACAAAGAACAGATGAGGATGCTAGTGATTTGGATCTACCTATTGCTCTTCGGAAACAGAAGCATAGCTGTGTGTCATATCATATAGCATCCACGGTTTCTTTTGATCGCATATCTGGTGAATTCAGGAGTTTTGCTATTGCACTTTTTGTTGTGGATATTCCACGGAATTACCAAGATGCATTGAAGGGCAATCGATGGCGATTAGCTATGGAAGAAGAGATGGTTGCTCTTCAGTCAAGAGATACCTGGAGCCTTGTCACTACACCTACCGGCGTGTCTACGGTGAGTTGTAAGTGGGTGTTTACAGTTAAGCAGAATGCAGATGGCACTATTGACAGATACAAGGCACGCCTAGATGCTCGTAGGTTTACACATACCTATGAGGTGGATTATCTTGACACATTCTCACATGTTGCTCGTCATTCCACCTTACAAATTCTTCTCTCTGTTGCAGTGATTAGAGATTGGCCATTGTTTCAATTAGATGTTAAGAATGATTTTCTATATGGTGATTTGCAGGAGGAAGTCTACATGCAACAACCACCTGGTTTTGCTGTTGAGGGGGGGTATTCGAAGGTGTGTAGACTTCATAAGGCCATCTATGACCTTAAACAGAGCCCTAGAGCTTGCTTCCAGAAGCTTTCAGACTTGTTTGAAAGACAAGGGTATAAACGTTCTAATGCAGATCATTCCATGTTTATACAGAAAACATCCAGAGGTATGATTGAAATTATGGTGTATGTAGATGATATCCTGATTACAGGTGACGATGTATAAGGAATTCAAAGGGCTAAAGAAATGTTGGATCGTCAATTTGTCACCAAGGATCTTAGAGTCTTTAGATATTTTCTAGGACTGGAGTTCGTCAGAAATTCACATGGACTTGTGATGACCCAAAGGAAATACGTTGCTCACTTGTTGAGTGAAACAGGAATGCTTGGATGCCGACCGGCCACTACACCTATGGATCCAAGCATGAAATTATATGATGATGACATTGATGAGGTGGATAGGAGAAGATACAGAGAACTGGTGGGAAACTTCTTTATATTACCATTATCAGACCAGATATTTCGTTTGTTGTTAGTCGAGTGAGCCAGTTCATGGAGCAACCACGTCAGATACATATGGATGCTATACATATGATACTCAGGTACCTTAAATCATCTCTAGGTGCAGGTCTATTGTTCAAGAAAGACAAGGAGGTCGCTATCTCAGCTTGCGTAGATGCATACTATGCAGGATTTCCTAAGGATATGAAGTCCACCACTGGATTTGTTGTATATGTTGGAAACTCTCTTGTTTCATGGAGAAGCAAGAAGCAGACTGTTATAGCCAGATCCAGTGCGGAGTCTGAATATAGAGCTATGGCCCAGGTTAGTACAGAAATGATGTAGGTGAAAGCCGTTCTTGTAGATCTACATGTAGAAGTCCCACTTCCTATGGCTCTGGAATGTGACAATCAAGCTGCTATATTTATTGCTAATAATCTAGCATTCCATGAACGAACCAAGCACATTGAGGTTGATTATTACTATATACGAGATATGATTTAGAAGGGTTTTATTTCTACATCTCATGTTAGTTCAAGGGACCAGACTGCAGATATCTTTACCAAGGCGCTACTTAGAGGACCATTCCAGAAGCGCTCGTCCAAGTTGAGCATGATCGATATCTATGCTCCACCTTGAGGGGGAGTGTAGAGATATAATTTATGTTATTTGTATTGTTTCTTAGTTTCTATATTCTTGTGGACTCTTGATGTAATTTACCCATAGGCTACACTCCTATATAAGAGAGCCTAGGGTTCATGGAATAAACATCTCTTTCGTTTTATCCCAACATGGTATCAGAGCAGAATGGTCGACCCCTGCATGCTCACTACACTGCATTGAGGGGAATGTTTGAGAGGCTTCACAGGTTCATGCCTCTCATGGTTACGCCAGAACAATTGAAGACATATCGGAATGTGACGATGGTGGGCGTCTTTCTAGCCTCTCTTGACTCACAGTATGAGGCTACATATTCTCAGATTCTGGCTGATGCTACCATTCCTCCCATGGAGGAGGCCTTTCGCCGATTGAGTCGAATCAGTATCTCAAGACCTACTATTGTACCTAATTCTTCTGCTATGGCAGCCTCTAGAGGAAGAGGCAATTCATCTCATTTTCGTGGACGAGGATCACGTGGTAGGGCTGACCGTGATCGTGGATTACAGTGCACTTATTGCCGTCGAATTGGTCATACAAAAGACACATGCTACTCTAAACATGGTTTCCCAGCCTCTGCCCGTGCAGCAGAACATATACAGCATCATGGTGCTACTCCAACATCGGATTCACAATATGATGACCTGGTGTCTCGTCTACGTGATATTATGCCACCAGCCAGTACTCCTCCGCCAGATTCAGAGATCAGCCTAGATGTTGCTGCTACTACAAAAGCTACTTCCTCAGGTAATGCTCATACTTCTGCTTTCTACCAGGGCTTACGTTACGTACCTCAGAATGGATTGTAGATTCAGATGCCATACATCATTTGTGTAGAGATAGACACCAACTCACATCCTACAGGGAAGTTTCCCCAAGAAGGATCGTCGTCATAGCAGATGTGACTCATTCTCCCATTACAGGACAGGGACAGATCGCCTTAACACCCTCTATGCAGTTGCAGAATGTGCTCCATGCTCCTCATTTCTCAATGAATTTACTGTCAATTAGTCAAATTACTAAGGATCTACATTGTCGAGCAATATTTGACCCATCATCTCTTGTGTTTCAGGACATTCTCACGAGCAACGTGATTGGACATGGCCGTGAGCAAGTCAGGTTGTATCGACTGGTCCATACACCTTATGCCGGAGCATCATCTCACTCCACTGGACCTATCTCACCTTACCTATGGCATTTACGCTTTGGTCATCTTCCTTTTCAGAAATTGCGTCAAGTCCTCACTCAGATCTCACCCCGCTCATCGTTCGATTGTGAAGCTCGTTAGTTAGGGAAGCATCATCGGTTTGTCTTCCCTAGTCCTCAGAGTCGAAGCAATAGCTCTCCATTTGAATTTTTCATAATTGATATTTGCGGTCCAAGTCGTGTTCCAGATCATCAGGGACACAGGTTCTATTTAATTGTTGTGGATGATTTCAGTCCTTTGTCTTGGGTTTTTCTATTAAAGAATAAATCTGAAGGAGGCATCACTATCATGAACTTTATTAAAGAAGTGTAGAATGTGTTTTCTGTTTCTGTAAAGATTGTGAGAACTGATAATGCCCTTGAATTCTGTACTAGAACATTATCTCAATTTCTTTCATCCCATGGCATTCTTCATCAAACATCTTGTGCCTACACGTCCCAACAGAATGGTGTCGCGGAAAGAAAACGCCACCACCTTCGTGATGTCACTCGTACACTTCTTATCCAGAGTTGTGCTCCTCACTCGTTCTGGGGCGATGCGGTTCTTACTGCATGTTTTTTTTACCAAAAAAAGGGGGAGCCCTCCCAAGGCAGGAGTCACCGCATCAACTCTTTCATTAACAACAAAAAAGGTACATCAGTTCGATATCCAGAAATTGTACAGAGCATTACAATGCACGAGCACATTCTCAAAGTAAAAGCATTGTCCCTTGAAAATGCAATCATTCCAGCCAGCCCAAAGGACGGCAAAAGACCTTGAGACGTCATCCGAGGACCCAAGACCCACGACTGAATAGATCTCCAGAAATGCTCCAAGCTGGAGACCTGAACCTAAGCCAACCCGAAAGATTCCCAGACCTGCAGCTGAAGAAGATGTGCTCCGCGTCTTCCATATACCCCACGCATCTATCACAGTTCAGGTCTGCCACGCCAAACAGCCTTCCCCTCCTTACTTTGTCACACAGACGGTTTCTCCTCAGACACCACAGGAACACCTTTACCCTAGTAGGAACCTTGACCGCCCAAATCACTTTCATGTCCGCACAGAGGTCATCATCGCGCCCCACGCCCCCACCGCACAGCTTCCGATAGGCACTCTTCACAGAGAATGTTCTTACTGCATGTTATCTCATTAACCGCATGCCCTCGTCTGTGTTGGGGAAGAAGATACCTTTCTCCCTCGTTTTTCCCAACAAGGAGTTGTTTTTCCTAACTCCACGTGTCTTTGGGTCTGTCGCATTCGTTCACCAGTTGTCTCCAGGGGTTGACAAGCTCTCTCCTAAGGCTGTCAAATGTGTTTTTCTCGGGTATTCCAGGGCTCAAAAGGGGTATCGTTGCTATGATCCATTACGTCGAAGATATTATATCAGTGCAGATGTCACGTTTTTTGAGTCAGTCATGTTTTTCTCTCCTACATGTGACAGGTTGGTGCCATCAACTATAAATGATGGAATCTATATTCCTCCACCCTTGTATGCGCCACAGCAAGCTCCTACATCTCCACCATCGTCATCCTCATCACCACCACCGCCACCACTACTACTTCCCATATCTTTGGTTCCTCCCCTACCATGCCACTACAGTCGACGGCGAGCCCATGCTCATGATCATGGATAATCATCAACCATACCCCAGGTTTGTTTTGATAATATTATTCCTAATGATGGGACTGACGGCATTTCTCAGCAGGACCAGGCAGGGGATGACACGGATGTTGATAACTGATGCAGATCTTGATTTGTCGATTGCACTGAGAAAGCAGAAGAGGTCATGTGCTTCATATCCGATTGCTTCTCATGTTATCTTTGAGCGTCTAGCAGGATATTTCAGGAGATTTGTAGGTGCTCTATCTGCTGTGAATGTTCCAAGGACCTACCCGGAAGCATTAGCCGATAGTAGATGGCGTCTGGCTATGGAGGAAGAGATGGCCGGCCTTCAATCGAGAGGTACTTGGAGTCTTGTTCCAGCTCCTACCAGGGCATCTATTGTGAGTTGCAAGTGGGTGTTTACAGTGAAACATAATGCCAATAGCAGTATTGATAGGTACAAGGCTCGACTGGTTGCTCGGGGATTTACTCAAACATATGGGGTAGATTATCTTGACACGTTTTCTCCTGTTGCTTGACACTCTACCTTATGGATTCTTTTATTTGTTGCAGTGATTCGAGATTGGCCTCTGTTTCAATTAGATGTCAAAAATGCATTTTTATATGGTGATCTTCAGGAAGAAGTTTACATGCAACAGCCACCTGGGTTTACTGCTGAGGGGGGAGTGTGTACAGGTATGCAGGCTTCATAAGGCGATCTATGACCTAAAGCAGAGTCCAAGAGCTTGGTTTCAGAAGCTCTCAGATTTGTTTGAGAAGCAAGGGTTCAAAAGGTCAAATGCAGACCATTCTCTCTTTGTACAGAGGACATCCAGAGGTATGATTGTCATTATCGTGTATGTTGATGATATACTCATTACATGAGATTATATGCAGGGAATAAAATAGCAAAAGAATTCTTGGGTCGTGAATTCATTATCAAGGATTTAGGAGTACTGAGATATTTCTTTGGATTGGAGTTTGCTAAAAATGAACAAGGACTCGTGATGACTCAGAGAAAATATGTCACTGACTTGCTAAGTGACACAGGTATGCTTGGATGTCGACCTGCTTCTACACCAATGGATCCAAGCATGAAGACGACACTGAGGAGGTTGACAAAAGGAGGTACAAAGAACCGGTAGGGAGGCTTCATTATTATATTATTACCAGACTAAATATTACATTTGCAGTAAATAAAGTGAGCCAGTTTATGGAGCAACCTCGTCAAGTACACATGGACGCCATATATATGATACTAAGGTATCTTAAGTCATCTCCAGGTGCAGGATTGATATTTAGGAAGAAGGGCACTATTACTATTTCAGCATGTGCAGATGCAGACTATGCAGGGTGCCCAAAGAATAGGAAGTTTACATCAGGCTTCGCTATATTTGTTGGGGAGTCACTTGTCTCATGGACGAGCAAGAAGCAAACAGTAGTTGCGAGATCTAGTGTTGAATCAGAGTATAGAGCTATGGCCCTAGCATGTGCAGAAGTGATGTGGGTTCACGCAGTTCTGACAGATCTACATAAAGATGTTCCTCTTCCCATATCACTAGAATGCGACAATCAGGTTGCATTATTTATTGCAAACAACCCTGCATTTCACGAGAGGACGAAGCACATTGAGGTGGATTGTCATTATATCCGTGATATGATCCAGAAAGGTTTTGCTTCTACAACCCATATCAACTCAGGAGATCAAACGGCAGACATTCTTACCAAAGCTTTACTTCGGGGTTCCTTCCAGAAGTGCCTATCCAAGATGAGCATGATAGATATATGTGCTCCATCTTGAGAAAGAGTGTAGAAGTTTAGTTTATGTTTGTGCATCCTTTATTTATTGTTCTTTTCGTTTGTCTGCCATATGTAATTTGCCCATAGGCCTCTCCCTATATAAGAGAGTCTAGGGCTCCAAGAATAAACAACTCTTATTTTTCCCAACAATCATAATCTAAAATACAGTAGTATTGGCCTCACATGTGGTCACATTTGGGGGAACTTCCGATGAACAACAAAGTGGACTATCCAGAATACATGAGGCAGATAGTTCATTTAAAGAAAAAACGGATAACCAACTATTGACAGGCTCCTAGCAATAGGAGTGACAGCACTATGCAGTAATAAGGAAGCTGTAACCATATGCATGCAGATAAGTCTAGTTAGGCTTACATATAGAATTATAACATCTTGAAAGCTTGAAGATTGTGTTACAAGTGGTTAAACCCAACCCTATCAATTCCACCTTTCCTTATTGGACATTGCCACTTTTCAGTTATATGAGTAGCACGGGCTGGGTATTAGCTATGTATTTTTCTATCTTTATCTAAGATTTGTCAAAAGCCAGAAGAAGTCAACAGAGAAAACATTGACATCAAAGGACTTCGCAATTAGCAATGAGACACGGGAAACTCAACAATTTTCGTGGCTTAGAATGACCCCAAATGAAACAATGAAAGCCCACAAAAAAGGACAAGTGAGGTCCTGGAATCAAGAGACAGATCACAACAAACTCAAACACATCGTTGTCTCCTCAGTTGAGATAGACAGAAGATATCATTCTAATCCGTCGTTGGTTTAAATCCCTAAACTATATGTGGACTATAGTGATCACATTTTGAGGGTTTTTCTTTATATTCAGTCTCTACATGTGCATGTAAACCGAGTTTGAAAGCATGCATTAGGGAGTCAGACCATTACCAAGAAATAGAGTTTGGATAAGCGCAGCTCGATCAAGGATGGATAAGATCAGCCCAAAATATATGCAAAAAAAAGACAAATTTTAGAGAACGGGGCATGTTTGGAATAAACAATACGGAATAACATCGCGTCAAGCAAAACAACACCGAGCAGCAAAGGCAGACGGCACAAATTTTTAATCCAACAATAAAATGCTCGATCCCGAGAACGAGGTCAACGGATAGCATCCAGCAACCTTGAATTCGAGCAGAACCTAGTGGATCTACACAGAGCCCACCAATCTAACCTCAAAAAGCATGCAATTAAAAGATCTGGATCTCCTCAAATATATTAAATCGCATCGAAAAATTACACAAGTTGGAAGAGAACGTTATGGTATAGTTAAACTGATAGTCTTACACAGATTGATTGATTGCAGGATTGAATGGAGAGATCGGCGGCGAGGAAGAGAGGAAGGGCGCGGCCGACGAGCGGCCGAGGAGGGAAGGAGGTCTGCGGGAGTTCTGCTCTGGAGGTCGTGAAGAGGCAAACCTAAATAGGAGAGACGTCAATTTGTGGAAGACCACCTCCGCATAACGACCTCTTTTACTTGTATACGAATTAGGATTTTGCAAAAAAAAAAAATGGGACTGTCCCCGCGACAGCCAGGCTGCATCCACATGATTTTCCGATTTTTATTTTTTTATTTTTTTGAATGATGTGCATTCATCCTTATATCCCTCTAATATGTCATTTTAATTTCGTCCAAAATAGTCACCTCATCTAGAACATGTACTTTTAACGGTCTTAGAATTGTTATAATCGTACATGTTCTAGATGGAGAGCAATGGAGTCTCTACTTCTGATGAAATTCGAATGACATATAAGAGGGATATATGGACGAATATCACGGTTTTGTTTTTCAAAAAAATAAAAAATTGACGAAAAATAGGGTCGGAGCAGCCATGTTGGCTGCCCCCAGAGGGAAGCCCCGTATATCCCTACATATATACATACATATATATCATCCAACTTTTGAAAAAAGTGGACTATAGTTGACACGCACACGAGGAAAGGGATCCTACTCCATGAAGTAGGTAACTTACCTACTTCATTCTCATTTTTGCTACTTCTTTTTATTTATTTGTTTTGAAAAAAATCACATATTTTCATAACTATATCCCTTTAACATATCATCCAACTTTCATTAAAAACAGAAACTTCTATGCCCTCCATCCAGAACAGGTAATTTTAACGGTCTCAGATTTGTTGAAATCGACATGTTATGGGTCGAGGGTATAGGAGTCTCTGTTTCTGACGAAATTTAAATGACATATTAGAGATATATAGTTATGAAGATCTAAGGAGGAATTTAAAAAAATAAAAAAAGTGACAAAAAATGAGAATGAAGTAGGTAAGTTGCCTACTCCATGGAGTAGGATCCCTTCCCTATATATATATATATATATATGGCCTTTCAAATAGGATGCAGTCCTTCCTGAGTTAAGGAAGGCCGCCCCTTTTTTGTATAAAATAGGGCACTTTAGTAGAATACATACATAGTTTGTATTATAGGTGCACATTATAAATACAAAGCCGCATACAAAACTGCGCATTATAATAAAAACATTAAAACTACACTTTATAATACAAAACTGTATATGTATTCTACTAAAGTCATCCTGTTTTATACAGAAAAAGAGGCTGGCCTTCCTTAACTTAGGAAGGACTGCATCCTATTTGAAAGAAATCCTATATATATAAGAAAAGGGAGCCTACTTTGTGAAGTAGGTAACTTACCTACTTCACATTTCATTTTTTTTGCAATTTTTTATTTTTTAAAAAAATGTTACCATGGGTTTTCATAATTATATCCCTCTAATATGCCATTCAAATTTCGTCAGAAATAGAGACTCCTACGGCCTCCATCTAGACAGTCATTTTCTAACGGTCACAGATTTGTTGTATTTTACATGGTCTGGATGAAGGCCATAGGAGTCTCCATTTCTGATGAAATTTGAATGACATATTAGAGGGATATAATTATGAAAATCCACAGTGGAATTTTTCAAAAAAAATAAAAAATTGCAAAAATTGAATGTGAAGTAGGTAAGGTTACCTACTTCACAAAGTAGGCTCCCTTTCCTCTCTCTCTCTCTCTCTCTCTCTCTATATATATATATATAGGATTTCTTTCAAATAGGACTTGGTCCTTCTTGAGTTCAGGACGTCAGCTTCTTTTTTATAGAAAACATGACGACTTTAGTAGAATACGTATACAGATTGTATTACAATGTGCAGTTTTAATGTTTGTATTATAATATGAAGTTTTGTATGCGACTTTGTATTTATAATGTGCAGCTATAATGCAAATTACATAAACATTCTACTAAAGTGATGGTGTTTTCTGCAAAAAGATTGTTGCCTTCCATAAGTCAGGAAGGATGCATCCTATTTGAAGGGCCTCATATATATATATATATATATGAGAAAATGGAGTATGCACCATGGTCCATGTAATTTTACATGCACCGGGCTTATATCTCCCACATTTTTTTGTTTTTTTGAGAAAATATCATCGTGTATATTCATCTATATATCCCTCCAAGATGTCATTCGAATTTCGTCAGAAACAGAGACTCTTATGCCCTCCATCTAGAACAGGTAATTTTAACGGTCTTAGAATTGCCGTAATCGACCTGTTATAGATGGAGGGCATAAGAGTCTCTGTTTCTGATGAAATTCGAATGACATCTTGGAGGGATATATAGATGAATATACACGGTGATATTTTCTCAAAAAATAAAAAAATATGGGAGATATAAGCTCCGGTGCATGTAAAATTACATGCACCAGGGTGCATACTCCCCATCCTCTATATAAAATTACAGCATGAGAGGAGTGATTATATATATAATCACTCCTCTCATGCTGTCACAACTTTTTGCTCTCACAGGATCACTCCTCTCTCTCTCTCTCTCTCTATGTGTGTATATATATGATGAATCTACGATTCTCATTCTTTATTCTTTTATTTTAGCTCCTTTTTTCAGCAAAACACCTGTAAATATCTATAAATATAATAACTTAGCTTTTTACATGCCTTCGTTAATAACCTATAATTAGCATGTTGTTCACAAAAATAAAAGAATAAAGAGAAAATAAAAAGAATGATGTATTTAGAATAAAATACAGAGTGACCTAAACCTTAAGAGAAGGTCAAACCTTGACTTGATCGTAAAGAAAATAAGTAGAAAGAGATAGGATTCACTAAATGCTACACTTTTCATCTATACTTGTACATAATATTTAGCTATTTATTTTTGACAAAATAAAATTATTTTATTCTTTTACACCCTTGTATATAACGTTAAAAATAATATAAAAATCAGAAAAACAAACACAGAAATAAAAATAAAATTAGCACACCTTTGTATAAAATACACATATATATACCACATTCACTATTTATTTTATACCCTTAAATAATTTATAAAAATAAAATAAAAATTATTTTGTACTCCTAAAATCATGTTGTAAATAAATAAAATATAAAATAAAAGTATTTTTTGTAAAAATAATAAAATAAAAATACTTGTACATAATACATAGGTATAATATACATGTATATAATATTGTATTATATATATATATTTTATTTTTTTCATAAAAATAATTAAAAATAAATGAAAAATATTTTATAAAATAATAAACATTTTTTATTTTATACATTTTTTATTTTAAATTCATTTAATAATTTAAAACTATTTTCTTTGATTTTTGTATATCCTAATTTCTCATTGGTCCACATTGGACCGTTAACCTTGGTCAACGGTCTCATCCAAATTAGGTCGGGTCGCATCCCTCTCACTGAAGCATTTTCTCTGAAATTTCACGCCTGAACCCAACCACATCTTGATTCCATTTATGTGCCCGATTAAAGCCCGAACCTCCATGATCCTCGCGGATCCCTAGGCGCAGCTGGATCTGCCTAGGGTTCCGCGTATCTCTCCGATCTTTGGGACCCTCGAGTAGCCTATATAACATCTCCTCCCTCGCCTCCAATGACTTAGCTTGTCCCTCGTGCCACTACAGACCCTAAGACACCTTCCTTAGAGTGACAGCTATCGGAGGAGAGTCTTAGGACCATTAGGAGGCGCCTGGAGGCTAGAAGCTCACGACGTGGCCGGAGCTCCATCGCGTGAAGCCAGCCGCATCTCAATTAAGGCCAAGACCTTGACACCTACCTTTGCCAGAATCCTAGGGGCATATTTGAATCTTTTGGTACTTATCTTTTCCTCCGCATTTACGCTTTCGATTCTACCTTTACATTTTGCCACCGCCAGTTCATCTGCTCCGACCAGCTGGTCGGAGCCCCGCAACGCACCCCTATCCATGCAGATCAATTCCAGACTCATACTATACCTTCCTGCATAACCTGATCATCCTAACACTCCACCATCCGGTCGAGATTAGGCCCAAATCTCCTTCACCTGCCTTCGTTGGAGATCGAACAACATCCCATCATGCTTTCCTTTTTCCCGTAGTTGCACCGTCCGCTAAAATGGGCCCTTTAATAACCCATGTCGGAGCTCCGTCTTTGCGCATAGTACCCTCTGTAGGCCCTGGCGCGTGCGAGGATATCATGTGGATACTCATCTGCTCAGGCGGAGCACCTCCAAGAGCGCCTTCACCGTGACGCCCATCGGACCGACACCTCCTTCTTCTGACCCCTCCACCATATGTGAAGCATCCTAACGATTCTGTCGGAGCCCTTAGATCCTTCAACGAATCGACGGATCCCTTCCCTCGCTAGATTGAAGCTCAACCTGGGTGTGTTCTTGCTGGCCCTTCTCCCACCGTTGGATGAGTGCCCTCTTGCCAGATCTGATCTGAGCCGCCAGACAGTGGCAGCCTTTGGTTCGTTGGATCAAAACCTATGACGCATCTGGCAGGCACATCCTTGACAAACCCTGCAGCCGCCAGATCAAAGTCGTACGTCAGAAGCGTCTCCAGTGTGCGCCACGTGCCCCCTCCAAGGGTATATTTCCCTTTTGTCCTCGTACGTCTTTGGTTTTATATTTAATATTTTTAATGAAGTGTATAGTTAAGAATGTTTACAGTTTGGACCTTGTACTTTTTGATATTTGCACTTTACTCCCTTCGAGTTTGAAGCACATGTGTGCTCACTTGCATTTTGGGTTAATTGCACTTGCCGCCTTGGACTTTTCTACTATTAGTGAATGAATGGCAGGTTTTTAGAAATTGCATTTATACCCCCGTGCATGTAGTATTGAGCATGTGCAGGAATTTATTGGGCTAATTGCAAATTCGACCCTAGGCTTTCAAATTGTGTTATCTGTTTGATCCAAAAACTTAAAGTATTTACGATTTGATACCTATGAACAATGATTAATTGCATGCCTCTCATTGGTCTTAATATTTATTAAATTAATTCTAAAAATTACTTAAAAATTATTGTTAGCTCATGCTAGTGTGTAGTTTTTATTGTGACTTTATTTGATTGATTTAATTACATTTTATATTTTTGAAAATTCAAAAACCCCTTAAATAATCCGTGTTTGCTTTATAAACATTGTAAAAACTCGAAAAATGCTTTAAAAATTCCATAAAAATGCATGTGTGTGTCGTGTATTGTGTTTTAATTTCAGTATTAATTTTGTTTGAAAATTCCCTATAAACAATCAAAATCTTATAAAAAATATATAAAATCAAATAAAAATAAAAAATTTGTGAGTTTGTAGATTTTTCTCTCTATTCTACTAAAATTGCTAATCAGGACCTTATGGCATTTTAATTGTTTTTAACTTACAATTTGGTCTTGACTGTGCATTATTTTGAGTTTTGAGCTCTGTTTGATTTTTATAAAATTACCAAGACATTTGAAAAATTTAGAAAAATTACCAAAAATACTTTAAAAACCAGAGAAACACAAAAACATTTTTAGTCTAATTTTTTGAGGATTTTTTATCTATATAAAAAAATCCAAAAGGAGTGTTGTATGTGTTTCAAGTGTTTGTGTTTGCTTGCTTTTATTTAAAAATTAAAAAATTTGAACAAATAAAAACCATTAAAAAATATTTTATCTTCGAAATTTAACTACTTATTTTTTCAATCGTGCTCCTTGTGTTTGACCCTGGTGGTTATATCAGGTAAATCAAACTAGCGAACTGTTGATATTACATTCTTGGATTGATTGATTTTTGAGTGGTTTTATTTTCTCGTTGAGTCGGCCAATTGATTGGGATCACAACGACCTACGATTTATCTTGATACCTAACCCTAGTTAGTCAGTCGCTCACCAAAATGGCATCGTTACCAAGGAGCATGGCTTAGTAGTCTTGTTTCATTTTTCCTAATTTTTCTTATCTATGTGTTATAACTATTTCTAATGTCTTTTCTGTTTCACTTTTTGTGCGAGGAACCACCCGAGAGATGCTTCCACATTCTGTTGGAGGAACCCGTTCTTGAGGAGGAACAGAGGAGCATGAGGATTTAGTTATTTTAGATAGATATTTATTTCATGCAAAAACTATTATTATTTTAATAATTTTAGGTTTTGAGACTCTCTTTGGACACTTAGACTTTGGGGTCTGTTTCATCGAGTACCGATGTACTCGGGGGACCTCACTACAGTTTTTTGTGATTTTGTTTTCTCGTGTTTATTCTATTTGATTCCCGAGAATTTAGCCCCTAAACTTAAGACTTATGCTTGATTGTGACATAATTAATTAAGGCCCCACACCTAACTGCTTGTTTGTTCCTATAGATCGTAATTGGACTTAGCTAAAATAAATTTGAAAATTTAGCCTGATTGGATACTAGACCACGTGCCATGAGGAGTCACATATATCGCTAGCAGGACCCGTTGTGGCGGACAGCGAGTGACTCCCAAGATAAGACTCCGTTCTTATATTTGTTTGGCTAACTAGTGTGCTTTACATAATAGAAGTTGCTCGTCTAAGGCTGATTTCCTCGTGCATCGTATAGATAATTTATTTCCTGTCTTTACTTTTATGCGTGGATCACCCTACATGTAGAGTGTTGGAGTCATGTAGCATTTCTATCTATGCATGCATCATTGTGTTTGATCGTGCATCGGCTTTTCCGACTTCCTCCCCTTGTTTTATTGGACTCAAAATAACCTAGGAAATTGGAAAATCATTAAACGTTATCTTATTTTAGAAAAATACCTAAACAAGAGACAACTAAATAAATTTAGGATTGCTAGTGCAAACTTGACCCTAAAATACACTTCATTCATCTAAAAAATCTTGTTTTGGGGAGAGTCACCCCCTCATTGGTTGATCTATCTGCAGCGAGAGAGTGACCCGCACACTAGGCAAAGCCATACCTGAACTCTCTTCAAACTACTAGTCTTGTGATTAGTTGTTCTTTAGTGAGGACTTCACCGGGTAGCCAGTAATCGCTCCGAGACTTCCTTGGAAGATTGGGCAGATTGGGTAGTCGGTACACGATCCTAACCTATAGTGGTTGGGAAAAGCTAGTTGTGAGATTGGGCCAGCCTTCTGGGAGCATTGGGTTCCCAACAGCTCGCTTAATTGCTCTAATAGATTGAATTCTCACCTTAAAAAAATTGACAAGATTAACGATCGATCTTTCACAGTCATCAACTCGTGATGAGTAGGTGAACTTGGGGTTGTACTTCGCATCTTGTTTGTATTACATGTCCAATCCTAATAAATCCCCACACCACGATGATGGGAAGGATGTCCCTTAGGCTGCCTTTTGGTAGCACCGCTTTTGAGCACTCCTCTCCATTCATCTAGGGCAGCTTCGAAAAGCTCAGATCCGCTCTCCGAATCCGAGTTCGCTACCACCATATTCCCCCTCGAACACCATTCTACCATTCCCAGGGTGCCAGAGTAGAGGCCAACACAATTATTTGTTCACTTGACATCACCTGAGTTGGGATCTTTTACCTTTGTAGAGACCGAGATATGGCCAACAGCGGGAACAGAACCGATGAGAAGACACATACTTCTACCTATGTTTTGGAACAGGTTGTCATCAACACTACCCTGATTGCTTCCCTGGAGACCATGCAACAACAGATTAGGGACCAGGGTGCTTTTATGGCCGAAGTGAGACGAGAGATGACAGATATGCGAGACGGCAAAGTAGATCTGCAGAGACCCACCGGTGGAGAGATACCACGCTAGGAGGGTGAAGATGGACAACTTGAGGATCAACATGAGCCTACAAGACAGCTATGCACGATGAGAAAGTTTCACAATTCTGGTGCAATCCTCACCCATAGATGGATCCAGCTACTAGAGATCCTGGGAGACTTCGAGCTTCGCCCCCAGACCATCCAGTTATTGCCCAAGTTACATGGGCTAGCACCGAGGAATTGCACCTCCATCTACAGGAATTTGAGATGATTTGCAGCACTGTCCATGACTGACTCGTGGACAAGGACACTATCAAGATGATCGCCTTCCCATTCTCCTTAGTTGACAGAGCAACCTACTGGCTGAAGCATTGGGGAGGTTCGTCACCACCAGGGAGCAGCTCCGGACTGAGTAATTGAACAAGTACTATCCACTCAGTCGAACCAACACAACATGAGATATGATCAACAACTTCACCATGATCCCAAACGAGTAGTTTCACAAGGCTTGGGATCGATTCAGAGAGCTCATTGACCAGTGTCCACATCACGGGATATCCAAGCCCAACCTTGTTCAGAGCTTCTTCTGTGGGCTGACACCGGAGCTGCAGGGGCTAGTGAATGCCTTGTGTCGAGGGTCGTATTTTTCCAAGGACGAGGACCAGGTCTGAGAAGTATACAGTGATGTCCCATACCAGGGTCTACACTTCGGGGAAGCCCCTCCTATAGGAGATCTCATATCAGAGGATTGAATGCATCGATACCGGTCCTTCTACTTCATCGTTAGCAGCAGCACAGGCTGAGTCTTTAGCTGCTGACATGGGCATCATCAATGAGAAGTTGAACCACATTGAGATCATAGTGAAGAAGTAGTGTCAGGGTCTGAATCAGATTGATCAGTTGGCACAGACATTGAGTGACCTAAAGACTCAGATCATGTGTCTCAAGGAGGCACATATGGCTTCCCAGCCTCGTCTCAGGTTACGGGCTGATCCAGGGAGCAGCTCTAGCCGCCATCTGCCGTGTACTACCAAGTCCACCTTATCCAGGTAGAGCCAGTACAGTAGCTCCAACATTTCCAACAACCACCACCATCTCCAGACACATAGATGGTGGTCTACCAGTCGGATCAGCCATTGGCAGCTCTTCCCCCTCAACACCTTGAGCAGAAGCAGTTAATGGAAGTCAACGAAATATGGCACTCCCAGTACCAACCTCAACTTGGGATTCGTCACGACCATCTCGGATTTACATGGTCCACCGAAGGCACCTCTTTCCAGTAGCAGCCTCCAGCTCTGGTCGGACAAAGCAGCCAGCAGCAGCATCCCCATCACTCCCAGCAGTATCATCAACAGTAGGGTCCTAGTCCCTATCATCAGGGACATCAATGGAGGTAGCAACAATAGCCTCAACAATATTCCCAGCCTCCTCCTCACTACCAGCAACAACAACAGCAATCTCAGCCTCATTTTCAGCGCGGCAACCCGTCCGGTTCTCATGCACCTGTGTATGAAAACCCAGCCCTTGACGACTTCGTCCGACTACTTTCTGACCATCAGGCTGAAGGATATGGTTAGATCCTCAAGCGCATCACGGAAGCGTGATCGTCGTATCGGATACGACGAAGAACGACTAGTCGCACTAGTTGTTCTATGCAGCGGAAATTAAAAAATTTTTCATGTGACGAAACCACATGATCCAAGAACACTTCTCGGATCGTTTCGTCTAAACCACAACCAAGTATTAGGTTTATCTCTTGAAGCGTGGTTGCGATCAAGTCTCTAAACGAAGAGACCTACTGTCTCAAGTCCGATCCGTCGGAGGAGACGCTTGCGAGCACGGGGATAAACCACGTGCTTCTCGCAATCCATGTTGATGATCCAAGTAGTGGATCTCCTGATCTCGACACACGAGATCCGACGTCTTCTTCACGAGCAAGGCATGCCGAAGTAGATGGAGTTCCACGAGCAAAACATCGAGCAGCATAACAACGGTGCCGCGGCGATGGAGAGCCTCTCTAGGGCATCCATGGTGGACGGCCATGAGAGGGAGAGAAAGAGAAAGAAAGAGAGAGAGAGAGACTTGTTGTCTCACTTATGTGCCAAGAAGAGCAATGGGGTGCCTCTCCTTTTATAGGGTTTTGGGATCCATGGATCTCAATCCATGTGTCAACACAAATCCAATGGTCCACATTAATTTGTGTTTCTTTCAATGGTCATGATTTGTTGCTAAAAACACAACAACAATTAATTTAATAAAAATCAAATATATATTAAATATAATATGATTTATATCAAATCAATCTCCATTGGAGAGATAGGAAAGGAGGCAAGCCTCCTTCCATAAGGAGGGTGGACGACCACCACATTCCTTATGGAATTGTGGCCGTCCCTTCTCCTCATTAGGAAGGGAGCTTCCTTTTTCCTATTACATGAGATTACATTATCTCATGATTCTCTCCAATATTTGCAACAATATTTGTTACAAATTATTTCACAAAAATAAATCCAATTTATTTTGTGAACATTGCAATCATGCCATTGGAAATTTGTGAATCATATTCACAACCCAAAATAAAATGTAAATTACATTTTCAATTCAATGTCCAATGTGAATCCAATTCACATTAACATTTAATTAACAAATGTAAATCACAAATAGCTCTCTCTTATATATTATAAATCACATTTATAATATATATGACTAATATGGATATTGCTATCCACATTATTCATATCCATGATAATTAAATCACATTTAATCATCTTGGATCTTTATTCTCTTGTTCTCAAATAATATGAATCACATTCACATTATTCACATCTTTGATAATCAAATCACATTTAATTATCTCAGATAACTCTCTTTATAATATGAATCAAATTCATATTACTCATGATAATTAAATCACATTTAATTATCCATTTTCTCAATGCTCGGATACATAAATCAACAATAGAATTATCCATGAACTCCTTCAAGGATAATGCGCTTTCTCTGCAGATACTTGGAGATAAGGACAGGGCGATTGTATTGTTCCACGTATAGTGACATGGATATTGAGATCGTATCTCAAATCCAGATCGCGGGCCTCCCATAGATGCTTGATTAAATCAAGACCGTAAATCTAATCTTCTCATTGTATCTGAATCATATTCAGATCAATTTCCAACACTTGGACCAAGATCAGATCACTTCTCTACTGAGAGGAGTCACTAAAATCCAGACCCGTTTCATCACTCACGAGGAATGGAAGCGTCATGGTTATACAATCGTTTATGATCACATCACCCTCAGGTATTCCCAATACCTGTACATCCTGCATACTGGAAGACTCAGACTAAACCCGAAGTATTGGATCAACTTTATACTGTCTACTTCATGGTTTTATCAGTAAGTTTCTCATTCGATCATTGGGAGTCGGTATCGATCATATACTTTCCAAAAGCATATATCATACCTAGGTCTTGATCATATACTTTCCAAAAGTATATATCAAACCTACAAATTCAGTCAAGCTTCCAAAGCGAGACGACCGTGTGCACGGAATTTGATTCTTCCCAATATCTCATGAGTGAGCTCATGTCTTCCGGTTCAGTAACTAAACCTGTATGATCCCTTTGAGAGATCGTATTACTCATATGCCCTTATATGCACACCAGCACGCCGGTGTATAGACCTTGATTAGGTCATCAACCTATTGGTCTGCCAAATGTACATACTCAGACATATAGTAACACATCTGTCTCTGATCAGAGGATGTGTGCCTATATCATGACAGCATACGATATAGGACTTTGGTTATCTCGATCTCGTTAAGTCAACTCTTTGACCTAACTAATCTGACACCTCCGAATCTCTATTCCTATGCAGAGGACCTGCATCAAGAGGTCGGTCAGATATCAGCCTTTAGAGAAAAGGATTGCCATCTCCTTCTCAGGCTGGAGATCATCTCTTAACAATCATCTGTCGGTGCTTGATGAGTCCTCAATCTAACTCTTTAGATATTCATCCAAGCACCAGCCTCTATGATTCAATAGTTGAATCAACAGCTGTATGATCATCAAGATGGCCATAGTACATAACCCTAATTGTACTAAGGGACCTATTATGCAAATTATGTATTCTTCATTTCAGATTAAGGAGTGAATTGCAATGACATTTATTGCATAATGGCTCACCGTGGGCTCGCATTTCCAACAATCTCCCACTAGCCCAAAGAGCCATTAATGAGCTAATCATTTAAACCTACACTCATGTGACAATCATAGACTATTAAGAAAATAGCTAGGTAAGCTGATCAGTCACTCTGTTCCCGCGAGACTACGCCAAGTCCTTTTACGGCACTTGCATATCCCCAGTAACAGTGCTCGCATCTAATGCGAATGTTGCATCTCATGCAACCAATACTCAATCTAGTTGGTTACAGTGTCCCTGACATCATAACCAGTATCCCCGTAATCCTTATTAGAATACCTTCATTCCTGGAGATCTCTATCTCCTAAGGTATCTAAAGTTTAGACCTTTATAGATCACTATCTACATGGTCTTAAACTTTTGAAGATAAGACTTTGAGATTACTATCTCAAAAATCTCCTCATCGATGAAGATTTTGTTATTACTGCAATCAAGTGTTTTATCTCTACAGTAGGATTAGTAACAATTTACTACTCCCACTGCATGACAGACATCTGGTATTTGTACACTCTAACATACACTCAGCTTCTCGTAACTAATGCACAAGTGCAAGTAGTTGTAGCTTTTACTTCCTCAACTTTTTGAGGTGCTATCCCTTAGGATAGGTCAGTACCATATCTTAAGGGTTAGAAGCCTTTCTTGGAATTTCTATGAATAGAATATGTCCAAGGTATACTACAAATGTGACATTCCAATTATCCTCTTCTCTTGGCTTCTGAACAACTTCAGAACTAAGATCTAAGAGGTATCTTTGAAATCATATTTCAAGATATGGAATAACCAGAGAATAAAACACTTATTATTATCCTTATATCATTTTAAATGATCAGGATATCATCTACATTCAGCAAGATGAACACAAAGGCACTCCCACTAAGCTTCACATGGCTCATCAAGATTCTATCTGAAATCATAACAATTATAATTCCATCAAATCTTATGGTCCAACTTCAAGAAGCTTATTTGAGTCCATAGATGGATTCCTTAGTTTGCACACCTTGCTTTCCTCAACCATGAAGCCCTGGGGCTACTTCATGTGAATATCCTCAAAGAGGTATTCGTAGAGGAATGCAATATTGACTTACATCTTGAAGATGCAATAATCAAGTTGTGTAGCTAAGGTTAGCAACATTCTGATGATTTTAAGCATGGTCACCGAAGAGCAAGTCTCATTGCAAGCAATGTCTTCTCTTCCGGTGTGTGGCTCATGGCTACGAACCGTGCTTTGAAGGTCTCTACCTTCTCATCAGGTTCCCTTTCTCTTGAAGATCCATTTACACCTTTACAGGTTTTACCCATATAGGTGGATCCACGAGGGTCCATATACAACGCTTGCATATGAAGTCTACATTAGACTTTTATTGCTAACATCCATCTATCCATGCTATGATCTTCAGAAGCTTCATCACATGAAGTTCAATCATTGTCAGATTTCTCTGACACATGGAATCCATCCTCAAACTCATTTGAAGAGGTATTAGTGTTTCATTTTTAATTGTCCTCTTAGTTTCCAATTTCAGGAGCCTCATTATCTTCTCAAGATAAATGAGTTCCTACACTTCATTTTCATCTTGATTCTCAAGAGTCTCAACCTCTAAGAATCATATTCTCAGAGATGAAATACTTAGAATCTCAAGGTCATAAAGTAGGTATCCAATACCATCCTTTATTTTCCTAATGAAGCAGCACTTTCAAGTGCTAGATTCCAGCTTGCATGCATGGAATCATATTAAGCATATATATTGTAGTCTCTTCTACACATATATACCTGGAAACTAAGGGATAATTATGCTAAAATTCATCATTGATAAGATCATGTCACACATGATCCAATTGTATCTGCCTATAACTCTATTGAGTTAAGGTGTGTTAGGAGGATTGAGATAGAAATGATATTCATATCTCTATAAGGTATTCTTTGAATTTATCTAACAGGTACTTGCTACCTAGATTAGATCAAATTCATTTTATCTTCCTTCAAACTTTGGTTCTAAACCAAAAATAATGAAATCTTTGAACATTTCAAAAGTTTCTTAGGTGAAGAGAAGGAATCTCATATCATACATAATCATCAACATATATCACATATCCGTAATGTTTACTATGATATAGATGATCTACATACATCAATACGCATGAGATCCTGAATACCTTGGCATCTTACACCTTTCTTTAAGAAGGGTGTATTGGACATTTTACTTTGAATACAATATTCATAAGTATGTAAGTTTTGAAATTTTAGACATTCTAAAGTTTCATCTCTTACTAGTCTATTGATCAACTCAATAGACAAATGTCCAAGGCTTGATGCTAGATCATTGTCAAATGATCTTCATCCTCATATTGATCTTAAGTTTTAATTTCAGCATTTAGAAATGTTAATGAGCCATTCATCAATTTTCTAATTTAGTGGAGTCCACTAGATTTTAGATTACTATCTGAAATATCTCCATCATAACTATTTATGATAGTTCTACCTCAGAATTCATGTTTATTTCCAACATTTAGAAACAAACAATGAGTGTATTCATATATCTAGGTCATAGAGACATTCTCTAAGACTAAGGACTCTCCCATTGAAATTAACAAGTCTATCAATCCAACAGAGATTGTTGCAACAATTGCATCAATATCCATGTGGATAACTATAACCCTTTAAGATCAATTTTTCCAGTCTTCTAAAACATATGCAACCTATTGCAAATGTCATCAGAAGATTGAGATACAATTATTTGACTTTATCTTATCAATGATTTATGTAGATTAATCTGATGCTCCATCCGAGTCCTTCTCTAAGGATTCTAGATAGACTTGATAGTCATACTATCAACACATCAACTTATTGCAGTATTGGCATTCATCCAACTCTTCGGATGACATATGGAAGTCATAGATGTATAGTCAACTCTTTGACCATACTTCTTACTCGGGTCCAACCCATGCTTCCACTGCGCTCCCTTTATCTATAAGCAACCATTGCTTAAGACTAAGGATCTCTTATGTAAGAGCATTTCAACATTTATACATGCTTTATTAAATTCATACAATATGAATATTATGAAGCTTCATGAATGACCAGAGTATAGATAGTAGAATGATGACACTCATCATCTACATCCATCTAAACTCTTAAAGCATATGTTCAGGTAGGTACTCAAACAATTTGAATACATCATCTCTTATAGAGCCACCATTCTGCATGATGCAGTGAACCATCTCATTCATGTTAAATGTCAAGAGCGCATATGTATGCCAGAATATCTTCATTAATTTTATAAGGATTATTTGACAATTGCGATCATCATCGACATGTCACTTCCAAAGTACATCCGATGAGAGTTCAATACTATAGAGACATCCAAACCCTAGGATTGTAGTCCTATTATCTATTTAATTGTCATTCCTCAATATTATGAGGAAACTTGCACATTGCAACCACATACATTATGTGTCCAATTGCAAGTACAATATCTGGATCATGAGTCCAATCCATGATATTTTATTGGTTATTATTGAGTATATTATTGAGTGAGTTTTAATGAAGGATTATATGAAATAAGAAATTTGCATAAATATATAAATATATATTACTTTGATTTAGGATTTTTATATCAAAGTTGTCTTGTCTTGTCAACACTGAAAGTTCATTCCCTTAATCACTTTCAATGTAAGAGATATACTTACCGTTATATCTCAACAAGATCTGGGATCTCCTTCCTTATCTTTGTTACATCCCAATAATATGAGAATCTGCAACTCGGATAAAAAGAAGCGGGAACACATTCCGCCTTGCAAGTCCAACTTGCATCTCCCAATTCGGTCTTTAACACCCAGGCCCACCACCCCTAAGGCGATGTTGACCCGTCGTTAATTGAACCAACCGTCAACAGGAATAGTACTCGCTATACGCAATCCAATATCGCCCCAATAATATGAGGATCCGATATTGGGGTCACTACGTATACGGCCTTACTCTTTCGAGAAGCAAAGAGCCCGATCCAGATGCGCTTGCATACAGGAGCTGTCACTTCAGACAGGCGTCTCCTACATACAATCCCTGATGACGGAACCCTTCGCCTTGACGGGAGACCATGGATGTCACTTATGTGATCCTCCATATCATATTCAAATTCTAATTAATCATTATGAATCATATTCATTATGATTAATTCTTCCAAGGGAAATAACACATCTATTTATAATAGAGTATCTTAATTTTAATTGGATTCCAATTAATCTAATCATATTAAATTAATGATCCAATTAATATCCAACAAACACTTTTAAATTGTTACTTGAATTATGGTATTATCTCAAATACGTATTATTTCGAATTTTAATAATTAGAAATACATCATGATTTCTTAAGCATTATACTAACCCTACCCGCTGTCATGGCCAGTACCGACGAGAGTGGGACGGACCACATACGTTGCAACCCGCAACCCCAATGCTCTCCGACTAGACACCATATCCACCTCGGGAAAGGATAATGCAAAATAGATCATTTTGTACTTGAGATGATCATCGGTTCTTTAACCGAAATTATACCATATAGTAATAATCAAAACAATTTTGATTAACATTATAATGAGATTTGCTAAACAAATCCCAAGTCCTATTCAAGCAACATGTTTGTTGGAATGTTGATCATGTAGATCATGTAACCAATCTTGATCTAGATCACATCTAATCATTTGTTGGTTAGGGAAAAGTCATTTAAGGACATAATTATCATCAAATATTTCACAAATATTTATGCATAATTATTTCAGGAAATTAAACAATTTTAATTTCACTAATTAATTAAATGACAATCACTAGATTCTTGATTAGGAAAGTATTTTCAGCAGTGACCCTCACTTACTAAAAATACCATATCTCAATCAATTTAAATCCAAATTAAGCAAAGTAAATTTCTAAAGTTTGTTAACTTGATTTACAACAGAACAAAAGTGATTTGCACGCATTTCAAGGCATTTCAAATCCGCAATTAACATCTTAATTACGTCATGATCCGCAGTCCCCGAAACAGTGGATACATATTCACTAAAATGAGCATATCTAGAGCAAACGGAATCGAAATCACGCAAACTCAGATCCTACAGTTTCCTTATTTAATGGGGAATAAAATCCAAATATTATTTTCGTGTTTAAACAATTTAAACAGTGTCGAGAATAATATCAAAACAGAGATGCGAAATTGAAATGCAAGAAAACTTTCGCAAACCCTAAGGAACCCAAGTCGTCCTCGGTTTATGGATCGTATCCAAAACCACCGACCTAAGGCTCTGATACCACTTGAAGGATATGGTTAGATCCTCAAGCACATCACGGAAGCGTGATCGTCGTATCGGATACGACGAAGAACGACTAGTCGCACTAGTTGTTCTATGCAGCAGAAATTAAAATATTTTTCATGTGACGAAACCACATGATCCAAGAACACTTCTCGGATCGTTTCGTCTAAACCACAACCAAGTATTAGGTTTACCTCTTGAAGCGTGGTTGCGATCAAGTCTCTAAACGAAGAGACCTCCTGTCTCAAGTCCGATCCGTCGGAGGAGACGCTTGCGAGCACGGGGATGAACCGCATGCTTCTCGCAATCCATGTTGATGATCCAAGCGGTGGATCTCCTGATCTCGACACACGAGATCCGACGTCTTCTTCACGAGCAAGGCATGCCGAAGTAGACGGAGTTCCACGAGCAAAACATCGAGCAGCATAACAACGGTGCCGCGGCGATGGAGAGCCTCTCTAGGGCATCCATGGTGGACGGCCATGAGAGGGAGAGAAAGAGAAAGAAAGAGAGAGAGAGAGACTTGTTGTCTCACTTATGTGCCAAGAAGAGCAATGGGGTGCCTCTCCTTTTATAGGGTTTTGGGATCCATGGATCTCAATCCATGTGTCAACACAAATCCAATGGTCCACATTAATTTGTGTTTCTTTCAATGGTCATGATTTGTTGCTAAAAACACAACAACAATTAATTTAATAAAAATCAAATATATATTAAATATAATTTGATTTATATCAAATCAATCTCCATTGAAGAGATAGGAAAGGAGGCAAGCCTCCTTCCATAAGGAGGGTGGACGGCCACCACATTCCTTATGGAATTGTGGTCGTCCCTTCTGCTCATTAGGAAGGGAGCTTCCTTTTTCCTATTACATGAGATTACATTATCTCATGATTCTCTCCAATATTTGCAACAATATTTGTTACAAATTATTTCACAAAAATAAATCCAATTTATTTTGTGAACATTGCAATCATGCCATTGGAAATTTGTGAATCATATTCACAACCCAAAACAAAATGTAAATTACATTTTCAATTCAATGTCCAATGTGAATCCAATTCACATTAACATTTAATTAACAAATGTAAATCACAAATAGCTCTCTCTTATATATTATAAATCACATTTATAATATATATGACTAATATGGATATTGCTATCCACATTATTCATATCCATGATAATTAAATCACATTTAATCATCTTGGATCTTTATTCTCTTGTTCTCAAATAATATGAATCACATTCACATTATTCACATCTTTGATTATCAAATCACATTTAATTATCTCAGATAACTCTCTTTATAATATGAATCAAATTCATATTACTCATGATAATTAAATCACATTTAATTATCCATTTTCTCAATGCTCGGATACATAAATCAACAATAGAATTATCCATGAACTCCTTCAAGGATAATGCGCTTTCTCCGCAGATACTTGGAGATAAGGACAGGGCGATTGTATTGTTCCACGTATAGTGACATGGATATTGAGATCGTATCTCAAATCCAGATCGCGGGCCTCCCATAGATGCTTGATTAAATCAAGACCGTAAATCTAATCTTCTCATTGTATCTGAATCATATTCAGATCAATTTCCAACACTTGGACCAAGATCAGATCACTTCTCTACTGAGAGGAGTCACTAAAATCCAGACCCGTTTCATCACTCACGAGGAATGGAAGCGTCATGGTTATACAATCGTTTATGATCACATCACCCTCAGGTATTCCCAATACCTGTACATCCTGCATACTGGAAGACTCAGACTAAACCCGAAGTATTGGATCAATTTTATATTGTCTACTTCATGGTTTTATCAGTAAGTTTCTCATTCGATCATTGGGAGTCGGTATCGATCATATACTTTCCAAAAGCATATATCATACCTAGGTCTTGATCATATACTTTCCAAAAGTATATATCAAACCTACAAATTCAGTCAAGCTTCCAAAGCGAGACGACCGTGTGCACGGAATTTGATTCTTCCCAATATCTCATGAGTGAGCTCATGTCTTCCGGTTCAGTAACTAAACCTGTATGATCCCTTTGAGAGATCGTATTACTCATATGCCCTTATATGCACACCAGCACGCCGGTGTATAGACCTTGATTAGGTCATCAACCTATTGGTCTGCCAAATGTACATACTCAGACATATAGTAACACATCTGTCTCTGATCAGAGGATGTGTGCCTATATCATGACAGCATACGATATAGGACTTTGGTTATCTCGATCTCGTTAAGTCAACTCTTTGACCTAACTAATCTGACACCTCCGAATCTCTATTCCTATGCAGAGGACATGCATCAAGAGGTCGGTCAGATATCAGCCTTTAGAGAAAAGGATTTCCATCTCCTTCTCAGGCTGGAGATCATCTCTTAACAATCATCTGTCGGTGCTTGATGAGTCCTCAATCTAACTCTTTAGATATTCATCCAAGCACCAGCCTCTATGATTCAATAGTTGAATCAACAGCTGTATGATCATCAAGATGGCCATAGTACATAACCCTAATTGTACTAAGGGACCTATTATGCAAATTATGTATTCTTCATTTCAGATTAAGGAGTGAATTGCAATGACATTTATTGCATAATGGCTCGCCGTGGGCTCGCATTTCCAACACAGGCATCCATCCGGTGGGAGATAGATGTGTTCTGGCATGAAATGAGGGAGATTATTAAGTGCAAGGATGCCATACCCACTCATATTAAACCTAACCCAAACAATCTGAAGAGGAAGTTTGAGCATGTATAGTTTACATAGACTACCACTCCTAATGATACTTTGGATGATATTTATTCCTATGTATTTGATGCTTATTTTGTGACACTTAGAAGAGGTAGGATGCCAGTCAGCGGTGACTCATCTAAGCAATGACGCCATGGAGATTCTAGAGCACCAGACAAGGATGGAAGCGGTATTGATGCCACTCATGATGATAATGATGATGGTGCTGAAGCCACCAAGGATGTTGATCCAACCAATGGTACTGAAGTCATCGTGATTCCAGATGAAGATGGTGGTGTTGATGCCACCAGTATTCCAATTGCTTGACCAAAGTACGGTTCTGATACCACAATATCAGATGCTATGGGTGGTACTGATGCCACCAATTTACCTTCAGTTGTGTTGCCTCATTTGTATCTATGGACAAGAAAATACAAAAAATGGAAAAATAGAAAAGAACAAAAATATGAATAAAGGAAAGGTTTATGTATCCCATGTGATTCCATCTGTCTTTCATGATGATCTTAGTATGGATTCTAGTCTACTACACACTCATGAACTTATTCCCGATCCTCATCTCTCTGGAGAGGGTCTCTCCATCCCCTTTCCTCAAGCACTCCATTTAGGAAAGGGAACCAAAAATGAAAATCCCAAAAAGAGACACCAATTAGAGTTCAACAAACAGATGATTGACCGGTTCCAGATACAGTTCACTCTATCAGAGTACTAGAGTACATCCCTCTCTTCCAGAAGAATTCGAGAGAGAAGACCACCACACGTAGGAAGAGGAGGAATCATAATGCAAAGATCCATGTGCTTACTCGTGCCACTTGCTTCACCATTCAAAACCGATTGCCAGCCAAGAGACCTGATGCAAGGGCTCCATATATCAGATGCCATATTCATGAGCAATGGTTCAATCATACCCTATTAGACAACAACTCTTCTATTAACCTTCTTCCGACAGCCTTACTTGACCAATTCGAGTTTGGCCCTCTTTGAGCAGTTGAGTGATTCAGAGCAGATGATAGATGCAGAGCGAGACGTCCACCAGGAGTGCAACTTTGTGATCACAGATGGTGAAGCAATTTTGTCAGTCCCAGCAACACAAGCCCTTGTCACATCTTTAGATACTATAGACTTACATTTTTAGCAGACGAGAGTTTGGAGAGCACACTCTTGGCACCGGACACATTTGCGGTTGATGATCGTGGTCAGGATAGTGAAGCAGATTACATATAATGTTCTTCGGATTCAGATTCCTTGGATTCAGACATTGATTGGGAGGACTTTGATGATTATTTTCCCTATCTGATTCCTTCAAAGCCGACAGCTAGGGTGGAGAGTGAGCCAGTTCAGATGAGAGATACACCAGCGGGTCATCTTCATCATATTCATAGATACAACGAGAGCTCTCACATGTAGATCTGGTGGACTTCATGCAGACATTTCAGAAGCCAGATTTGCCAGCTCCTACATGTCCAATATTAAAGACCTTACCACAGAGTATGAAGTATATATTCTTTACGGGTGAGCTAGACATGTTCCTAGTCATTATCTCAACGGATTTGACTGGAGATTAGAATATCATTTGATGGAGGTTCTTAAAAGAAATCACTAGGTAATTGGATGGAGTGTAGCTGATCTTCAAGGGATAAGTCCGGCCCTGTGCTCCCACCACATCTGTCTTGAAGAGGATGCCAAGCCATCACATGAGTTCCAACGACATGAATCTTCGAGATGTGGTTATGAAGGAAATATCAAAGTGGTAGAGTATCGATTTTATCTACCCCATCTCCGGCTCCAAGTGGGTTAGTGCACTGAATGTGGTACCTAAGAAGACGGGTATCACCATAGTTTTGAGTGAGTCTGGAGAGGAGATAACTACATGGATACCCACTTCTTAGAGGCTCTGTGTGGACTACAGATGATTGAGTCATGTCACCAAGAAGGATCATTTCCCACTTTCATTTATTGATCAGATTATCGAGAGGTTAGCTAGTAAGACTCATTATTGTTTCCTTGATGGGTACTTCGGATACAACTATGTGTCCATAGCGCCTGAAGACTAGGATAAAACAACATTCACCTGTCCGTTTGGGACGTATGCCTTTAGATGGATGCCCTTTGGTTTATGTAATGCCCCGGCTACATTCCAAAGGTGCATGCTTTCCATCTTTTTGTACATGGTGAGTGACTGTTTAGAGGTCTTTACTAATGACTTTTCAGTCTACGACGACGGGTTTGATGCTTGTCTTGACTGCTTAGACCGGGTACTTCAATGCTGCATAGAGGTCAACCTTGTACTATCTTGGGAGAAGAGTCATTTCATGATGACTCAGGGGACGGTCCTTGGTCATATCATCTCCAACAGGGGTATGGAGGTCGATCCGGCCAAGGTGGATATCATCAAGAAACTCAACCCACCGTCTAATTTTTTACAGTTGCGGACTTTTCTAGGGCTTGCCGGTTTCTACTGACGGTTCATTCAGGACTTCAGTCGTATTGCCCGACCGCTTACTGATATGCTGAAGAAAGACACCAAGCTCATTGTAGATGATAAGTATCTAGCATTATTTGAGACTCTTTAGGGACTAGTTGTTGAGCTCTTGTCCTTCAGCCACCTAATTGGTCTCTCCCATTTGAGATCATGAAGGGTGATTCCGATTTTTTCCATAGGGGTTTTGCTAAGACAGAGTAGGGATGGATTACCTTTTTCCATTCACTACGCTAACCGGACTTTAGATGCCTCTCAACGGAATTATACTGTGACTGAGAAGGAGATGCTAGCTGTAGTCTTTGCTTTGGATAAGTTCATATCGTACATTCTTGGATCTAGAGTGATGATACTTACAGATCACACTACCATCCGATAACTCATGGCAAAGAAGGATGCCAAAGCCAAATTGACCAAATGGATCCTTCTACTCCGGGAGTTTGATATTGAAATTAAGGATAAACCTGGATTCAAGAATGTGGTGGTGGATCACCTCTGCTGCTTAGAGAACCTTGAGGGCCTGTTTGATTACTGGTTTGAGCTGGGTTGGGTTGGGTTGGGGTATCCTCCTGTGAATAGTAGTTGTTTAGTGGGTTGGGATGAACTTAATGATGATTGTGATGTAGTGTGACATTGATTATGTGTTGAATTAACTTTTTTGATGATTATAATATGTTTTTTTATGTTAATAAGTGTATTTGAACAAGGTTGAAAACCATTATACCAAAGAAATTGTAGGGTCAATACAAGTATTCCCAACCCAAGAATGCAGGGTTGGAGACAGGGATATGCCAGGGTACCCCTGGTTACCCTTGCAACCAAACAGGCCTTGAGGATTCTGATCAGAATGCACATATTACAGAGATATTTTCAGACGAGGCGATTCTTGCTATCACCTTGCTTCCGTGGTATACTGACATTGTGAGCTATCTTGTCTCCAAGAAAGTTCCACAAGGTTGGCCCAAACAACGACTTGAGACCTTCCTCGTGAAGGCCAAGACTTCCATTGGGAGGATCCCCTCTTTACCATGAAGGGGATTGTGTCTAGCATTGGTGTATTCCTCAGGAAGAGCACCACAACATCCTCACGTACTGCCATAAGCTTGGGGCAGGAGGACATCATTTTGGGAGGAGGAAAACACAGAAAGTGCTCTAGTCTGGCCTATGGTGGCCTACCCTCTTCACGGATTCTGATGAATTCGTGAAGAGGTGTACTGATTGTCAGAGAATGGGCACTTGTGGACAACATGATGTGATGTTGATGCAACTCATTCACTTCTGTGAGGTTTTTGGTGCATGGGGCATCAATTTCGTGGGTCCATTCCCTAGGAGTCAGGGATTCGAGTACATTCTACTTGCTATTGAGTATGTGAGTCGTTGGGTTGAGGCCATCCTCATCCAAACCGTAGATGCTAAGATCGTATAAAGATTTTTGAGGAAAAATGTCATTTCATGGTTCAAGGTACCTAGAGTTTTGATATCGGACGGGGGTTCTCACTTTATCAACGACAAGGTAAGGGCCATTGCTAACGAGTTCATCATCGACCATCGAGTTGCCACTCCATATCACCCTCAGACCAATGGTCCTGCTGAAGTATTAAACAAGGAGATCAAGACTATATTGGAGAAAGTTGTCCGCCTAGATTGAAAGGATTGGTCATAGTTTTTGGACTCGGTATTGTAGGATTATAGGACCTCCTTTAAGACACCTTTGGGTACATCTCCCTTTCGTCTCGTTTATGGCAAGCCATGCCACTTGCCTGTGGATATTAAGAACAAGTCACGTTAGGCAGTTATAGAGTTATTATTACATCCCAAGAGTATAGGAGACCAGAGAAGAGGAGAGTTGAGTTGAGAGACACAACCTTTTCTATTAGCCTACAATATAAGGATAGAGTGAAGATATGGCATGATTCTCATATCAGACATAAACAGTTTGAGCCAAAACAGAGAGTATGGATATTTGATGCTAGGTTGAGATTATTTCCAGTGAAGTTATAAAGCAAATGGAAGGGACCATACTTGGTCAGAAAGGTGAACGTCAATAGAAGCATTGGTATATTTGAGTTGTCATCTGATTCCACCTTTCGGGTTAAGGTCAGCACTTGAAGCTATATCTTGATCATGATCCGTTGATCGTTGACATTGCCCCTATTCATTTTGTATGAGATGTGGTCTTTGACTCACATCATTTGCATCTCATACCTGATTATCACTTTTCCCTGCAGCTGTATAGATCCAGATTGTCCATATCACACACTCTTTTATCTGACACCCCATCTCCATCTTATGATTATGTTACACTTAAGGTGTGCTTTACCCTAAGTATGGGGGATATCAGACATGCGATTATTCATTTAATTCTTTTTACCTCTGTTTTACTGCCTATACTTAGGGATATTTTACCCTAAGTATAGGGGAGGCAAACCCTGTACATCATACTCCTCGGTTTTACCCTTGTGTACAGTCTACTATACTTCGGATTATTTGATCCTAAGTATAGGGGGGATCATCGATTTCTATTCATTACATTCTTTCATTTATCCATGTAGTATAGCATTCTTTCCACTTCCCAATACTCAGCATGAGTTATGTCTTCCTTTCATTGCTCTCTAATCACTTTGAGGACATCGTTCGAGCTAAGTATAGGGGGTGTCGTATATATTGTATATATATACTTTAGCCATAACTCGTACTTTGAGTACTTTTTTGTATATAAATAATATGGCTAAAAATCACAAAACTTAACCTTCACAAAATTTGTAAATTTTCCGTATATAAATGTTTGGAAAACCCTTTTGCAAAAAAATATCGTTTGTACAAATGTTTGTAAAAATATTTTGATTGTAAAATGTTTGTAAATTTTTTTTATCAAAATTATGTATATAGTGCAATTTTTTGAAAAAAAATGTTTGAAAATAAATCTTGCTAATTTGTTTTTGTAAATGTTTGTAAATATTTTTGCAAAACCATATTCCTTCTTGCATTCAAATTTTTCATAAAAAATTGCATATTTTTGAAAAAAAATCAAAAAGAGTTATTGTACATTCTTTCTTGTATATTCTTCTGAATCATAGTTGACATTTAAACTAGTCTGGAATTAAATTGAAAAATGGATCTTAGTTAAGACCGTAATCCACCTAACTTCAGAGGAACTTTATAGGATTTGGGTTTAAGACTTCTCAGGTCCATTAGTGACTTAATTCTTTGAGTCCACTAGGCTATGTTCACATGTCATCTTGGTGAGCCTAAGTAGTACACTTAACAACACACACATAACTCTTTGAGACAATGGCTTGACTTGGACACCCACCTTACATGTAGCTCAACACGAATGAGGTGGTGAGGAGGCATAATTCTTTGGCTTGGGGTAGCATACGTAGGTAGTACTACTAGTTGGAACCTCTCGTCTTCCTCTATGTGTGCCTCAACCTGGTCCAGTGGTATTGAGGTCTAAAGACAGGAGTTTGTGGGTTGCAATAATGCTTCAAAAGAGGGATAATCTACTGTCTCAAGAAGAAAAACTCCTTATGTATATGTTACACCATGTAGATATGTTGTACATATGCACATAAAAAAATGTGCAAAAATCAAGAAAACTCCCAAAAAAGGGGATATGCCTGATTGAAAATAAAATACCTACCAGGGTGTATATAGTCAATAAAGAAAATCTTATGTATTACACCTTCTCATCTCATGAAGCTTGCAGCGGGAGACTTAGCTACATTGGTTAAGATCCCAGGGATACATGGCTATACTGGTCACGGTCCGTTCTCTTCTTTCCCCTCTTCTTGTGCTGGTTGCACTTGAACTTAGAAGGGAATACCCCGCTCCTCGAGGAAAGAGTTGCTAGACCGGGGAATTAGAGTTACTTTGTTAAGGGAGGATGTTTCTTTGTCATTTCTGAGGTGGAGAACTACATATCACTTACACAGTACAAGGAAAGATTCATAGTCATTAGAGTTTGCGTATGTGGACTTGTTCTGACTTGGTTTGTTGAGGAGTCTTGACCATAGAATTGTGGAACTTGAAGGCTGTTAAGTCCTAGGTCCCAATAAGATTCCGTCAAACTAATAATCCAATGGTACGATCGAGCTCCATATTCCAATTTAATGAAGGTAAGTTTAATAATCAACCTTGATTCTTTTTCTTTTCTTCTCCTTTTGTTTTCACTTCATTTTCAAATAAGTGTTTGCTAAGGGACTAGTAAAGGTAAAGTATAGGGGATGATGAATCTACGATTCTCATTCTTTAGTCTTTTATTTTAGCTCATCTTTTCAGCAAAAATACCTGTAAATATCTATAAATATAATAACTTAGCTTTCTGCATGCCTTTGTTAATATCTTGTAATGAGCATATTTTTTGCAAAAATAAAGGAATAAAGAGAAAAGAAAAAGAATGATGTATTTAGAAACAGAGTGACCCAAAACCCAAGAGAAGGTCAAACCTTGACCAAATTGCAAAGAAAATAAGTAGAGAGAGATAGGGTTCCCTATGTACTACACTTATCATCTATACTTGTACATGATATTTATCTATTTATTTTCAAAAAAATATAATTACTTTATTCTATTACACCCTTTTATATAACATTGGAAAGAATATAAAATAAAATAAAAAATATGAAAAACAAAAATAAAAATAAAATCATCACTCCTTTGTATAAAATACACATATATATACCACATTCACTATTTATTTTATACCCTTAAATAATTTAAAAATTAAAAATTTATTTTATTATTGTAAATAAATAAAATATAAAATAAAATTATTTTGTAAAAAATAATAAAATAAAAATACTTGTACGTAACACATAGGTATAATATACTTGTATATAATACTATATATTATACATACATTATTTTATTTTTTTCATAAAAATTAAAAATCACAGAAAAATAGTTTATAAAACAATAAATATTTTTATTTTATACATTTTATATTTCAAATTCATTTACTATTTTTAATCCTATTTTCTTTGATTTTTGTATATCCTAATTTCTGATTGGTCCACATCGGACCCTTGAACCCGGTCAATGGTCTCTCCACACCGGGTCAGATAGCATCCTTCTCGTCGGAGCCTTTTCTCCGAAATTTTGACCACCTCTTGATTCCATTTCTGCGCCCGATTGAAGCATGAAGCCCATGATCCTTGTGGTTCCCTAAGCGTAGTCGGATCTGCCTAGGGTTCTGTGTATCCCTCCGATCTTTTGGGACCCTCGAGCAGCCTATATAACATCTCCTCCCTAGCCTCTAGTGTTTTATCTCATCCCTCGTACCACAACAAACCCTGAGCCACCTTCGTTATAGTGACAACTATTGTAGGAGAGTCTTAGGACCATCAGGAGGTGCCTAGAGGCTAGAAGCTCACGACATGGCCGGAGCTCCACCGCGTGAAGCCTCCCAGCCAGCCACAGCTCAATTAAGGCCAAGACCTCGACGCCCACCTTTTTCTGAAGCCTAGGAGCATATCTGAATCTTTAGGTACTTATCTCTTCCTCCGTATTTCCACTTTCAATTCCATCTTTCCATTTTGCGCCACTGCCAGTTCATCTGCTCCGACCAGCTGGTCAGAGCCCTGCTATGCTCCCCCATTCGTGCAGATCGATTTCTCAACTCATACTACACCTTCCTGCGCAACCTGATTATCCTAACACTCCATCATCCGGTCGAGATTAGGCCCAGATCTCCTTTCACAGTCTTCGCCGGAGATCGAACACCATCCCATCCCGCTTTCCTTCTTGTTATGATTTAATAACCCCTGTCGGAGCTCCGTCTCCGAGCATAGTACCCCTTGCAGGCCCTGACGCACACGAGGAGACCACGTTGGATACTCATCTGGTCAAGCGGAGCACCTCTGGGAACGCATTCACCGTGACGCCCATCGGACCAACACCTCTTCCATCTGACCCCTCCACTGGGTGCGGAGCTTCCTCATGATTCTGTCGGATCTCTCAGATCCTTCATCGGGTCGACGGATCCCTTCCCACGCTCGATTGAAGCTCGGCCTGGGCGTGTTCTTTCTACCCTTCTCCCATCGTTGGATGAGTGCCCTCATGCCAAATCCGATCTGAGCTGCAGACAATGGCAACCTTTGGGCCATTGGATCAGAACCTATGACGCATCTGCCCCGCACGTCATCTCAACATTTCCTACAACTGTCAGATCCCCCCGGGCTTCATATCAGAGCCACACGTCAAAAGCGTCTCCAGCATGCGCTAAGCGCCCCACCACGGGATATTTCCCTTTTGTCCTCGCACATCTTTGTTTCTATATTTAGTCCTTTGAATAAATTGTGTAGTTAAGAATGTTTATGGTTTAGACCTCACACTTTTTGATATTTACACTTTAGTCCCTCCAAGTTTGAACCACATGTGTGCTTACGTGTATTTTGGGTTAGTTGCACTTGCTGCCTTGGACTTTTCTACTGTTTGTGAATGAAAGGTATGTTTTTAGAAACTGTATTTATACCCTTGTGCGTGTAGTATTGAGCACGTGTGGAAATTAATTAGGCTAATTGCAAAGTAGACCCTATGCTTTCAAATTATGTTATCTGTTTGGTTCAAAAACTTAAAGTATTTTCAATTTAGTCCCTATAAACTGTGGTTAATTGCATCCCTCTCATTGGACTTAATACTTATTAAATCAATTCTAAAAACTACCTAAAAATTACTATTAGCTTTTGTTTATTGTGATTTTATTGGATTGATATAATTGCATTTTCTTTTTTTGAAAATTCAAATCCCCTTAAGTAATCCCGATATGCTTTATAAAGGATATAATAATTCGTAAAATGCTTTAAAATTTCCATAAAAATTTCTATGTGTGTACCTTTATTGTGTTTAAATTTCAGTGTTATTTTTTTAGAAAATTCCCTATAAAAACCCTAAAAATCACAAAACAACCCAAATCTTATAAAAATCATATAAAATCAAAGAAAAATAAAAAATTGTAATTTCATTTTCTCTTTGTAGCCTTTTCTCTTTAATTTATTATAAAATTGTTAATCAGGACCTCAGACATGTTAATTAGTTTTAACTTGCAATTTGGTCCTAACTGTGCACTATTTTGAGTTGAGCCTTGTTTGATTTTTATAACATTAAAAAAACATTTGAAAAATCTAGAAAAATTACCAAAACACTTTAAAAACCAGAAAACACAAAAACATTTTTACTTTAATCTTATGAGTTTTTTTATCTATTTAAAAAAAATCCAAAAGAGTGTTATGTATGTTTTAAGTGTTTGTGCTTGCTTGCCATTATTTAAAAATTTAAAATTTGAAAAAAAATAAAAACCACTAAAAATATTTTATCTTTGAAATTTGACTACTTAGTTTTTCAATCGTTCTCCTTGTATTCGACCCTAGTGGATATACCAATAATTAAAAATAGCAAACCGCTATTTTTAATTCACGGGGTCTAAATATGTCTCACACAAGGCATAGACAACAGTCGCTGGGGCGACCCTCAATGAATCCTGATCAAAGTCAACAATGAACCCACAATATATAAATCAAGCAATGAGAAACAAATGTGGAGTCAAATTTATTTTAACTCTACATAAAAGATATATAGGTGTAAGTATGTAGAGGTCGAACACAGGGAGCACACAGGATAGATCAGGAAAGAAGCTAAAAATGTGATTGTGACGTGTGTCTACAATTATGCAATTTTTTGTGGGTTTTTAATTTAAATTATTTTTATTTAATTTTTAATTTTCTATTTTTGTATTTTGATTTTTGATTTTCTGATTTTATATTTTCTTTTTGTATTTTATATTTTTATACTTTCTTTTTCAATAATAGAATATATACAAAGTAGGAAAAAAGGAAGATAAAGTATTTATAAAAATAAGTAAAAATGCTAAAAAATCAGGGGATAAAATATTTTTGGTCTTTTTATGATTTTCTGCTCTTTTTGTGATTTTTGGGGATTTTTCAGAATATTTTTTGGTATTTTAAGAAGTCAAAATACAAGAAAACAGTGAATTAAGCTACTGGCCGAAATTAAAATGAGGATGAAAAATACTAAATAGTGCCCAAAATTACTCAAATTAATTTTAGAATAAAGATAATAAACTAAGGAAACTACGTAGGATTTTTCTAGAATTTTTTAGATTTTTATGAAGTTTTTAGGAGTTTTTCTAATTTTTAGGGTCTTTGTTTTGAAATTTTTAATGATTTTTGGACTGGCACTAAAATATGATATAACAAGCAAAATTTATTTTTTTGGAATTTTTCAAAACGTTTTTTATAATTTTTTATGGATTTTCTAATGCAAACAGTGTTGAAAATGCATGTTTTTGATTTTTAATAAATATGAAAATGCAATAAAAATGCAATGCAAAAATATGACTTGAATAAGCAAGCAAACAGGAACTTAAGTTGATTTTTGTAGATTTTTTAGAGATCCGCAGATGCATGCAAAAAACAGAGATAACAACAATAAAATACATGCAAGCAAGGGTATTCATGTAATATTCAAATATTCCAGGGGCCAAAGTGCAATTTTCACAAAAGTTTACAATAGATTAAGCAAGTTCCAGGACTAAATACAAATGTTACAACCCGTGATGGCACGCCTACAAATAACTCAACCCCTGCGCGTGACTAGCACACGCCTGGGAAGGACCTCAATGTAATTTCCAAAAAACCCAGGGGCTCACAAGCAAAAGATCCAAAAGTTTTACACTTTATATCAAAATTCCTGGACTGAAATGAAATAACAAAACCCGCGAGGGGGTCCTTGCAAAATGCCCCGCGCCTCATGTGAACTGGTCGCGTGAGGTGACGTGGCTAGGACATAAATGCAATTTATTAAAGTGCAGGGGTTTGACTGTAAATATTACAAAAATATTTGAACGATAGATGAATGTTTTAATACTAAATATTCAATACAAAAATACGCGGGGCTAAGATGCAAAATACCCCACTCGGGCGCGATCCAACGGTGGGTAGTATCCCACTTGACACGTGTCCCCACGTCGTCGCCCGATACCGCTTCGGCGATGGAGGGCCACGATTAGATCAGGCGATGTCGATCTGACGGTGCTGGCGGGTCCTCGATCCTACGGCTGCTGCACGTTCTGGAGCTCCATCTCGATCCAACGGCTCCTAAGATCGGAGCAAGAACAGCGGAGGAGCGCTGGTGTGGCGACTTTCTCCGAGCTCTAACTCCATCCTCCGGCGGTCTTTTGGGCTTCAAAATGTGGCTGGAGACTCCTGATGGTCGGCATTATCTCCTGGGACTTCAAAAGGCCTCGACGACGGCCGAGGCTCGTGAGGGAGGGCGACGGAGCTGGAGAGCTCCACGGAGCTCCAACGAGATGCAAAAATGCTCCCAGGCTCGAGTCAACGAGCTTTGACCTGCAAGAAATCGTGAGAGGGTCCAGGGCAAATTGCCTGGACCCCCGGAGTGGAGGTGGTGGCTTGAATGGCGGTGTACGGTGGTCGACCGGAGGTGCGCTCCAGCGAGGTGTATGTGGAAGGTGATTCAATCGATGGAAATGGAAGATTCGAGGGGCGAAATGTTCCTAGGACTAAGGGGACGAAAATGCGTGAAAAATAGAGGGGAGAAGGGGCTGCCTCGACGGTGGAAACCAGAGGGAAGAAGTACCTCAACCGCCGGTGAAGGGGGAGGTGGTGGAGCCGCCTCAGTGCTTGCTCGACTAGCCTGAAGGCCGCCGGAGGAAGCTATCACCTTCCTGGGGCTTTTGGGCACGATTAGGGGAGAGGCACTTGTGGAAGAGGGGTTCCCTCACAAAATAGCCACACCTCACGTGCATCAATCACGTGAGGTGACGTGGCTGGGGATTCTTTTGAAAATAAAAATAGCTTGGGGACTTAATCATAAATTGCTTGAAAGTTTTAAATTGACAGATGAAAGTTTCTATATTAATTACTGAATGCAAAAAGTGGCCAGATCGAAATGCAAAATACCCAGGGTTAATGTGATCCGACGGCGGCAGGCTTCCCACTTAATACACGTGTCGACGCCTGAGCCCGCGATACCCCTTCGCCACCGAATGGCCTGGATTAGATGATCTCCAACTGATGGACGATCCTAGGCACACCAGATCTAACGGACACTGCTACTCTACAAGATCAGGGGAGGATCCAACGGCGGCTAGGCTGATCGGAAGAACAGCTGAAGAACTCGCCCGTGGCAAGTTGGAAATCGACGATGCTTCTGCTTCCGACACCCTTCTTCCCCACGAACAACACGGACAGGCTCCTGGGAGGCTCCTCTAATGATCAACAGTGCCAAAATGGCTGGGGAGCAGCCGGCGCACTGTCGCGGGAACAGCCAGGGAGGGTGGCTCCAAGTACCTTCCGCCTCGCAAAAATCGACGCCAAGTAGCGTCCCTTTGGCCTCCAAACCCTGCAGTAAAACACGAGCAATAACAGAAGAGGGTCCGAGTTCTTATTGGTGAAGGTGTGCGGTGGATAAATAGGTGGCAGTGGTGGCTAGAGCTTGAGAGCTCCGGCAAGGATGTTCGACGAAGAATCTATGCTAAAGTGGCTGCTAAAATTCGCAATAAAAAGTGCAGGATTAAGACTAAACCTACGGCTAACTACGAGCAAAAGAAAGTAAAGAGAAAACGACCTCGAGTTGGCCGGAAACCAACGAGATGACCTCACGGCCAAGCTTGGCCGGAGATAGGTGGAGCGCCTCCACGACCACACGTGACGCCTCCTAAATGGATGGAGGAAGCCCTGTCACGGCCTCCAGTCCAGAGCACACGAAGGGAGGGCGAGCTAGGTCAAAAAGAGGGTTCCAATTCGAAAAAGGAGGAAGGGGGGTTTTTGTACAAACGGCTGGGAGGCTCCAAAGATCGATGCATATCTCACGCATCACTGATCCAATCCACGAGGTGAAGGCTAGGCGTGTAAGTCCGTTCGTCGAGGAGAAAAAGTCGTCAAGGAACCATCACGCGATAATGCAAGGAGGAGCCTCAAAAAATCTGCAAAAATGCGACAAAAACCACTTCTGACACAGTCCAGGCGTTGGGCAGAGAGTTGACCGAGGTCAACTCTCCAGCCCTCCAGGTTGGTCCACGTGGACCAACCAGGAAAAAGCCTGGGAAAAATATTTCTAAATTCGTATAAAAATAGTATACGATTTTATTAATTTTTGGTTAAAAAATAAAAAATGTTTATTATTTTATAAATTATTTAATTCTGATTTTTATTTATTTTTATGATGTATAAAATTACAAGTTGCCTTTTATACCCCTTATAGGTATCTTTATCTATATATTTAAGTATTTTATTTTTAATTTATATTTTAAATTTTAAATTTTTTGTTTATTATTTTATATGTTTATAAAGTATTTTTATACACTTAAATATATTTTTATTTTATTTTTCTGAGGTGTTTTATATACTAAATAAAATAAATGTATAAATTGTATATGTATGTATATAAGTCTTATACCTATGTATAATATACAAACATTTTATTTTGTGTTTCTTTTGTATTTTGATTCTGATTTTAATATATATAATTATTATAAGTAATATTTACAAAATTATAAAAATATAAAATTATAAAAATAATGAATAAATAATAAAATGAATATTTTAATCTGTACAAGTATACAATATGGGTCCAAAACTCAACTTTCAAACCGTAACTCCGAAAAATACGAAACCACTGCCATTAAATATCTTATTTTAAAATATATACAATTAAAGGCGAGTTTGGTACATTTTGAGTTTTTATTTGCAAGATACGGGTCTGGGAAGTTGGAGTTCTGGAATCTTATTCAGATCATAACTTTTTATCTGTACATTATTTTTGTATGAAATCAATTTTGTATTTTTCTTTATTTAATTATCTACAACTTTCATGTACAAAATTTCTTTATTTGATGTATAAAAAGTGGAACCAAAAATAGGTCCCAAAATATATAAAGAATGAATTAAATGAAAAGGGATTTTATTGTATTTTGGCCCTTATCTCCCCCTACTTTATTCCTTGTCGACCTACTCATCGAGATGCCTAGGTCTCGGGGTTTCGGGTCATAAAATATTTACAATGTTTTATTCTTTTTCTTTTCTTTTATTTATTCTATAATTTTGGCTTTAATTATAGTATTTTATACACTATTTGCATGCACATACATGAATGCTAAGATGCTCTAATTAAGGGTATTTACACGCATTTGCTAGGGTTTTTGATGCAAAATCATAGAATAAAGATGATGAAATGTGGCTTAATCAATAACATTCTTGGATTGATTTATTTTTGAGTGGTTTTATTTTCTCATTGAGTCGGTCGATTGATTAGAGTCACAACGACCTTTGATTTATCTTGATACTTAACCCTAGTTATTCGATCGCTCATCAACAAACACGAAATATCAACATGAGAGGAGATAATGGAGGGGATTAGTGAAAGGAATCAATAAAAAGAAAAGAAAATATATGATGCGAATGTATGCATCTCTCCCCTACACCTAGGGTAAAAGAGCCCTTCGTATAGGAAGTAACAAGAGTGATGATGAAGAATGAAGAATGAACACTCGGCTCGTCCTCCCCCCATACTTAGGAAAAAAGTACGTCCTAAGCAAGGCAAACACGCTGAATGGGGTAGATGAGAAAAAACGGTAGATGGAAGGAATGAAAAAAAAGTGGATATAGAAAGATAAGCGTACCTTCTTGCATGACCGCTGAGGAATGGATCTCACAAGGTGTAGGTCGACATCGAGGTCATCAGCAGATGTAAATCGATGAATATCGACCTGATGAAGATCCTCATTGGTCTTAGAGCGGAAAGACAGGAACTAGTCAATGAAAGTAGTATGGTCATGCTCAGCTTGGACTCATGTATGAAAGTAGTAAGGTCAAATTAAACCTCTACAGTCTCTCATAAATCTACCCTCCGCGCTAAGGTGTCTATGGATGTCATAAATGCATCACCCCTCACTAGAAGAGGGAAGTCCAAGGCCTATGCTTTTCGAGTTTTCCTCCCTGAAGAGGATTCTCGGTTCTCGGTCTCATCCATGGTAAAGAAAATCGCTCTGATATCAGTAGATAGGTCATAGTCCCCGGGGTCACATAGCACAGGTACACTCGTCAGATGTGGATCTCAGGTCAGTGGTAGGTGTTGTGATCAAGAAAACACTTTCATCAACAGAACAAAGGTGAATCTCTCCAGATCCATAATTAATAACAACTCTCGCAGAGGCAAGAAAGGTTGTCTTGGGATGAGCGTTGGATGCTTTATCGGAGTGGATGTCTCCATGGGCAATACAACAAAGTCTACAGTAAAGCTCATGCCTTGGATCTGAATGAAACCATTTTCTAGAATACCCTTCGGCCTCTTTATTGATCCATCAACAAATTGACAAATCATCCTGGTTCTCTTGAGAGGTTCAAAGTGAAGATATTGTACAAGCGAGAAGGGTATTATATTGATCGAAGCGACATCATCAAGGAGAGTATGATCACAAGAATGGTCAGAAATGGTGCTCTCACAAAAGGTGTAACCGTGTTCCCTTTACTGATGTGTGGACGATGAGTGATGGCGTAGGCAGTGGGCATGGTCAATAGGTGTTGCTCAGATTTGTGTCGTCGCTTTCTCTTTTTGGGTGAGGGCGGGATAGTTGGGTCATGGCCTGGCAAAGTGGGGTGTCAATAATCTCGTGAATAGATGCCACCAGTTCTAGTCCAGTCATCATTTTTTTAAGATTTTGGATCTCCTTCAAACAAGGGATGAGATTAGAATCATCATCTACACAAGGATGACTTAAGAGCAATATGTACAATGTCATATTTGGGGTCAAAGTTGGTAACTGACGTGAATGTGAGTGTGGTCAAAGGGTTTGGCAAGGGTGCCCTCTCCTAACAAATTGACTCGGCTATGTGTCTCTCGGGTTCTTCTTCGATTTTTATTTTTTCTCATTTTTTTGTATTTTGGGTGATTGGAATCTCTCATGGGTGTCCTCAAATGAATCCATAAATCGAAAAGGTGAATCAACAATGTGACTCAGATGAATCCTCATTTCATTACCTTTATTCTTTGATTTTGACCTTCAAACCCTAGTTAAATGCATGTAGCATTAATTTTCCTAAATAAATACTCTATATGTTGTATAAAATATTATAGAAAATACAACATTTATTACCAAAATAAAAAAGTAAAGAAAAAATGAAAAATAAAGGAGACACCATAGGTGTTGAGTGACCTTAGCCCCCAAGACTTAGTCATCATGATGGCTTAGTCGACAAGGAATAAAGTAGGGGGAGATAGATTGATGAATTGTACAAAAAACACATTCAGAAACCCTACAAATAAGCCAATAATTACGTTTTGGGACTTATTTTACTCTTTATTATCACTTCATTAAATCAATAAACCTTGTGTATGAAAGTTGTGGATAAAAATACCAATAAATTACAAAATTGATTTCATAGGGAAATAATATACAATATACTTTTTATAATCAAAATAAAAGGCCAAATCCAAAGCTCCCAAAACCGTATCTGCTCAATAAAAACCCAAAATGCAGCGAAATCACCTTTAATTGTATATACCTTTTAGTAAGCAATTTAATGAAGGTGGTTTCAATCAATTTGGAGTTCAGGTGTGAAAGTTAGCTTTTGGACCCCTATTGTACAATATATCAGAATAAAATATTCATTTTATTTATTCTTTATTATTTGTGTAATTTTTCATTTTATAATTTTATAAATATTTTTTAGTATATTTAGATATTTAGAATATAATAAAACAATAAATAAAACACAAAAATAAAATAAGTATACAAATACATAGGTGAAATACATATACTTACACCTATATATTATATACCTATATTTATTTAAGTATGAAAACATCATCAGAAAAATACAATAAAAATATATTTAAATAAGTTATAAATATAAACAATATGTGTATAAATTAAGAAAATATAAAACTCAAAATAAAAATAACATACATAAAATATAGATGAATATATCTGTATTTGTACTTGTAAAAAGTAACATATAATATTCGAAAATAAGTAAAAATAGGCAATAAATACTACCTAAAATTAGGAATATTTTATATGTTTTTACAAAAATAATTAAAATATATACTATTTTATATTCATTTTCCAAGGCATTTCTAAGTTGGAATTTCCTTGTTGGTCCACGTAGACCAAACAGGTGCGAGATTTTGTTCACCTAGACCTTCGTCAAATTTTCACATCTCCATCCTTCACCCTCAGACCTCAAGACTTCCGCCATCGTGTAGCCTAACCATCCCTCTTCCACACCCATATCAGAATCTTCACCAACCTCCACCTCCGATCATGCAAGCCCTCCTCGAAACTTGCTCAAAATTCATCTATAAATATACCCCATCTTCACCTATTGCTTTTTGATCCCTTTGGAACATTTCTTTGCCCCTCATCTCATGCATAAGATTGTGTCTTGGTGAGAGGAAGATGGAGACGTACAGTTGTAGCGAGGAGATGGTGTAAGGGATGAGATCCAGCCATCGTCGAAGCCCCACCCGGTGGTTCTGCTCCTGTCTTTCCCAATTAGTTGAGCCCCTTTCCTTATATTCTAGGTAATATTCTTAGTGTAATTTCCATTCCACTCTCTAGTTTAGGTTTCAATTAGCACTCTTAGGCTTAAATCAGATCTGTTCAGATTCCTGGAGCTTGAGCTCCAGGTTGATTTCATTGTAGAACAACCCACGTTTCGACCCATTAACTGCCACACTTCATTCCTCGACATATTCTACGCATTTCATCCGCAAAAGCCCCTTTCATTCTCATGAATCAAGGGACTTCGAGCTCCTCTTCTACTACTTCACGGGAGCTCGACCACCTTGCACATCCACGCAGCTTCCAACTGCCACTTTTGGTTCTGGACATTTGTCTTGTGCCGCCTAACATTTTGGTGCATGTTACCTCATTCAAAGACCTATCTGGAGCTCAACCAAGTCCTGGAGCTAATCCGGGATACCCGGGACACTAAAAGACCCCTAGGGCTTTATCATAAGCATCTCAACCCAACGACGTTTGGCCACTCTCAGATTGAAGAGCACTCACAAGAGTCATCGGGAATCAAAAGAACAAGCAACCCCACGCCGGTGTTCTTCCTATTCTTGGAGGACACCCAATTGTTATCCAATTTAAGGCATCCCCTCATATCTAACCGTAACAATTGGTTTTTGGCGAAACGTTGCCCTTTCTAGACCGACGGATCGACCACGTGGCTTCGCGAAGATGGTTGGATTGACACACTTAAGTGGGTATATTTCTCAAGCATCCTCTACCTTTTTGTAATATTTAAATGGTATTGTAAATAACATATGCAGTTTAAAAGTAGTGGGATATTTGCATGAACCCCCCAAACCTTTCTATTATTGCATTTTAGTCCATGTCTAGATCACATGCACTATAACGTGTTGGGTTGTAAAATTGGCATGTAAATCGTCGCATGCTATTTTAATTATTAATTAATATATTAAGCTCGTATATTACTTATAAACTTTGGGTTTATTTACACTTTTCCCCATGATCTTTATTTTAATTACAACAATACCCCTGTTAGTTTAAGAATTTTTATGTATTATTTTCCATTTATAAAAATAGCATCCATGCTCCTAAAATTCTTAAAAAATAGGGTTACGCTCCTTCTTGCTTGTAGTTTCATGTTATATTTTCAGAACAACATTTTGGGACTTTTTTTCCTATTTTATAAAAATCAAAAAGACCTCGGATATTCCTTGATTGTCTTTAAAAATACAAAAAATTATAAAATCATGCTTAAAAATTCCCCCAAAATAGGGTGTGTTTATTATAGTATCTACTACCCCCATACCGAAAATTTTTAAAAATAGAAAAGGAAAATACATAAAAATTAAAGATCTCAAAAATTCTATAAAAATTTAGAACTCTCTAAAAATCCAAAAATATTTGTTTATATCCTATATATATTAGAATATATAAAAGTTTTGAGATTTTTTAATCTTATTTAGTATTTTTAAATCTCAAAATAATTCGATCGAATTAAAAAGTCCCTAAATTCTTGTATCTTTGAATTAAAAATCCCTAAAAGTAGCAAAATTACTTAGAAAATCAAAAAATAGTAAAAATTTACTTAAAATCCAAAAATATTTTATTTTACCATTTTTGATCATTTTTACTTATATTTAAAGTTAATTACCCTATAGAGTGTCCCCTCCGGACCGCCCGGATCCCACGAGTGAATAGAAAATTGGATCCACATTGGATCTCACCTTAATCGCCCCATCTATCCTCCTGAGGAGAAGTTTGGTTTCAAACTCCGATTCGAACAGGAGGAGTATGCCATGCTAATGTGCCTTGGATGATCCACATCTCCGGGTCAGGCGCTGATGAGCACATTGAACTATCCATGTGGCTGAGAGCCCTCACAGCCCAGGCACAACGACGCAATTATTAGGGGCGCGTCTACCACTGAGCTAATAGCCCGTCGTACGGGCTTCCCGGTGGGAGGCCCGCACTGCCAAAAGCGAGAGAAACCCCACCCCCCTCTTTCCTTTTTGTTTGCGCCCCCATGTCACCACACAGGGGGACATGGGGACGTAAAAAAGGGGGTCCTATCAACTTGTTCCGCTATTCATACTTGCGGAGGGACAAAGCAAGGTAGGGGAAGAATGATTAGACTAGTTCTGATCCGAGAATCCGCGAATGAATGAGACCGTCTGAGATCTCGTCGAGAGAAGCCTCCAACCTTTTCAAAAGTTCACCGAGCCTTTCTATTTCGATAGACGATGGGACCGAAAGAGCTTCTCGACTCGTCGATCTATGTTCTTGCACTGGCGAATGCAAAGATCAGAGTACAGCTCCTACTGAAAGCTGGGCACCGCTGACATTCCCAAATATCTAGTTTCTATTCGCTATTCTATATTGAGATTTCATATAAGCCCGCCTCTAATAACTATTTGATATATTATTTGAGAATCGCCCTCAGGCTGATATATAGTAGCGAGAGGTAGCCGTCTTTTTTTCAAGAAAGGCAGCCGCTAGGTCTTGTCCCTCTCAACCATGATGACTTTCGAGGAGCAAATACAGGGAAAGAATGAGTCCATGCCTCTGTCCCCTGTCTTCTGCATTCACTTTCCGCGTATGCCTCCGCTTTGACCTGACCTTCCACGACACCAGCGTCATTATAGGGCCTACTGGCTATGCTTAGGGAATCGTATGCAACCGAGAGGAAGAGTGAAGGTGCATTGCTTCTCGCTTGCGCTGAGATTCTAGTACCGCACTAGCGGCTTTTTAGTCATATATATCGCGTTGCGCATCTTTCCTCTCGCATTCTCTCGACCCTTCTTTAATATATAAGACGTGGGGTCCTCTTCCATTCCACGATTCCCTCTCCCAAACCCGGTCTCTACTTAATTCATCTCAGTACTCCAGCCGGGGCATGTGGTCACTTCGGGGCTTTCTGACGGAAATCAGGACACCCTTAAGCATTACCGAGTCAAACTTTGAGGTTGAATTCACTTCGTTTTGAAAAGACAACAAATGATGAGACCTCGTAGATATTATAGGGCAGAGTCAGTCTCTTTCTTTCTCATTTTGCAGGCCTTCATTCTTTTAGTATTTCTTCCGTTTCTAATACCTATTAATATATTCGAGAATCAATTGATGAATATGCCCTCTCATATACTGAGTTCATCATATTGTCAGAATACTATCTAGAGTCTGAGTAATGCCCTATTCTATTTCCTTTCCGCAATCAGTCACCCGGGCCGGTCACCGGAGAGACCCTGTACGGCTGTAGCCCGCCTCTGAGATCAGAAATCTCAAAGAACCTGAATAGCATTGTCGGAAATTCAACCCCAACTCAATCTACGCTAAGAAAATTAGTAGTGGGCATGATACTTAATTAGCCCTACGGAAGCGGGTAGAGTTTTTTCGCTCATTTGAGCCTTCAGTCATTTTCCAATCTTTTTCTATCAGATCAGTAAGCCGGAACATGGAAATTGAGTACAAAGACCCGCGGAGATTACAACTAAAGTGCTTAATTGATGTTTATGGGGTCCACTTCCGGAACTACTTCTGAGGGGGGACTGGTAAGAGTGTGTGGATAAGACTATTATATATCTAAATATTTTAATATATAAGCTAAAATATTATTCATTACTATAAATATTTTAATTATATTAAAATAAATTATATATTTTTATAAGATATATAGTTAATTAAAATATATTTAAAAATACATATTATTTAAACCCACATTCTTTGATTAATTGTGTGCACACCGTACTCTGCTTGCCACTATACACATTTATTAATAGGGTTTATAATAAATTTTGATTCACACCTGCTTATCCATTGATTGATATCTATTGTGGGTTGATTGTTGTCTTGATCACTTGGTCTCTTAGAGGAGTCACCCCAGCGACTTTGCTCTCGTCTTGTGTGGATTGTATGATTCTCTCCTCTTATTCGAGTGGTTAAACAAACGACACCCTTGCTAGGAAGCAATGCCTTTTAGGTTGGATTTTTACCCGTGTCTTCTTCTTTATCTATTTCTCTCTTTATTTATCTTTTTTTTTATTTTTGATACTATTGTTGAGTTGTCTAATCCTCTTCCTTGTTTGATTTTTTACGAGGGACCACGGATCGTGGGAGGATCTCCTGGAGCGCCTGCACACCCACGTAAAGCGAAGTTGGCCTTTTGACCTAGCTGACAAGAGCACGTGAAAAAAGAAGACTTGGATGAAATTTTGAAGATAACAACAATAATTTTTTATTTCTATTTTTATTTGTAATTTAAAGTGAGAGAGAGATATATTATTGTAATAACTTGGACTCTCTAGGACTCTTCATACTTCACGAGGTCTAGTGCCCGAGCGATTGTTCACTTGGGGGCCTCGTAGGTTTTTGTCATGTTTTCCTCACTCTTCTTTTCCTTCTGTTTCACGATTTTATTTCCATTTTTTTGTGTGATTGAGCCCTAACAATTAGATTTTGCTTGATGATAGACTAAGTACAAACACGTAATTACCATTGCATGTACCTATAGTTCTTGTTTAGACTTGGTCAAATTTTGAATTGCTATTCACTCAGTTTTGGAACCACGTGCCATGAGAGCCCTCCAAACAACACTTGATGGACCCACTGTGGTGCACATCAAGGAGGCTCCAAGACTGGACACTTTGGTTCTTTTCTAAGTGATTAGAATAGTGTTCTTCATACTAATAGCAGTTACTATTCTAGGGTGATTTCATCGGCTTAGCATTTGCATATAGATAGGTTTCAATTCTGCTTAGCATCATTGCATGAAGAGAGCTAGAGGTAAGGTGAGCATTTCTGCTTAGCATTCATCATCGCTTTCACTTGCATTGCTTTTTCGAGTCTCTCCCTCCGATTTTGATCACCTAGGAGCTAAAAAGAATTGACTCCCTATTAGGTTCGTGCATTCTTATTAAAAATACAAAAAAGTGATAACAATAAAATTGGGTCTGTTAAGTTTAAACGACCTTAAAAATAAAAAAGAAAAATATTTATCTTGGTGAGAGTAACCCCTCATTATCTTCACATTTAATTTGCCATCTTACACACTAAGGATTAGTGCTCCAATCCCAGACCAACCTAAGTGTTTATACAACATTGTATTTGCTCACCAGAAGATAAAAAGACTAGTCTTTCATGGCCATCACTGTATTGATTAAGTGAATTGAGGGTTCGTTTTGTATGTTTATTTGTGATTGGTTGAGTGCATCCTAGATCTTCTCTGCACACTTACGCCTTTTTCTTTACATATCTTGATATGTCCTTTGTGCTCTTCAATCATTTCCTTTTGTTTTGGATATGGTCGACTAGAGCGATTTTTATCCGAACTTTGCAGATCCCTCGTACCCTCCAGCTAGTCCACCTCCATTTTACCAGGAGGATTTTTCTCCTGATTTTTCTTTTGTACATATCTGCTTAACCCACTATTTCATGCATCATATATTGAGTTTCATCCACCACCTCCCTCAAACTTTGATAATCCATTTTTTGAAGAGGACCTTGCTCCGGATTGGATTTTTACCCACCACCACCATTCTCATTTCACTCACCGGATACTAAGATTTTGGTCATCTCTTATGGAGATCACACATGAGACCTTGACCTAGATGATGGAGCACATGAAACAGAGGATAGATGTCCTCACTAGCCTAAATAAGAGCCACATTGTTGACTCACCTTCTGGATTTGTGGATACATTTAAGGACACACATGAGAGCTTGCAATCACCTGAAATATTAAAAAAATGAGCGAAATTCAAAAATACAAAAAGATATTGGGAGACATATAATCGAGTCATTTTGTGAGGAGAGGGCACACCTGCCAGCTTCTTTGACCCCATACTCACTCACACCAGTTCCCTCCTTTGACCCCAAGGATGACACTATACATACTTCTCTTAGTCACCCTTGTGTAGATGGTGACTCTGATATCCTCGCTTGTATGGAGAAGATCACAAATTTTAAAAAAAGTTGTCTAAACTTGAAGTGGAAGCATCTATTAATGAGATCATTGAAGCCCCACTTCTTCAGGCCATGACTGAATTATCTGCTTTTAAAACCAAGAAGAGAAAGCAAAGGAGAAGATCTGAGTGATAAGTTTTGACCATGGCCACTGCCCATGCCATCTCTCACCGTCCACACGTTAGGAAAGGAAACATTGCCACACCCGTTGTGAGGTGCATGATTTATGACTAGTCATGTGAGAACAATCTTCTTGATGGAGGTGCTTCGATCAATATAACACCCTCCTCACTGGTACAGTCTCTTCACTTAGGGCCTCTAAAGAACTTGTATCACCTCCACTATCTCGTCCATCAGCAAGTCCCAAAATTCTTTGTAGAAGAAGATCGGTATACCGTCAGGCCCCAGTGCCCCGTCCGCATTCAGCCCTCAAACTACTTTTTTCACCTCCTCCTCAGTGAATGGCGCCACCAACCCCTTCGCCTATACTAATGATAGAGATTTCACCCCACAACCAACCCACCCATCTCCTTTCCCTCTCCTCGATGCCTCCACAAAGTTCCCTCTCGGTGCTCCACCAAGTTGCGTCTCTACGGAGACCCTCAACCCTCTCCCACCTCAAGTTCATGAATATGTTTCCTCCTCCTTCTACCTGATGCCATGCTGTGAAAAAATCTAGTGTTAGCATCCCCTTCTTTCAACTACTTTCTTCCTGGACTTCCGCCTCCATCCCACCTCCATTTTATGCTCCTCCAACAATAGCTCCTCCAAAGCTTGGATCTCTCCACCGCCTCCTCCTGATCCAACCCTCTCAGATCATCCATCCCATCTAGACAAACCACCTCCTTCTACACCCTACCCCTCTTCTCCCTTCTTTTCATCCTCACCCCCTTCCGAACCCCAACAAGAATGATTTTAGCAGCCCCAACTTAGTAGCCAGAAGACCAACTGCCAATCCCTCCAAGTTCCACTCCCTCTACATGCTCTCCACTAGCTCCTTGAAGCCATCCTACAACATCCACAAATGCTAGAAGTGGAAAAAGAACCTACCTCTCCCTTCCTCACCCGATTAGCAGAGGATAGGTGTGTGATCCGAATGTGCACAAAGAAGTGCCCAAGCCCACGAGAGAGGGAATCTTTCCACCCCCTCTACAGAAAGAAATAACTTGTAGCATTACATCAAGTATTCGCACAAATAACCACATCAAAAATTGTTAGAGCTAATGTAAGCACTACCTCTAGGAAGTCGACCAAGCCTATATCCCTTCCACCCCCTGAGGGCGGTCATCCAGAAACAAAATAAGGTTAATATCTCCTCCCAAAATCCACAACCCCTCCAAATGTCTGGAGCTCTCCTGCACCATGTCCGCCACTAAAGAACCTATCCCACTTCCTGTGGGCCCATTGATATTCATCACTGTAAAAGAGATCCCATCTGCCCGTCGCATAAGTCGAATAGAAAGCATGAAGGCGGACCTCCACTCCTCCTCCTTGTCAAACTCCTCCTCTCTCCAACCCATAAGCCCACCTACTATCCCCTATTCTTACAGTACCGCAATCTAAAAATTGCACCCAACCCCAACTCGTGAACAACATCAACCACACTCCTAGATAGTTTCGTTTCCTGCAACAAGAAGATATTAGATTTGGCATCTCAAATTAGGTTCTCAACCACTTGGCACTTTTTGGTTGAGGAACCCTCGGATGCCCTTTGTTAATCATGTGAAACTAACGTTTAAATGTTCGTTCATTGCTTGCTCAGAATGGTTCTGTCTTCAGAGGGAAACAAATATATATACAGAAAATGTAATTGAGCATGCAAAGAGATTGCATACCTTTTGATCCTTATAAATGTTTTATTTTTTTTTCAAATATATAGAGAAATTACAAGGTAGGCATTTTCTCGATGTCTTGCCCTCTTTTTCCTAAAAACATGTTATGACTATGGAGGATTTGGCTAAATGGAGGATACCTCAAAGATGATTTAGAATAAGATAAAAGATGTAAGGTAGAGTGGAAGCAACAATTAGAACATCTATAACCCCAATTATAGTTGGGTTTTCCCAGCTTTTACCCTCAGGTAGACATGCGACACTCTCTACACCCGCTTTCTTGACCCCCCTCTCGCACGCCCGTTCTCTTTGTTATTCTCCCCTCCCTCCCCACTTCTCCTCATGATGGGACACATGTCCTTCCCCCTTTATGCCCTACTTCTCTGAACGAATGTTGTCCCCTTCTTTATTGTTGTCTCAGTAAAATCAGTAATAAAAAAATTAACCACACGAATCAGTGAATCAATGAATTAATTAATGTGTGGTTTTATGTATTTTTAAACTGGGAAAGCCCTAGGGTCAACTCAAGGAGGCAAAGGAACAACGTCGGATCAAGTTAGATGAATTGGCTCATGGTTTTTAAGCATGATTTTTTGTATTTTTATGCAAAAGGAATGCGAATGCATAAATACGGATGAATTAAGTTAATAAGAAAACATCAACTTAGCTAAATTAATTTTAATGTAAAATTAAACTAATTTAGCCAAAATTATATATTTTTTAGAAACTTAATCCAATGATAAATGCAAAATGTGCTTTTTTGGAATTTTTGATTTAAAATGCAACAATGGAAAATACGAACTTTTTAGGGGTTTCTATGAAATTTTCATGCAAACATAATAAAAACATCACGAAATTTTTATTGGAAGTGAAATATGATGAAATGAAGCTATAGTATTTTTTGGAATTTTCTGACAATATATGATTTTTTCGTGATTTTTTAATATAAATATAGTCAATGTGAGTGATTAATTTCTAATAAATCCATGAAATCAAATTATACAAAAAGTGATTTATATCAAAAAGTTATTTTAATGTGAAATATAAGAGAGTTGAAATTTTGCAAAAATAATATTTGTGGATTTAATTAAAAATCAATTACAGAAATAAGTCCACAATTTATTTTATGCAAAAGACAATCCATTTTTGATGAAGTGAACAGTAATTAAAGAGCACTTAGAAGCATCATTTCTGATTTTTTTCACAATTTTCGGAACAATATTTAATTGAATATGCATTTCAGATAAAATGGGTGAAATATGCAAAATTTCAACAAAATAATTTTAATTAATTAATTACTGCTCACAAAATTACAAAAAAATATTCTAGAGATAAATAATTAAATGCTATACAACATAAAATTTTTAAATAAAAGAATGATGCAAAAATGATCTCCAAATTTGAGCACAAATGTAGGGGTGTCTTTGCAATACAAAAATAGAATTCAAGAAACAAATTGTGCCTAAGGGCACTTTTGCAAATGTAAAAACTTAACAGATTTAATATGTAGTTTTCCAAAAAAACTAAAAGAATAAAAAGAGGGAAAGAAGTCAACCTTCGTTTCCACATGGGTTCCCAAAAACTTCTCACGCTAGGGCAATAGCGCACGACCTGGAGGGAGGAGCGACTAAAGTGTGCGATCATGGGGTGACGCAAGTGCATGGACTATGGTTGAGGGTCGCGCACGGTGGACGGGGTGTGACCAAGGGAGGATGGCATTGGAACATGGTGGTGCGTGCAGATGCGATGGTACAAGGAGTGCACCAACATGCGACTAGAGGCTGGAGGGCACGTCTGGCGGTGGAGTCGTAGGCAGTTCCGACACGCGGAGGAGGGGGTTGCATGAGCATGTACGGTGTGCAAGTGGGCTTTATAAGAGGAGGCGGGGCAACACGTGTGAGAGGTACGGGCTGCACATCTTGCTACTGTTAGAGGAGTCGCAACTATGTGGTGGTGGTAAGGGTGGTGCGCCTGCAGGAGGAGTGGTCGATGCTAGGTTGGCAAGGGGTTGGCAGCTGAGCCTGGAGAGGGTTGCGGAGGTATGCTTCCCCTCGCGCGCATGGCCTGGGCGCCAGGGGCGCATGTGCAACATGTACACGCGTGGGGGCATGCAGGGGCGCATGATGAAGGGGTTGCAGTCCTGCGACTTGGAGGCTGGTTGGCAGGAGGGCAGCGTGCGGCTGCTGGCGCAGGGCGGGATGTGCTGGAGAGTGTAGCCAGGGAGCATGCAACTGGAGCGTGTGCAAGAACCTGGCTGCAATTTTTTATTTTTTTTTTCATTTTGATTTTTTATTTTTTTGGTTTCTCAAACGAGGAATAGATATATAGAGAGGAAAATGCGCTGAATGGATTGGTGATTGTGTTGATGTGGTGTGTAAGAACAAGTAAAATAAATGTTTGATAAAATAAAAATAATTGAGGAAAAAGAGAATGAATACTTACATATGATTTCGTTGATGGTGCGGAGCAGCTATGCTGGACTCATGTTGTTGCCTCAAGAAGGTCGACGATGATGGACCTTTGAAGCTAAAGTAGCTTCCTGTGAGGGTGGTTGCGATGAAGTGGTTGAGACCACCTCAGGTCTTGCCTTGGAGAGGTCGTTGCTCGAGGAGGATGTTAGGCTGATGTCACCGACAGAAACACTCCAAGCTCGCTCTTATTTTCATTGAAACACAGAATGGCAGATGAAGAAAAATGAAGAGGGTGAGGGGAAAAAGAAGGAGGAAGTTGGAAAATAAGTGTGGCAGAAGTTGGAAAAGTGGTGGAAGATGAGAGTAGAATGGGGAGTTGGTGACTTGGGTGGGAAGTTGGAGTAGAGAAGAAGTAAAAGGAAAATAATAAGAAATAAATAAATGAAATATGTAGGCTCTGATGAAGAGAAAAGAAAATAAAAGTAGAAAAAGATATAATAAACAAATAAAAAAATAAAATATTTAAATAAATAAACAAATAAAAAATGAATAAATAAAATAAAATAAAATAAAATATGAAAATAGATAAATAAATAAAAATGCGAAAGACGCGTGGCGGCTTCAAGAGCGGCCACATATCGCTCTCAGAAAATTCAAAAATTAAAAGTAAACAAAAATAAAAAAGAAAGAACAAAATGGGTCAAATCAAAAAGCAGTTTCATGAAAGTTGCTCGTCTCAACGAGATCTACAACTTTCGTGAAGGATCAAAAATCAAAAGAAGTCATAAATATATATATATATATGAAAAATATTTAGGGGGTACCTTATAGATATAAAATACCAAAATTTTATCTTTTGTAGATTTTTTTTCATTTTTAAATAAGAGAAAAATCAAAATAAAATTAGAGAAAATATGAAAGGAATATTTATAATTTAATCTATTTTCAGGACTTTTCAATAATTAAAAAAATGAAAAGATAAAGGGTAGTTTGGTCTATATATACAATATACAATAGGGGCTCAAAACCAAGTTTCATATATGAACATCGATTTTTATGAAATTGGTCTTGTTTTGAAGGTATTTGAGTGTATATTACTTTAATAGTGAGTAGCCCTAAATCAAAAACTATATGAAAGAGATATACATATTTAAGGTTCTTAGTCTCAAACTAGAGCTCATGTTTTATTGGGAAATTTTACAAATTAGTATTTTTTTGATATTTTTCTTTTATTACTGGTAGTAATATATATACTATAGAGTAGTTTTTATTAGATTTGGAGTTAGTATAAAATATATACAAATAGATGAATTTAGCTAATATGCAAGTGAATATGTACAAGTGATTTTGGCTCCTTATTTAATGCAAATATGCATGTCATAATGCGAACATTAATTCTAAATGCATAATACGAATAATGCACAATAAAAGGAGATATGTAGCTAATTGCTCGGGAATGCAACTATATTTCAATTTTTACAATGATGAGTCACAGATTCATCAACCACCTTATACTTAATCCTTGTTCGTCCCTGAGCAACTAAAATGGAATGTAAAAGTGAATTGATTTTGTTCCATACCAAGGTCACGAACAAAAAAAATAAAAGTGGAGCTTGACTCGACCTTTGGATTAATAGTATGGAGGAATCTTATTGGGAATTGAACTTAAGACCTAACAACCTTTAAGTCCCACAAGTCTCTCATTCAAGTAACCTCAATAGTCAAGTCATAACAAATCCTCATACGCAAATTCTGATGACTATGAATCTTACTTGTACTTGATGAATCTGCGATTTGTCATCTTTATTCATTTATTTTAGATTAAAATCCCTTATAAAACACATGTACATAATACTAAATCCATATTCTTACTAACTAGCATCTATGTGTAAATATTGTATATTTGTATATTATTTTGACCTAAAATAAATAAATAAAGAAAGAAAGGAAAAATAAAGAAAAGAAAAGAAGATTGTATATATGTAATAGATGTAGGCTGACCCGAACCCCGAGAGAAGGTCAAGACTTGACCTGATCGACCAGGAATAAAGTAGGGGCAGATAGGGTCCTTAATCAGAAAATTCCAAAAAAATGTGTGTTCTGTAAATACTTCTCACTTATTGTGTAAATCTGTATAAAACTAACACTATTTTATTTGTATATAAATTAGCCTTAAATAAAATACTTTTCAAAACAAAAGTTATAAAAAAAATGTGGGCTAAATAATAAAAATAATTGCACAAAGAAATCATGTATATAATGAAAGTAACCACATTCGGAAAAAGCCATTAAGCGATAATTGAAAGATTAATTCCAGCTTCATATGAACTCAGATTGAACAAAGCTTACTTACATTGTATTCTAAATTAAATTATCTTTAAAATGGTTATGATTTCATAATTTTTGGTATTATAGTTGAAAAGTCGGTTTTCTGGGATCGTTTGTGCAATTTTGCCATTTATTTATTCATATTGTATTTATAAATATTTGTAAATATTTTTATTAAATATTGAAAATAAAACAATAATAAAAAATAATAAAATAAAAACTAATTTTCTTATTTACCATGTAGATAATGTCATATTTGTATATAGCATATGTATATAGTTAATTTTCTTAACTAACTATCACAAAAAATAAAAAAATTAATATTAAATTTTCCGATAAATAAAGTGATGAAAATAAAAAAATTAGTTAATTTTTGTAAATATTTTTGACACTGATCTTTTTATCTCTATCTCATTTCAATTTTTTTCCTTGTCTCTTTATCTTATTTCAAATTTTTGAACTTCTATCTCATTCTATCTATTAATAAGGCCCCTTCTTCGTCTTTTCAACTTGATCAATATTTGGTGAGAGGAGCCTTATCTCTGAGAGTCTTCTTGTCACAAAAGGGTGCCTAGCCTTCGAGCCGTCCAGTGACAACGCGTCGGCCTTCATCGAGGTGATCAAGGTCTTTTCCGCTCCTAAGGTAAGATCCATACTTTTCTTTTCTTATTTTTAGATTAACCATAGTTTTATTTTCTCGCCTCTTTATTTCTTCGTCATTTTTTAGATATTAAAAACCACTACGATTTGATCTGCCACCTACTCGATTTTCTGTTTCACCTCTCGATCTATTCACGCTCTTTTCTACCCCACACGATCTCTCAACTCCGGCCACGCACGGTGGCCAGAGACTCGGATTCGATTCCTCCATTTCGTCGGATCCTCATTCATGAATTCTGTTTGATTTGGGATCGAGTCATCATACTTGCATCCTAAATAGTTGATAAATTAAAAAATTAATTTAAAAAATATTTGTTTCCTTCTCTCTAACATTTGTTTTGCAGGATCATCTAAAAAAATAATTAAAAAAATTTAAAAACATTTCTATTTTTTGTTTTTAAATTCTCTATTTCATATTTAAAAAAAATTCTGCTACTGTTTACATTTCAAAAAAATATAAATAAATAAATAATATAAAAAAATGATCGTTGGCCGCTACCTCCACCGCATCCCAGCGGCGCCTCCGCTAGTCAAGTTCCGCGACCCCTACCGTCTTTTTCTCCAGCGAGCTGCCTGGAACCTCCAGTCCAACCGCTACAACCCCATCGCCTTCTTGTCGTCGACCAACACAGGGGCGTGTGTCGCCCCCATCTCTGCGTCGTGGAGCACCTGAGCCCACTGCCCGACTATCGCAGCCACCCCTCTGGCCGCGTCCCCACCTTGAGCTGCACAACCGTGAGGCTCTTCGTCTGAAGCTGCCGACACTACCGTGCCATCACGCGCGACTGGAATCCTCCCTGCGCAGCCCTTGGACCTTCCCGCCCACGCGCTGACGTCGTGCAAGGCACCATCTCCAACCTTTGGAGCAGTTCTCCACTAGCCACCTCCAAACACCGCTTTCCCTCCTCCACCGTTAGCTTGTTAAAATAACAAAAACGACCGTGCACTCTAGAGCCTAGCACATGCCTTGCACGTGCACTTTGGAAAATTGCAGCAAGCTCCCCCGGTGATTTCCATTTTTACTAGCAAGCCCCTGTCAGGAACAACATGTGTGTTACACACGTTTAGTGGGAAAATTACGATCTACATCCCTCTATTTTATCTTTGTTATTTATTCAATTCCAAAATATCAAATATTTACATTCTAGTCTCTACTTTCCAGACATTATCTTTATATGATTGTTTGATTGAAATAAATATTTTTCTTGCTCAATAAATTATGCAAAAATCATGTTATTCTCCTGACTTGTTCCTCTTCATTGCATAAATTTTTCATTGCATTTTATGTTCATTTGTTATTATTAAAAAAAATCAAAAGTAGTGTATTTTTCTCATCCTGAATTTCAAAATTCATAAAAATTCGAATATTTCTCTAAAAATTAGGGTAGTTGTATTTCATTGTCTTTTAAAATCTATCCAAATTTTACGTATTAATTCTTTTCAAAACCTAAAAAATGTAAAACATCAAAATATTGTAAATATCACAGAAAATTATATAAAAAATCCAAAAATCATGATTTCAGTTTTCTTTATAGATATTTGCATATATTTCATCATAAAAATATTTACCTGGAGTTTTGGCATTAGAATATTTTTATGTTGCAAATTACTCTAGGCTGTGTACTGTTCCTCATTTTTGTCACTGTTTGATTTTTAGAAAAATACAAAAACATCCGAAAATTCTAAAACATTTTCGAAAAACATTTCAAAATCTTTAAAATACAAAATATTTTATGGATTTTTCTGAGCATTTTTGTTATCATTGAAAAATACAAAAAGAGTTTCGTGTGTGTTGTTCTTTAAAAAAATGCAAAATTAAAATCACTGAATATTTAAAAATCAGAAAATAAAAAATAGAAATAAAAAAATTAAAAAAATTAAAAGAGAAAAATTCCACAAAAATCAAGGATGTTTGCCTTTGAGATTCCTGCCTTTTCTTTTAATTTATTTTTGGTTAATTGAATAACCCTCAAGAATCGTAGCCTCTCTGAGTTTGATCTTGTCTGCTATACAGGTAAATAAGTAGCAAAACATTTCTCTTGCTCCATATTATTTTCTGTAATTTTTTTGCAACAAGAAAAGAAAAAAATGTTTGTTTTTCACGGGATTTCTGGGAATAACAATGACACTTCCATTATTAATTTTCAGTCATCAAGAATCACGTGCCAATAAAATGGTGCCGTTGCCGGGAGGCACGGCGAGGGTAGTTAGGTTTCTCTTTTGACCTGCTATTCTTAATTGTTTATATCTCTTCACACTGACTTCATTGTTCATATCCATTGCATTCATTTCATTATTTGTGTTCATATTTCTATAAATGGTTTCTTACATATCATGTCTTTTCTTTTTCTTGCGAGAGCATGTGGAGCGAAGGAGGCAATCCTAGGAGAGCCGAGGCACCCAAGCGAAGCAGAGGCGGCTTGATTCTTCACCAAGCCGCAGAATAGCGTGAGAGGAGGAGAAGAAGATTTGAAGAAGACCAAACAAAAAGAGAGAGAGAGGGATTAGTTTCTTATTTATTTCTTGCAGTTGAACACTTGTAACAAGGACATTCATTTGTTGCAGGGTCTGTTTCACCAAGTGCCGGTGCACTTGGGGGACCTCACCGGATTTGTTTTTATCACCTTTATTTTCTTTGTTTCATGCGGATTTCGTGAGCTACCTTGATTGCTTTAATTAATTTTCTTGAGACAGGTAATTAATTAGGTCCAAACATCCTAAACAAGAATTTCTGTGCCTATAAAGTGGAGCGTAATTTGGACTTAGACAAATTATCCTGGTCTTCCCCGTTAATAGAAGTTATCATCTAAAAGGTTCACTTGCATTATATAGGATAGTTTATTTTTTTTGTATTTAAATTCTGCACGGATCATTTTGCATGTAGAGTGTTGGCGACAAGGTATGCATTTCTAACCCCTACATGCATCATCGTTTTTAATAACGTATTGGAATTTTCGATCTTCTTTCTTATTTTCACTCACATAAGATAAAAAGGAAATTAGACACCTGGTAGACGATTCATTGAAAATATTTTAACCAAGTGATAACTGCCTAAAATACGGGACTGCTAAAGAAAACTCGACCCTAAAATAAAACAAGGAAAAATCATTGTTTTGGGGAGAGTAACCCCCTCATTGTTTGGTTTGTATGTAATGAGAGAGCGGCCCACACACTAGGATAAAACCATGCCCTAACTCTTTTCATACAACCATCTTGGGTTAGTCGTTCTCCAGTGAGGATCTCTCCGGTAGCCAGTAAAGCGGCCCGCGACGTCCTTAACAGATTGAATTGATCGGGTAGCTGGTAAACGATCCGTAATTCATACTGGCTGGGAAAGATATAACTTTGGTATTAGGCCAGTCTCCTAGGAACATTGGGTTCCTAACATCTCACTTTAACCGCTCTGATAGATTGTATTATCACCAAACTCTGAAATTGACAAGATAATTGATCGAACCTTCACGGTCTTCACATTGCGTTGAGTTGGTGAACTAGGGGTATGTATATTGTTTGATTGCTTGTATTCATACTAGATCCTTCTGTGCATTTGCATCTTTTTCTTCACACCTTTTGACTTGACCCTCGTTCTCTCCCAATCATTTTCTCTTATTTCAGAGATGACTGACTAGAGTTATTTTAATCTGATCTTCGCATATCCCTCGTACCCTCCAGCCGATCCACCTTCCTTTTTCCAGGAGGATCTTCCTCCTGATTTTTATGCATATCCACCTAACCCATTATTTCAGGAGTCGGAGGACTTTGATTCTCACTTACCCTTATCCCACTTACCCGATCTTGGGATTTTGGAGTCACCTTTCATGTTGTCCACACTTGAGACCTTGAACCAGATGATAGAGAATATGAATTCGAATATTACCAATCTATTTAACATCAATAAGAGCCAGAATGCTGCTCCACTATTTGAGGATTTGGATTCACTTGAGGATAATCATGAAATCTTAAAACGCCCAAAAGATAAAAAAAATGAGAAACATTTAAAAACTCAAAAAGATTTCAGGAGACACATTCATGATTCATTTTGTAAAGAGAGGGCACCCATGCCAAACCATTTTCCCACACAGTCATTCACAACATGTCCCACCTTTGACCCCGAGGATGCCACTGTACAGACTGCTCTTGGCAATCTTCGTGTATATGCTGATTCCAATCTCCTCCATTGTATGAAGGAGGTCCCAAAATTCAAAAAATGTTGACTGAACCCGAAGTGGTGGCCACTATTCATAAGATCATTAAAGCCCCGCCTCGACAGGCCATGACAGATTTATCTACTCCTTAACAAGAAGAGAAAGTGAAGGAGAAGATCTGAGCATCACATTTTGACCATGTCCACTGCCTACGCCATCTCTCAACGTCTACATCTTAAGAAAGGGAACACTACAATACCTCTTGTGAGCTGCTCCATTTCTGACCATTCTTGTGATAACACTCTCCTTGACTATGGTGGTTCTTCAATAAATATAATACCCTTCTCTATGGTACAATCTCTTCATCTTGAGCCTCTCAAGAAAACCAGAATGATAGTTCAATTTGGTAATGGATCTATCAAGAGGCCGAATGGTATTCTAGAAATGTTGTCATTCTCATTAAGGGCATGCAATTTACTTCTGATTTTATCGCATTGCCTATGAAGACCTCCACCCTTGTGGAGAACCTCCAATCATCTTGGGACAACCTTTCCTCACCTCTGCGGGAGCCGTTATTGATTATGGATCAGGAGAGATTCATACCGTTCTGATGTAGGGAGCGATTTGTTGATCACTACACCTGTTACTGACCAGAGACCTGCATCCCGTGAGAGTGTGCCTGTGTTAGACAACCCTAAGGACTTTGACCATGATGATACTACCAGATATTTTTGTTGTATAATGGATGATATCGAGACCCGAGAATTCCTCTTCAAGGAGGACGACTCGAAAAACATAGACCTTGGAGTTCCCTCTTTTGTTACGTAGCGATGCATTGATGAATTCCGTGGAATTTACACGATAGACACCCTAGGGCGGAAGGAAGACTCTGAGACTAGACAAGACGGACACGATTTGACTACTTCCATTGATGAGTCCGTTCCTATTCACCATGATTTAGAAGAGACCGATAAGGTCGAATTTGATTTGATTGCTTTTATAAAGGAATTTAGGCCTTTTGATAAAGATGATGATCCAATAGAGGCTCGTCAGGCTAGAATCGATCTTACTTTTTTGGATAATGAATTCGAGCCTTTTACCTTTGATATTTGCGAGACTTCTCAGGCCATACATGACCATACTACTTCCATTGATTGGTTAAGGCTTGCACGCTCTGAAACCACTGAGGATGCATTATTGGTCGATCCTACTCAGTTTATGTCTAATGATGACCCCAATATCGACCTACACCTTGTCAGATCCATTCCCCAGTGGTCCGCAAGAAGTTCCGCTTTCGACCTTCTTGACCTTTGTACATGCACTCCTCTTGTATATCCTTTCGTTTTACTCTTTCTTCTCCCCTTTCATCGTTCACTCCTTTTCCGTGTATATATATGCGATACTTAGGATGAGCTTTATCCTAAGTATAAGGGAGGTGAAGGATTTGTTTTGTTCATATTCGTCCTGTTCATCACTCTTGTTGTTTCCTATACTTAGGGATACTATACCCTAAGTATAGGGGGGGTGATGTTGTACATACGTGTTTTTTGTTTCTTCCATTGAGTCTATATATTCTCTTCATCGGTTTCCCCTTTTGTGCACTCTACTATACTTAAGCTTACTTAATCCTAAGTATGGGGGGGGGGCGGATAGCCAACTTCTTATTTTTTATCTTTTCTTTGAGTCATTGTAGCATTTCACTTTTCTACTTTAGCACGAGTTATGTCTTCCTTTGTCGCTCTCTGATCACTATGAGGACATAGTTCGAGTTAAGTATAGGGGGGTGTTATATATATTGTACATGTACTTTAGACATAACCCATGCTTAAGATAATTATTTTAGGGGATATGTATATAATTTTGTAAAATCCACATGTGTAAAAAAACAAAAAAACAAAAAAAACAAAAAACAAAACAAAAAAATCTTGTAAATACTTGTATATATTCTACTAACCCTTGTCCTTAAAAAACCTAAAGAATACAAAACCAAAAATCTATAAAAATCTGCATAATTAAAAAAAACTTTCTTTCACATCTGCATTTTTCTCCAAAAATTCATAAAAAAGTTCAAAATGAGAAAATTGTTTAAAAAAATTGTTCTTTTCACATGCACATCATTTTTTAAATGCTTTCTCTGCATTGTACATATTTTCTTGCATTTGCATGTGCACTTTTCAGGAAAATATTGCCATTTAAACTAAGTCTGGAATAAAATTGAAGAATGGAACTTAGTTGGACCTTAATCCACTTAATTTTAAATGGAGTTAATACTATGTTCACATGTCATCTTGAGTAGTCTAAGTAGAATATTTAACAACATACGCTTGATTTTTTAAGACCGTCGCTTATCTTGGACAAAGCACTCCACACGCAGCTCTTCATGGATGAGGTAGTGAGGAGGCAGAATCTTTTAGCTTGGGGTAGAATATGAGGGTAGTACATCTAGGCGGAACCTCTCATCTTCCTCTAGGGAAGGAAGTGCGTCTCAACCTGGTCTAACGATGTTGAGGTCTATAGACAGGATATTGGGGGGTTGCAATAATGCTTCAAAAGAGGGATAGTCTACTGGCTCAAGAGGAAATCCTCCTTATGTACATGTTGCACCTTATATATACTTTCAAAAAAAAGAGTATGGAAAAATGCAAAATCTCCAAAAATGGATAGGCCTGATTGAAAAGTAAAATGCTTGTCGGAGTGTATATACAAGGATAAAAAGATAATAATACAATAAGAGCTTCAAAGATAATTTTTCGTAAGCTTGCAACGGATGACTTGGCTACACTGGTCATGTGTCTAAGGATAGGTAGCTACATCGGTTACCATCCAATCTTTTCTCCATCCCCTCTTCTTGTGCTGGTTGTACTTGAACTTAGAAGGGAATATCTCCGCTCCTCGAGGAAAGAGTTGCAAGACCGGGAAACTAGAGTTACCTTGTTGAGGGAGGTTGTTTCTTTGATACTTTTGAGATGGGGAGCTATATCTCACTTACACCGTACAAGTAAAGATTCATAGTCACAAGAATTTGTGTATGTAGAATTGTTTTGACTTACTGTTGAGGTGACCTGAATAAGAGTCTTATGGAACATAGAGGTTTTAAATCCATCTCCCATTAAGGTTCCAACACACTAATAATCCAAAGGTCTGACAGAGTTCCAAACTACAATTTTATGAAGAAAAGTTTAATACTCAATATTGTCCTAACTTCTTTATTTTTCCTTCCTTTTTTCCCTTATTCACTTAATCTTTCAAATAAGTGTTTATCGAGGGACTAGCAAAGGTAAAGCACAAGGGGATTATGAATATGTGATTCATCATCTTTATTCATTTATTTTAGCTTAAAATCTCTTATAAACCACTTGTACATACTAACTTCATATTCTTACTAACTTGCATCCATGTGTAAATATTGTATATTTGTATATTATTTGAACATAAAATAAATAAATAAATAATGAAATAAAGGAAAAATAAAGAAAATAAAAGAATACTGTATATATGTAATAGATACAGGTTGACCCGAACCCCGAGAGAATGTTAAGACTTGACCTAATCGACCATGAATAAAGCAGAGGGAGATAGGGTACTTAATCAGAAAATCCAAAGAAATATCTGTTTTGTAATACTTCTCACTTATTGTGTAGATCTGTATAAAACTAACACTATTTTATTTGTATATAGATCAACCTTAAATAAAAAAATTCAAAACAAAAGCTGTAAATAAAAATGTGGGCTAAATAATAAAAATAATTGCACAAAGAAATCATGTATATAAAAATAGTAACTACATCCGAAAAAAACTATTAAGCAATAATTGAAAGATTAATTCTGGCCCCATATGAACTTAGATTGAACAAAGCTCGCTTCCATTGTATTCTAAAGTAAAGTATCTTTAAAATGACTGTGATTTCATAATTTTTGGAGTTATGGTTGAAAAGATGGTTTTCTGGGATAGTTTGTGCAACTTTGCCATTTATTTTACATATTGTATTTGAAATATTTGTAAATATTTTTACTTAATATTGAAAATAAAAATAATAAAAAATAAAAAACTAATTTTCTTATTTACCCATGTAGATAATGTCATATTTGTATATAGCATATGTATATAGTTTATTTTCTTAACTAACTATCACAAAAAATGAAAAAAACAAACATTTAATTTTCCAATAAATAAAGTGACGAAAATACAAAAAAATTAGTTAATATTTGTAAATATTTTTGAATTTATCTTTTTATCTCTATCTCATTTCAATTTTTTTCCTTATCTCCTTATCCCATTTCAAATTTTTGAACTTCTATCTCAGTCTATATATTAATAAAGCTCCTTCTCCATCTTTTCAACTTGATCAATCTTTGGTGAGAGAAGCTCCATCTTCGAGAGTCTTCTTATCGCAGAAGGGTGCATAGCCTCCGAGTCGTCCGGTGACATCCCATCGGCCTTCATCGAGGTGATCAAGGTCTTTTCCGCTCCTAAGGTGAAATCCATATTTTTCTTTTATTATTTTTATTCTAGATTAATCGTAGTTTTATTTTCTCGCATCTTTATTTCTTCGTCATTTTTTAGCTATTAAAATCCATCACGATTTGATCCGCCACCGACTTGATTTTTCGTTTCACCTCTCGATCTATTCGTGTTTTGTTCTACCTCGCAAGATCTCTCAGCTCCGACCACGCATGGTGGCCGAAGACTCGGATTCGATTCCTCCATTTCGTCGGATCCTCATTCACCAATTCCATTTGATTTGAGACCAAGTCAACATGCTTACATCCTAAATTATTGATAAATTAAAAAAGTAATTAAAAAAAATATTTGTTTCCTTCTCTCTAACATTTTGTTTTACATGATCATCTAAAAAGTTAATAAAAATAAAAATTGGAAAAAACATTTCTATTTTCTATTTTTAAATCTCTATTTCAGATTTACAAAAAAATAAAAAAAAATTCTACTACTGTTTACATTTCAAAAAAATATAAATAAATAAAATATATAAAAAAGGTCGCTGACCGCCACCTCCGCTACATCCCAGCGGTGCCTCCACTAGTCATGTTCCACGACCCCCACCGTCTTTTTCTCCAGCGAGCCACCTGGAAGCTCCATCCCAGCTGCGCGACCCCATCACCTTCTTGCCGTCGACCAACATAGGGGTGTGTCTCACCGCCATCTCTGCACCGCGCATCACCTGAGCCCGCTGCCCGACTGCCGCAGCCATCCCTCTGGCTGTGTCCCCGCCTTGAACCAGACAGTCGTGCAGCTCTTCGTATGAAGCTACCAACACCACCATACTGTCGCGCGCGACTACCGTTCTCCCTACGCGGCCCTTGGCCCTTCCCGCCCGTGCGCCGACGCCAGGCGAGGTGCCATCTCCAGCTGCTTGGAGCGGTTCTCCACTAGCCACCTCCGAGCACCGCTTTCCCTCCTCTACTGTTAGCTTGGAGCGACGTCACCACCTTAGCCCATCTTTGACTTGAAGAAGAAGAAAGCGGTGGCCACTTTAGCCCCCTCCTATCTTTGAAGAAACAAAGGCAACAAAAGGGAACCCTAGGACATTGAATTAAAAATAGGAAAAATTACATCTGAGCCTTCAAAGTTATCAAAATAGCAAAAACATCCCTGCACTCTAGAGCCTAGCACCCGCATTACACGAACCTTAGAAATGTTATCCTCTAAAGAGTCCTCAAAGCAAATCATTGAAGCAGTTTATCTGCTCGAAGGATACTGTTGAGATCTTGAAGTCTCATACTTAACATTCCTAGACTCCGGCATGTATTACCAGGTCGAGTATGGACCATCCGAATGGCAGATATTGTTCGAAACCTCAAATATAGGATTTAATTAACGGAAGGCTTCTATTTCTAGCTCATGAGTCCAAGCCCATATATGTGGAGGCTCTTCAAATGTCTGATATGAAGGCTGGTCAATGGAGCCTTGATTACCAGAGTAAATCAAGGCAGGAAGATCATATAATGCATGCCTCTCCATTTGTTTTGTCCGATCGACCATGTTATACTCTAAGGTCATGTCAGGATCTGTATATGTAAATTGTTGTCCGGTACCAACTTGAGATGAGAATGAGGTCTATGGGGTCACATAATTCTGCCAATAATTTATCTTAGCAATGGTTTTCTCTTTGAATTGTTCATTGATTCCAACAAGCGACCAATTATGAGGTGAGGTAGCTCAGGTTGGAAGTAGATCAGGGGTATAAGAAGGTGGGGTAGGTGAGAAGTACGAAGAAGTGGGGAAGTCAATCAAAGTCCTGACTTGATGGTTTGGATGGGGGTATGAGGTGAAATAAGAAGGTGAAGATGATCAGATTATGGTCGAAGAGGAGTGACCTGGATATGATGACCACTACCCTAACATCTTGAAGAGGAATGGATGATTGTAAGCGGATCGAGGTAGAAAACATGCAAATACATAGGATAACGTATACAATCAGAGACAAAACAAACACAAGAGAAAACCCCAAATTCACCTACTCTATACGTGAGGGCCGTAAAGGTTCGGCCGAATTATCTTGTCAGTTTAGTTGGTGATAAACGCAAGTCTTGAAAGATTAACAAGTTGTTAGGTGCATGTATTTCCCTACAGACTGTCTCGATTCTTACAACTAGTTGCACCCACTTTCAACCAGTATAGGAGTAAACGCAGACTGTATAAATACAGCTACCCATTTCTTAAGGAAAAAGGCTTACACGACGTCCTCTAAACATCCCACTCTGCTAAGGAAATCCGAGCTATTTACTGGCTACCTGTAGATCCTCACTGAAAAGTGGTTAATTATTTTTTAAATCAATAGTCTATATGAAAATCCTGTCTTTGACTCTATCCTAATGTCATCTCTCTCTCACTTGCAAGTAAATCAGACAATGACGTGATTGCTCTCCCACAAACAAGGGTTAATTTTAGTCAATTTTTTGGTCTAGTTCAATTAGTAGTCTCCATTTTAGAGATTAGTTGTTACTGTAATTATTCCACACAAGCAATCATGTCTACCATCCAGTCCCAATTCCTTTATCCTAGGTTAAAAAATTGAGAGAGAGAATCGAAAAAAGCTGATGCAATAGAGAAAATGATGATGAATGATTGAGTAAGAAAACTTATAGTGCCTCTAGCTCTCTACATGCAAGATGCAATAGAGAACTTAATTTTACACTACAAAAATGCAAACGAGAAAATCGTTCCTAGACAGGCAGTTCTATTAGTGAGTGAAGAACATTTTAAATTTTGATTAATAGTTCTGCGGTCTAAGTGTGTCTCCTTAAATGTGGTGCGTGGTCCTATATTTAATGAGCACAAGAAATAAGATAAATACTCTAAGAGCTGCAAGTGAAAGTCCTAGTCTACATCAATAATCCACATGACCACGAAGGGTTCAATGTCCAATCCCGATATAAGCATGATATTCCACACAGAATACACTAGAAATCAAGAAATTAGTAAAAATTAAATAAATTGGAAATATTTCCTCAAAAATCTTTTTGGCGTCTCAACAACCGACTCAATCCACGAATCATCGGCCTCTGATGCACTCGAGATGCATCAACATGAAAAAAGCCGCTCCAAGTCCATCGGTACCTCGCACAAAAATATAAAATTTATGTCAGAGAGAGAGATATCAAAATATATAAAAAAGAGAAAAAATATAATTGAGAGAGAAAAATGTATTAATTACAAGTTGGTTCGGGGGTCAGACTATCCGAATGATTGGAAAACTAATTCTAATTCTCTAAAATGATCCTAAGTTGTTTGCCTCTCCGACAATGACACCATTTGATGAACCCTTGAATGCCCATCGTTAATCACGTGAAATTGACATTTAGATGTCCATTTATTGCAGTCGGGAAAAATCATATTAATAAAAAATTAACCACACGAATCGATGAATCAACGACTTAATTAATGTGCGATTTTATATATTTTTAACTGGACAAGCCCCAGGGTCAACTCAAGGAGGCAAAGGAACAATGTCAGATCAAGTTAGATAAATTAGCTCACAATTTTCTAAGCGGGATTTTTTGTATTTTTTATGCAAAAGAAATGCAAATGCAAAAATGTGGATGAATTAAGTTAATACGAAAACGCACAACTTAGCCACATTAAGTTTATTACATTAATCTGATTTAACCAAATTATATTTTTTATGTAAATATAATTCAATGATAAATGCAAATCTTTTGGGATTTTTCGATTTAAAATGCAACAATTAAAAATGCAAACATTTTAGGGGTTTTATGTAATTTTTCATGCAAACAGAATGAAAAACTATGAAAATTTTACTAGAAGTGAAATATGATGAAATAAAGCTACCTTATTTTTTGGAATTTTCTAATAATATATGGGTTTTCTATGATTTTTTTAATACAGATAGATTGAATGTGAGTAATAAATTTCTAATAAATCCACGAAATCAAATTATAAAGTGATTTATCTCAAAAAGAGATTTTAATAAGAAAAATTAGAGAGTTGAAATTTTACAAAAATAATATTCATAGACTTAATTAAAAATCAATTACAGAAATCACTCAAGAATTTATTTTAGGCAAAGATACATCCTTTTTTGATGAAATTTGGGTATTAATAAAAGAGCACCTAAAAGCATCTTCTCTGATTTTTTTCATAATTTTCAGAATAATATTTAATTGAGTATGAATTTTAGACCTTGTAATGGGTAAAATATGCAAATTTTCATCAAAATAATTTTAGTTAATTACTTCTAAAAAAATTACAAAGAAATATCCTAGAAATAAATAATTTAATGCTATACAATATATAATTTTTGATTAAAAGAATGATGTAAAAAAAGTCCAAATTTAAGCACAAATATAGGGGTGTCTTTGCAATACATGAATAGAAGTCAAGAAACAAACTGTGCTTAAGGGTACTTTACAAATAAATAAACTTAATGGATTTAATATGTAAATTTCTAAAAAATAAAATAATAAAAAGAGGGAAAGAAATCAACCTTTGTTTCCACGTGGGTTCCCAAAAACTTCTCATGCTAGGTGTCACAGGGTCAAAATCCCGCTATCGATTTCGACCGATCCTGTGCGGCGTTAGCTAACCCGTAGCTAACCAGCCTTTCCGAGTAGAACGGTCACGGACGCGCTCCAACTCTTCTCGATACTCCTGCTTGCTAGCACACCGACGCTTCCAACACAAACACGAGCACGAACCCCGGATCGCTCAAGAACACTCTCAAGAACACGCTCAAGAACGCTCAAGAACACGACCACACGATCACACAAGCACGGGCACAAAGCTCTTCTCTTATTAGAAGGGGAACTCTCTCTCTGGAGTGGGTGTCTACAAATGAGCCACCACCTCTCCTTTTATACAAGACTCAAGGCAACTCAAGGGACACTCATTATTACATCTACAATAATGATACATAAAGACACAAGAGACCCTTCGAGTTCTTTGGCAACCCTTCGCGTTCCTCAGCAACTCTTCGTCTGCTCGTCTCTTCGACTCCCTTGTTGTCCTTTCGTCTTCCCGCACGGTCGACGCCCAGTCAACCGCCCAGTCACCAGCACGCATGCGCTCCAACGCCCTGCTGATGTAGCTTTGCCGTAATTCGCCAAGTGCCACCGAACACTTGGTCTTGTGCCATAAGGGAACTCGCGGCCTCCAGACCCTCGTGCGGTAAACCCTTCCTTAGCGTTCTCCAAGCTAAGGGGAAGTCCTCCAGAACTTCGCTATCGTGGCCTCCAGACCACTCTCGTACGTGTACGACCGAGCATGCTCGACAATGCTCGTACTCAGCACCTGCAACGCTCCATACCTCCTTGGACCGACACGCATCAATACCGATACCGTGCGCCTTCGTGCGTACGCCTCTATGACCATACCGCATAGCTCCTCTATGCGTACTGCTTCACTACGTACTGCCCTTCTGCGCTCGCGTATGTATGACTACGTGCATCCACTGTCATGTCTTGCACTGCTGTCTGTACTCGCTGTGCTCGCACTGCTACAAGCTTCACGACACTCTGCTACCGAGCCAGTGTCCTCTGTGACGCTTCTCCATGTCACGTACGGTAGAGCCTCCAGACTCTCGTGAATAACCTCCGTGATATCCACGCATTTTCGGACTCCTCCTGAAGTCCAGCTTCATCGATCATTCTCGAGCATCCAGCTACCGTGTCTGCACGATCATTCTCGATCACGGAATTTGGGGGTGTGACAAGCCTCCCCCACCTGAAGAATCGGTTGTCCTCAACCGAGCATTCCCTCTTCAGCTGGCGTCCCGTCACGATCCTCCATCCGCTATGCACCTCCTGATGCTGCTCAATTGGAAGGATGGTGCAAGAGTGCACCGCCGCCCTTCCCGCATTTGTTCTTCCCACGAACCGCGTCCCTCCATGACTTGGTCTTCGTCGTGAGAAATGGATCTTCCTCGTCAGCTCCTGTTCTCGATGTATCCCTCCTGGATACAGCAGCTCCATCGCTGGTTTGTGGCAGCTCCAGCTCCACATGTGGAGTACTCACCTCCACGCTTGCTCGTTGACGATCCCGATTGTTCCCTGTAGGCGCCCCTACATCTTGGGAAATGAGCACCTCCTGTGCTCCGGGCATCTTCGGTATCTTGCCTTTTGCAAGATCGTTGGTGGTGTGGTTCGTCACCACTCCACGCCTATGGACATGTAACTCGTTGTCCATGCTGCATCGCCCTCCTGAGCTCTGCATCGGCTCCTCGTGCACGGATGTTCTCCTATCCGCGGCTTCGGTTGTGTGCCTCCATTGCACACCTTGGTGCTCCGTACGCACCTGCGCACTCCTGTGCATCCTCGATCGAGCCTTGGCGCCTCCAAAGCTCTTTGTTGTGGAGTTCCCTCGCTCCACCGAATTCGAAGCCCCAGCCCGAAGTGTTGTGAGGCGTACCTTGCGCATAGCACCGATTGCTCCCAAGCGTACCTCACCTTCTTCTTCATCCTCCTCGTCCGTACGAAGAGCGTTGAGCATCTCCTTCTTTGGGCATTCCCGCGCCCGATGCGGTCCGTCGCATATGAAGCACCCCTTGTTCTTGGGTTGCTCCCTTCTCTTGGAGTACTCTCGTTCCTCCATTGGTGGATCATGGGCAACGCCTTTGCCCTTGTCCTTCGACCGTGCCTTCTGCTTGCCGGTGAACTCCCTCTCTTCAGCGTTGTAGCCTGGTTGGGCCGCCCCATAATCGACCAACGCATCTGCCACCACAATCGCTGAATTCAGGTCCTTCACGCCCTGCCTCCGCAGTTCGGCTTGCGCCCAGCTCTGCAACCCGATCGTGAAGTTGAACAGCTTGTCCTCCTCTGACATGCCCTTGATGTCCAGCAGCAAGGATGTAAACTGCTTCACGTACTCACGAACAGTGCCTGTCTGCTTCAAGCGTCGAAGAGCCTCTCGTGCAATCCACGCAGTGTTCTTCGGCAGGAACTGCGCCTTCAGTTCCGTGACTAGATCATCCCACCTGGATATCTTCGGTCTTGCCCCGTCTGCTGCACGGCTCCTCCACCATAGCTTGGCGTCGCTCGACATATACATTGATGCCAAGCCGACCTTCTCGGCTTCCCTCGTCTTGGTCGCCTCGAAGTAAACTTCCATATCCCATAGGAAGTTCTCCAAATCCTTGGCACTCCGCGTACCTGTGAAGGGTTTGGGTTCGGGTACCTTGCGTCGCTGCACCTCCGTGGAGCTCCCGCTGTTCGCCAACGCCTTCTTGATGAGGGAGATCTCGCTGCGTAGATCCTCCATCATCGTGTTGAACGTCTCCAGTTTGTCCTCCAAGGACTTGATCTGCTCCGTTGAGCGTTGGGACTCGTCCCCAACATCCGATCCTTCTGAAGAACGATCCTCCAAGACGGCGATGCGATGGGCATGAGTCCCAATGGTGGACTCCACTTCTGCCATCGCTTGCTCCAGTGCTGTTACGCGATCGGTAACACCCACCATCTTCGCTCCGCTGATTGAAGACGTACTTGCACCAACAAGTATCCTCTGTTCCCGCGATCGTCTGCACCAACAGCCGCTCGTAGCTTTGCCCGCTTCTTGGCACCAACCAAGCTCTGATACCAAGTGTCACAGGGTCAAAATCCCGCTATCGATTTCGACCGATCCTGTGCGGCGTTAGCTAACCCGTAGCTAACCAGCCTTTCCGAGTAGAACGGTCACGGACGCGCTCCAACTCTTCTCGATACTCCTGCTTGCTAGCGCACCGACGCTATCAACACAAACACGAGCACGAACCCCGGATCGCTCAAGAACACTCTCAAGAACACGCTCAAGAACGCTCAAGAACACGACCACACGATCACACAAGCACGGGCACAAAGCTCTTCTCTTATTAGAAGGGGAACTCTCTCTCTGGAGTGGGTGTCTACAAATGAGCCACCACCTCTCCTTTTATACAAGACTCAAGGCAACTCAAGGGACACTCATTATTACATCTACAATAATGATACATAAAGACACAAGAGACCCTTCGAGTTCTTTGGCAACCCTTCGCGTTCCTCAGCAACTCTTCGTCTGCTCGTCTCTTCGACTCCCTTGTTGTCCTTTCGTCTTCCCACACGGTCGACGCCCAGTCAACCGCCCAGTCACCAGCACGCATGCGCTCCAACGCCCTGCTGATGTAGCTTTGCCGTAATTCGCCAAGTGCCACCGAACACTTGGTCTTGTGCCATAAGGGAACTCGCGGCCTCCAGACCCTCGTGCGGTAAACCCTTCCTTAGCGTTCTCCAAGCTAAGGGGAAGTCCTCCAGAACTTCGCTATCGTGGCCTCCAGACCACTCTCGTACGTGTACGACCGAGCATGCTCGACAATGCTCGTACTCAGCACCTGCAACGCTCCATGCCTCCTTGGACCGCCACGCATCAATACCGATACCGTGCACCTTCGTGCGTACGCCTCTGTGACCGTACCGCATAGCTCCTCTATGCGTACTGCTTCACTACGTACCGCCCTTCTGCGCTCGCGTATGTATGACTACGTGCATCCACTGTCATGTCTTGCACTGATGTCTGTACTCGCTGTGCTCGCACTGCTACAAGCTTCACGACACTCTGCTACCGAGCCAGTGTCCTCTGTGACGCTTCTCCATGTCACGTACGGTAGAGCCTCCAGACTCTCGTGAATAACCTCCGTGATATCCACGCATTTTCGGACTCCTCCTGAAGTCCAGCTTCATCGATCATTCTCGAGCATCCAGCTACCGTGTCTGCACGATCATTCTCGATCACGGAATTTGGGGGTGTGACACTAGGGCACTAGCGCACAACTTGGAGGGAGGAGCAGCTACGGCATACGGTCGTGGGGCGACGCGAACTCACAGGCTGTGGTTGAAGGTCGCGTGCGGTAGACGGGGTGCGGCCACAGGAGGATGGCGTTGGAAGGTGGCGGTGCATGCAGAGGCGACGACACGAGGAGCATGCCAGCGGGTGACTGGAGGCTGGAGGGTGCGTCTGGCGGTGGAGTCACGGGAAGTCCTGTCTTGTAGAGGAGGGGGACGCGCGAGCAGGTGCGGAGTGTAGGCGGGCGCTGGAGGAGGAGGCAATGCATCACGCATAGGAGGCACGAGCTGTATGGCAACTTGATGCCGCTGGAGGAGGGGTCGTGACTGTATGCGATGGTGGCAAGGGTGGTGTGCTTGTAGGAGGAGTGGTCGACGATGGGTTGGCGAGGGGTTGGCGACTGGGACTGGGGAGGGTCGCGGAGGTATGCTTCCCCTTACGCACGTGGTCTGGGGTCTAGGGGGCATGGGTGCAGCACGTACACAGGCGAGGGTGTGCATGAGTGCGAGACGGAGGGGCTACAGTCCAGCGACCCGGAGGACTGCGTCTGGATGCTGGTCGGTAGGAGGGAAACATGCGACCACTGGAAGGAGGCGAGACGTGCTGGAGGGTGCAACCAGGGGGTGTGCGGCTGGAGCACGTGCAAGAACCTTGCTGTAAATTTTTTGATTTTTTGATTTTTTGGTTTCTCAAACAGAGAATAGATATATGAAGAGAAAGAGGAGGTGAATGGGATGATGATTGTGTTGATGTGGAGTGTAAGAACAAGAAAAATAAATGTTAGATAAATTTAAAAAATTAAGGAAAATAGAAGGAATACTTACATGAGATTTCACTGATGGCGCAGAGCAGTTATGTTGGACTCCGGTTGTTTCCTCAAGAAGGTCGGCGAAGATGGACCTTCGAAGCTGAAGCAGCTTCGGATGAGGGATGGCCGCGACGAAGTGGTTGAGACCACCTCGGATCTCGCCTTGGAGAGGTCATTGCTCGAGGAGGATGTTAGGTCGCTGTCATCTATGGAAACACTTCAACTCTCTTTTTCGACGAAACACAGAATGACGGATGAAGACAAATGAAGAGGATGATGGGAATAAAAGGAGGAGGAAGTTGGAAAAGAAGTGGGGTGGAACTTGGAGAAGTAATGGAAGATGAGGGGAGAATGTTGAGTTGGTAACTTGGGTGGAAAGTTAGAGTAGAGAAGAAGTAAAAGGAAAAAAATAAAAAATAAATAAAATAAACAGGCTACTAAAACTAATGAATAGAAAAGAAAATAAAAAAAAGAAAAATATATAGAAATAAATAAATAAAATAAATAATTAAATATTTAAATAATAAAAAATGAATAAATAAAATAAAATACGAAAATAGATAAATAAATAAAAATGCGGAAGATGCGTGGCAGCTTCAGGAGCTGCTAAGTATCTCTCCTAAAAAATTTAAAAATTAAATATAAACAAAAATTAAAAAGAAATAACATAACGAGTCAAATCAAAAAGTGGTCTACATAAAAGTTGCTCGTCTCGACGAGATATACAACTTTCATGAAGGATCAAAAATTAAAAGAAGTCATCTATACAAAAATATTTTTAGAGGTACCTTATAAATATAAAATACCGTATTTTATCTTTTACATATTTTTTTGTCATTTTTAAATAAGAGAAAAATCCAAATAAAATTTAAAAATACGACATGAATATTTACAACTTAAACTTTTTTTGATTTTTAATAATTATGAAAATAAAAAGATAAGATAAATGGTAGTTTGGTATATATATATATACAATATACAATAGGGGCCAAAATCAAAGTTTCATATACGAACTCTCTTTTTTTATTAAATTAGCCTTGTTTGAAGATATTTAAATGCATATTACTTTGATAGTGAGTATGGGATCCAATGGTTGAGGATGAATCTGGGACATCTGCCCAAATCGGACGGCTAAACCAGACATTGTATTAGAGAGACATTCACATTTTAAGGTTCTTTGTCTAAAACTAGGGCTCGGGTTTTATTAGGAAATTTTACAAATTAGTATTTTTTGATATTTTTATTTTATTAATGATAGTAATATATACACTATGAAGTTGTTTTTATTAAATTTGGAGTTAGTACAAAATATAAACAAACATATGAATTTAGCTTATATATGTGAATATGTACAAGCGATTTTGTCTCCTTATTTAATGCAAATATGCATGCCAAAATGCGAACATTAATTCTAACTACATGAATGCGAATAATGCACAATAAAGGGAGATATGCAACTAATTTCTCGGGAACGGAGCTCTATTTTCAACTTTTTGAGTGATGAATAACAAATTCATCATCGACCCAGACCCCTCACGTTCGAGGACATCATTTCATTTAGCAACATGGTGGAGCCTCCTTAGCAGTTGTGGTTGTACTACCCCTAGACATTCAGCAAAACCTCTGTCCAGTAGACTGAAGCGACTTTGTTCTCCCCAAGGCGACTCCCCACCCTCTGGATGATGCGTTGTAGGTTCCAACCGCTCCTTAGAATCCAAAATCTCTACCATGCGCTTCCTTCTAGCCGACCTCAACGTCGCCCCCTTCCCAAAGAGCACTCCCGATCTAGGCCATTCGTCGAGGACTCCCCTCCATATTGCTCCCTCAAAGCACCTATAAATCGAGCCACAACTGCCTGCTACAGACCTCCTACGCCCACACCAGCATTATGTGCCACCACTGTCTAGATGCCTCCTCCAACCTCCCTTTCCACGAACTTCCCCTCAGCCAACCTTCCCTCCCACCGCTTCGAGAACCTCCAACAACACCTCCTCCTCTTTCAAAGCATTATAATCCTCTACCAGCCTTTTTTTCGCCAGCCCCTCCCCCAGACCAGGTCTGCCCAACGGATGACATGAAAATCAATATCGACTAAGCTGGAAAAATATGAAATGTTGTTGTCCTCAATTAATCCAATCAGTCAACCAGGAAAATAACCACTAAAGAAGATCAAGTAATCAAATATGAGCAGTTTGTATTTTATTTACCTAGTATAGCGACCAGGGTCGAACACAAAGAGCATAATTTTAAAACTAAGTAGTTAAACTTCTCAGAAACATATTTTTTAATGGTTTTTAATTTTTCAAATTTTTATTTTTTGAATAAAAGCAAGTAAGCTCAATACACACAAAACACACACGCCTCTCTTTTTGTATTTTTCAAAATAGCAAAAAGTACTCAGAAAATTACAGAGAAAATGTTTTTAGGTTTTATAGGTTTCTAAATATTTTTGGTATTTTTTTTCTAGATTTTCAGATATTTTTAGAATTTTATAAAAATCAAACAGTGGTAAAAGTACAAAACAGTGCACACTCAGGACAAATTTGCAAATTAAAAATAATTAAAAGTAATGATAATATTCTGAAAAATCTTTTTAAACAGGAACAACAAATACAATTTTTGGATTTTTCTTTGATTTTATACAATTTTATAAGTTTTTAGGTGTTTTTTTAGGGTTTTTATAAGGATTTTTCAGGTAAGCGACGAGGAGATGGAGTCGACCTCCGACGAAGGTGGGGGAAAGAGGTCTCTACTTGATCTCGTTCTGATGAGCAAGATGCAAGATGGCTAGGTTGTGTAAGAAGGGTGGCGATGAGTCGGTGTCTCGATCGGTGTGGGTGGATGTAGAAGCGGGGCTCCAGACTCGATGGTCGGAGCAAAAGAACTATGCCGAAGGTAAAATGGAAAGATGGATCTAAACAGGAAGTGAGGGCAAATGGGTGATACATGAAGCTTCTGAGGAGTTCAACAATGTCAGGAAAACGCATGGCGAAGGATGTGGCCTCAACTGGGTTGCGACTAGCCAAGGAGGCTAAATGTGGGGGAGCTCTGACTATGTAGCTTGAGCGTCGAAGACACAATACCAATATGTGCTCCGAAGGTGGCTCTAGGAAGCTGCCACTCAGCCGGAGGTGGCTAGGGGTAGAAGGGTCACAAGATACGAGCTGTCGTATGCAAGAGGCGAAGGAGTGCTTAAATAGGATTCCCGAGGGTCTGGAAGGATCGACGAGTGGAGCAAAACCCTAGGTAGATCCGATCCTCCCTAGGACCCGTGAGGATCACGGATTCTAGGAGAGGAATCAAGCGGTGGAAATGAGTCAAACATACATCAGAGTCGGGCGTGAAAAGTGGGAGAAAAAGCTCCGGCGAGACACGTGCAGACCTGACCCGGTTGGAAGGAGACGTTGACTGAAGTCACAGTGCAGACATGGACCAATAGGAATTCAGGATGCACAAAAATAAAATGAAATTCAATAAAAAATATTAAATGATTTTAAATTTAAAAGTGTATAAAAAAGTTTATTATTTTATAAGCTATTTTCCTGTGACTTTTAGTTATTTTTATGAAGAATAAAATGAGGCATACAGTATAATGTGTTATGTACATGTATATTATACCTATGTTTATGTACACATATTTTTATTTTTTTATTTTTACAAAAAAAATTTCATTTTATATTTTACTTATTTACACAATAACTTAAGGAATATAAAATGATTTTTATAAATTAATAAGGTTGTAAAATAAATATTATATACATGTATCTTTCATACACGGAATTATTGATTTTATTTTTATTTTTATTTTGTTTTTATGAATTTTATTTTATATTTATATTATTTATAAGGCAATATACAAGGGTGTAAAAAGAATAGGATACTTATATTTTGTTAAAAATAAATAATCAAATATTTTATACAAGTATATCTGGTATGTACAATACATAGTGCATCCTTATCTCTCTACTTATTTTCTTTACGATCAGGTAAAAATTTGACCATCTCTTGGGGTTTGGGTGACTCTGTATTTATTCTAAATTCACCATTCTTTTTCTTTTATCTTTATTCTTTTATTTTTGCAAAATGGGTGTTAATTATGTTATATTAACACATGCATGCACAGAGTTGATTTAATGTATTTACATATATTTATAGATGGTTTTGCTAAAAGATAAAGTTAAAATAAAAGAATAAAGAATGAGAATTATGCATCACCGGCTGAGCCCCCTCCCCTCCCACGGGGTGCTCCGTCGGCCACAGAGCTTGACCCTCCGCCTCCGAGAAGAGTATCGGACCAGCCCCCAGGGATCCCCCAGTCGGATGGCTCCGAGAACCTCAAAACCAGAGGCCTCCCAGAATCCCCCAGCCTAGACCGCCTCGAACCACACCTTCATGGCGCTTCGCCCCACCAGATTCTGAGAGACCTCCCAGAACCGCTCCTGTATCTGAGTCCGCTAGAAAGAACCCTTCACCCAGTACCCGGTTTGTCGAATCCATGCATGCTCACGGATCCGCATCGGGTTTCATAACCTGCTCCACTTTCAGATCCGTAGCTGGACCCCCGCCCAGAATCCACAGTTGATCCCCCGTCCAAACCTCATCCGGATCCCTTCCTGGATCAATGCCCACCTGGATAGCCTCCACCGCCCGGACCCTCCGTCCCGATGCCACTACACGTGCTTCCTCCAGCAGGGCAACTTCAATGGGCACCACCCCACTGACACTGTTAACCTTTTCGGGAAATGAAAAGGCCTCCAAAGAATTGTACCCTCCCACTTCGAAGGATTTATCTTTACCGTTGCATGAAAACCGTGGAGTATGTTTCTCTAGAAGACTCTCCACCACGACCTTCTGACTTCCCTCCGTCGCAACCTTTCGACCTCCCTCCGCTACCACCTTTCAACATCCCTCCTCGACCACTAGAGCTGCCGCCGAGCCACCTTTGACGACCTCCGACCAGACCTTGCGTCGCCTCCAAGCTGCAGGTCTTTCGTCACTAGGAAAGAAGCACGAGCTAATAGAGTCGACCTCGATATCCAAAGCCTCGCTGCAAAGCTGAACCTTTCTCCAGCCCAACTTCTATGGGCTGAACTCCCGCACCCGAACAACCAACTTCGCTTCCCTCCCCCTCGTGCAACCATCGGACTCGACTCCAACCAGCACGGATATCCCAGCGAGAATCTCCCGTACATCCTCCTCCCTTCTCCGCACGACCGGAACGTCGTGCATATACACCTTGTTCAAAGATAGAAATGCTATCCTACCGTTAAAGCTTCCTGGAGGACGCCACCGTAGGAGCACCATACCACTCTTGCTCAAATGTAAGATCACCTTAGCCTCAAGCACCAAAAGGCCCTGAGCTATTACCCGCCATGGGCTTTAGTATAGCCACATTGCCACCCTAACACCCACCCGTAGCTGCTCCGACGTCCGATTGCCACAAAACAAGGCACGAGAACCTTCTCTCTCGTTGACTAGAATCACATCCTTCCATGTCGACTCTTCCGTTTGAGTTTTCCCCAACCCACTGCTCACAGGACACGCTCTCACCCGCTGCACAAAACCACAAGAAGTGAATCATCTCACCGACTCCCGACAGGGGCTCGCCCAGTGACGGAGCAATCCGCAATTGAAGCAACCTTGATCGAAAGGGTTTCCTTTATGGTCATGGCTCAAACCAACACAGGCTGGAGTCCTTCCCCTGTGTTGCACTTCTAGCTCCTGCTATCGAGCCACTCGTCTCCTTGAACGAACCATCACCCACTGCCCACTGCTGCCTCCGTTCTGTCCCCTTCCCCGCTCATGGTTCAGTCAACCTCAATATGTTTCCTTCATTCCAATGGCCATGATTTTATTACATAAATTTGCAATTACAATTAATTTATTTAAAAGAAATTAAATATATTGAATATTCATCAACTTAACTTAATGTGAATTAAATCAATTGATATGGAAATAACTGAAAAGAGGACAAGTCTCCTTCCTAATGTAGAGTCGAAAACCACATTGAATTAGGATTCAATAGTAATCGTCCATCCTCTGTAATGGGAATGTGGCCTCATTTTTCCAATTTTGTGAGATATCATATCTCACCAAATATTCCACTTGTGCAACAACTTTTATCGCTAAATTATTCACTAAAATAATTCAAAATTATTTTTGATAATTTTAATCATGCGTTGAGAATTATAAATTATATTCAACCACATGAAAACTCGACTTCTACAAGGGTATAAAATAATATCCTTAAAGAGAGCGAATACATATTAACGCTGAGGCGAGCTCTCACAAAAGTCGAAGTAATTCACACAATGTAAAGATAAAACAATGCAATCAAGGATGAATCAAAATTTATTATAACCCTACAACAAAATATGTATAGTGTACAAGTATAGTAGGGTGTCGAACAAAGAGAGAGCGGGGTATAGACAACAATAATTACCTAAAAAGACAATAGACGTTTTTGGGCCTATTAGGGTTTTGAATTTTGTGTGTGTCTTTTTTGGAATTCTTATTTTTATATTTTTTTGATTTTTGATTTATCTTTTTTGATTTTATGATTTTTAATTTTTACAATAATTATCAATATCAATAAAAGTAAATATATATAAAAACTTTTATATTTTTAAATCTAGATATAAATACTTAAAAAAATGTACTAAGCCTTCTCCCACTGTAAGTAGGGTCGGCTACATGGATTCTTAAAAATACTTTCATCTTTTTTATATTGTTTTCTATTTTTAGTATTTTTATTATAACTTCTACTAATTTTTTTGTATTTTAAATTGAATTAATATGGCACAGACCTAAATTGTTTTATAATTTAAAAATATCTAAAACTCTCAAAATTTCCAAAATGATTTTTAATATGCAATAAATATAATAGACAAAATTTTGAAATATATCTTTTTTGGTTTTACATTTTTTTTACATTTTTTATAAATATTTTGAAACTTTTTATTTTTAGTGTTTTTAATTTTCTTATTTTTAGGGATTTTTGGTCTGTAGTTGTAAATAGGATAATAAGAAGGATATAATTTTTTTTTGTAATTTTTCAAAATATTCTTATATTTTTTTCTACATTTTCCTAAGCTAGACAGGATAAAATAGCTTTTTTTTATTTTTAATAAATAGAAAATTAAAATAAAATATCTTAATAAAATTATATATAGTAGAATGATATGTAAGGTATTTATCTTAATTTTCTACAAATTTTGAGGGCAGAAGAATATTTTTACAAAAATAAAATCTATAAAAAGAGAATACAGTCTTAAAGGGGCATTTATGTAAAAATCCAAACACCTTAGAGAAGTATAGGGGAAATACATGCAAAAAACCCAATAATATCCAATAAACAACACCTAGAGGGGTATTTGTGCAATTAAGTAGAAGCTCAAGGGCCAGCTGCAAATAATCCATGAAATATTACACTTAATGAGAAAATTAATGAACTAAAATAAAACACGAAACCCAGCGGGGGTTCTTGGCAAAAGGTTCAGGCGCCTCACGCGTATAGGCACGTGAGGTGACTCAGACTTGGACCTAAATGCAAAAAAGAGAAACTTCAGGGTTTAAACTACAAATATTACAAAAATACTTGAACGATAAAGGAATGATTTTACACTAAATCCTTAATACAAAAAAGGGGGTAGAGGCGTAAAATACCCAAACATACGCACGGGCGGCTAGTCTGGATCTTTTCGCTTATCCAATTGGCGCAAGCTGGGCGTCCAATACCCCTTCGTCGATGACCGGTTATGATTAGCTCCTTTGCTTGAGGTGAAGATTGATGGTTCACATGATTTGATGGTCGAGCTTTAATCTGGAGCTCGAGGTAGATCCAAAGGCAGGTTGGGATGCTGTAAGAAGTCAAAAGAAGCTCCGCCTATGCGAGCTTTCTCTGGTCAGATCTCCTCGCTCTGATGCTCCTCGAACCTATTGAGATTCTCTATAGATTGTTGGTGATGTTCTGTAGTTGGAGAGGCCCTCAAATCAGTCCGGAGCTTAGTGAAGGGGCTGTGGAGTGTCAATGCACCTAGGGGTCATGTCCCTGCTTTGAACACCTATAGAAAGGATCTTTTCTCTCCGTTTCCTACAGAGTCAGATTGGTGACACATAAACGAAGCTTCCAATGGTGATTCTTGGTCGGAGTGGAGCGAAGATGGCGTGAAGTGGTGTTCTTTGACAAGGCGATGGAGAAGGAGAACAGAAGTCCAGATCATAAGAGGATCTGGGTGACTGGAGGGGCCTGGGGTGAGGATCAGGTGTAGAGGAAGAGGTAGGAGGTGATAGCAAAGGTGGAGGACTGCCAGAACGGGTGGAAACAAGGGGTATAGATGGTGTAGAGTGATGTTCTTTGGCGAGGTGGTGGAGAAGGATTACATAACTCCATATCCTGAGAGGATCTGGGTGATTGAAGGTTCATGTGGTGAAAATCAGGTATAGAGGAAGAGGTAGGAGGTGATATCGAAGACAGAGGATGGTCAAAACGGGCGAAAACAAGGGGCGGAGCTGGCGCTCCACTGATCATAATTTGTTGGATTTTATGAAGAATCGATCATGATTAAAGGAAATAAAAGACAATAATGAAATAAAAGACAATAATACGATAGGGATAACCTAAGAATCGAAAGGACGAAGGAAAGAGGTTCACTAGACTAGAGGAATGTGGGATGGAGTTTGCAGCGGAGAACTCCAGCAAACTTGGTGGATCAACTTGTTTTCCCCCCAAATATCCTCACTGGACGCTTAGCGAAACTCCTTCTATCACCAGAGGCTCAAGAATGACAAGGGTTAGGGTTTTTTGAGGTGGAAGAGGATCAAACTAGAATGGGAGGTGGAGGTGATGTTAAATATGGTGCGACCTTCGATCAAAGATAATGCTTGACGCAGCGATCCATTGACTAAGAAATTATGCTGGCATGTATGTGCAAGGATCGAGGAACAACACTGCTGAATGCATCAATCCAATTTGATGCAAGGGAAGATCTCCAAAAATGGGATAAACAAGATCCAAAGTCACCGCTGATAGACCTATGACCCTGGGTCAGAGAGCTGATCCGAGGTCAACTAGGGACGACCCCTGATTGGGTCACATAGAATGCTAAATGATAAAACTACAATAAAAAGGAAAAATAATCCTAAATAAAATAATAAATGAAATAATTGATTAAAAGTCAAAATATAAAAAATATTTATCATTTAATGTAGTATTTTATTATGAATTTTATTTGTTTGTGCAAGTTAATTAATTACATATAATTATTTACATATTATTATTTTAGTATTTAATGGAATATATTTTATGTATTATATTTACTTAATGTTATTTTGATGTATATTTATTTTATTTATTTAAAGTATATTTAAATACATATTTAGATATTTTCATTTTGTTTTCATTTTATTTTTTTAAATTTATTTAATTAATTAAATACATATAACATATACATAGGTATAATTTATATGTATTTTTATGATACATTTTATTTAATATATTTTTACTTTTACTATTTTGATTTCTTATTTTATTTAGGAAATGAACATCACATTCAAAGGTTTAAAATTGTTAAGAATGGATTATTTGTAAATAATACTTACTTCATATATTGTATATAGATACACAGTACAATAAGGGTCCAAAAGTCAACTTTTTCATCTTAACTCCAAATTAACTGAAACTACTTTCGTTAAATAGCTACTAAAAAGTATATACAATTAACCATAATTTTGATGAATTTTAAGTCCATGTGGAGGAGATACAAGTTTGGTAAATTTGGATTGTAGATTTTTATTTTGAGTGTAGAAAGCACATTATGCATTATTTCTATGCGAAATATATTTTATATTTTTTATTATAGTTTTATCTAAAACTTTCTTGTACAGAGTTTATTGATTTCATGTACAAATAATAAAGAATAAAATAGATCCCAAAACTTAATTATTTGGCAAAAGCAATTGGAATTTTTATTGTATTTCTGGTCCTTATCTCCCCCTACTTTATTCCTTGTCGATCCCATCATCATGCAACCAAAGTCTCGGGCTTTAGGGTTATTCAATACCTTTGGTATTTTATTTATTTTCCTTTTCTTATCATTATTATTTTATTTTTACTTTAAATATAGTATTTTATACAATATTTACATAATAAATAATAGATGTTAATTTATGAAAAATAATGATATATACATACATTTAGCTTGGTTTTAAAGGCCAAAATAAAAAAATAAAGGTGATGAAATGTAGATTCATCGCTATCCAATAGAAATATAAATTACATTTATAATTAATTATACAATGTGAATCCAATTCACATCAACATTTAATTCGTAAATACTATTTACAGTTAAATCTCTCCAATATATTATAAATCACATTTATAATATTAATGATTATCATGGACATTGATATCCATATTAATCGTAACTTAGATAATTAAATCATATTTAATTATCTTTGTTAATTATTCTCATGTATCCAAATAATAAGAATCACATTCATATTATTCATGATATTTAAATTATATTTAATCATCATTTTTCCATTGCTCTGATACATTATCAACAATAGAATTATTCTCGAACTCTTTCAAGAATAACATGCTTTCTATGCGGATACTTGAAGAAAAGGACAAGATGACTGCAAATTCCATGTATAGTGACTTGGATATTGAGACTATATATCATATCCATATATCAGGAACTCTCAAAGATGTTTGATTAAATTAAACTGTAAATCTTATCTTCTCATTGCATCTGAATCATATTCAAATCAATGTTCAGCATTTGGACTAAGATCAGATCAGTAATCTACTGAGAGGAGCTACTAAAATGCTAACATGTTTCATCCCTCCCTCAGAATGGAAGTGTCATGGTTATACAATCGTTTACAATTACATCACCCTCGAGTATTCATAATACCCGTACGTCATGCATACTGAAAGATCTAGAACAAACCCCAAGTTTTAGATCATATTCGGACTATCTTCTTCATGATTTTATCATTAGGGCTTCGTTTGGTTGCAGGGTTGGGCAGGGTTGGGTTGGGTTGGGTTGGGGTACTCCTGTGAATAGTAAACTGTAAGGAGGATTGGGAGGGTTGGAAGGAGGGGTACCTTGGGTTGGGCCAGCCCAACCTGCCCAACCCTGCAACCAAATGGAGCCTTAGTTTGTCATTCAGACACATGGACTTGGTATCGATCATGTGCTTTTCCAAAAGCATATATCATACCTACAAATTCTTGTCATGCTTCCAACGCAAGAGGACCATGCATGGAATTTGATCGGTCCCAATATCTCATGAGTGAGCTCATATCTTCTGATTAATAGTGAGCCTTTATGTTCCCTTTGAGAGATGGTATCACTCATATGTCCTTATATATCTCATTAGTTTATAGACCTTGATTAGATTATCAACCTAATGGTCTACCTAATATACATACTTGGACATATAGTAATACATCTGTCTCCGATCGTAGGATGTATGCCTATATCGTGATAGCATATGACATAGGTCTTGGTTATCTTGATCCCGTTAAGTCAACTCTTTGACCTAACTTATCTGATACATCTGAATCTTATCAGATACATTCGAATATCTATTCCTATGCAAAGGACCTATATCAAGAGGCCGGTCAGTTATAATGCTTTAGACAAGGATTTTCATCTCCTTTTCAAGCTAGAGATCATCTCTTAACAATCATTTGATGGTGCTTGATGAGTCCTCAATCTAACTCTTTAGATATCATCCAAGCACTAGTCTCTATGATTCAACCATTGAATCAATAGCTATATGATTATTAAGATGGTCATGGTACATAACCCTAATTATACTAGGTGACCTTATAGTTGCATTCATTGATTTAATCTCAAACAAGGAATGAAATAAATCAATAACTTTTATTGATATATCAAATATTACAATAGCATTTATTACAGAAATGGTTCGCCCTGACCTCACCCAGCTAACATGAGCGAGAAGTGTCTTCATTTATTTTGTAGGTATGAATAAGAAAACCTAGTTTATTTCCCTTTTAAGATTTTTATAGGTTCCATTCTCTTCAAGATTTTTATGCCTTGATGCAATCTCCAAGTCCACATATCTACGTTAGAGTTTAGGTCCATCTTTGGGGTTTAGACCTTAAGTCTTGACAATACAAGAAAAAACATGAATGGAGAGCATGTTTGTGCGTGGAGTTGGCGAGCACATGTATTCACCTAGACAGTAGCCTGGACTTGGCGAGGACATGTGCTCACTCAATGCATCGCCTAGTCAAATTTGAAACCATTTTTTTAAATCGCTCCTTTTAAAATTTACGGGTGAGCACATGGCTAACATTCATGTTCGCCCATTGTGCCCATCCATTTGATTGCTTGAACATGTTGTGTATGCTATATATGGTTCAAAGTAGTACTGATTCATTCCTAGATGTGATGATTTTTGTCAAGTATAGATGGAATTCCTTACGCATACAAGATGTATGATGAAATGCCACAATTAGCGAATGACACATTAAAATTGAATACTAAATGTCCTTGTCACTTTTATGCTTGTTAGCATACATTGTTGACGATTTATAATGATTAAACATATGAAATACGAATATCATACCATGATAGTGTATTATTGTGCTTAAATAACATCAGGTACAACTTGTAAATAAGATGGCATAACTTGGACAACGATAACATAGAATGTGAATTTTGTAATGCTGGACTTGGATTACATTATTTACTAATGGCTAATTAGGATTAATTTACTTGCAAAAAGATTTTGTGTATGTTTATTTATGTCTCTATGCAAATAAACACCCTCTACATTGAGTGTAGATATGTGAGATAGAGGGATAGAGTATGGGGAGGTATGATGAAGAGACATATAGTGAGAGGGGTGTATATATGCATTGAGGGTGGGTGGTTGGGTGTATATATGCATCGAGGGTGGGAGGTTATTTGGGGGAGTATGTTATATATATATGTATGTATGTATATATAGTTTATTCAAACAAATGATGAAATTTAATTATACATTAACTATATGTTTTGAATTATAATAATTAATTGTAATTTCGAAAATATTATATAACATATATAAGACTATAAAAGTTTGTAAAACAGAATAAATTCATATGGAATTAGAAAAAGAAAAAAATCAATTTAATTATTCTGTATAAATAATTTAGTTCCATTATAAAATTATACAAGCCTACTAATTTAAAAATAACTACAAATACTTCTAAATATTACTATAAATAACACTAATATAGATACTATTAATTATATTGAAAATATATTTCATTTATTTTTTAAAGAAATAGTAGTTAATAACAAACGCTTTTATTTTAACAATTTATGTAAAAGCAAATAAATTCTTTTATATTCTAAAATACATATGAGTTGTGTACTATGTGTATATGTAAGTATGGGTTACTGTTTGATAGGGAGGGAGAACATACATGAAATAATTTGGGGATATTTAACCTATAACCCTGAGTAATTTTGTAATTACGTTCATAACCTTATATAATCGCAAATTACGCTCGGGACATTGAATAACCCTCCATTATTTTAGTTCGTTAACTCAACCAGATGATTGAGTTAATCTAACCAATTTGCGATCAGACAATTGGGATTAACAAAAAAAACCATTCCCCCTTCCTCCTCCAACAGCTCCCCCTCCAAATCTCCTCCATTCACTCCTCCTCCCACCGCTGTCACCATCGCCCTCTCTCCCTCTCCCTCTCCCTCTCTCCGAGCTTGTAGTGGGTGGGGAGGCGATGTTGGGCTTCAAAGGGGCATGGGAGGCTGACCGATGGGGGTCATGGAAATGCTAGGGATTCCACATTGCAGGGCTTGTAGGGAGGAGCTTGCGGGTGAAGGATATTGAGAATCCTCAAGCGCATCACGGAAGCGTGTTGATCGCATCGTATGCAATCGGAGCAACTAGTCGTACTAGATGCTAGATGCAGCGGAAATTAAAATTTTAACTTTAAAGATGAAACCACATGATCACGAGAACACTTCTCGGATCGTTTCATCAAACCACAAAGTACAAGGAATACCTCTTGAAGCGTGGTTGTGATCGCGAGATCCCAAAGTAGAGATCCTCCTATCTTAAGTCCGATCCACGAAGAACGCACTTGCGGGCACGATGATGAGTCGCGTCCTTCCCGCAATCCTTGACGAAGATCCAAGCGTCGAAGAAGAAATCGAGAGTCTCTCCTTTCTCAACACAAGATGGACGGCCATCTTTTGGAGGAGAGAAAGAGAGAGGGCGAGAATATGAGCGAGAGAGAGAGAGTTGCAACCATTTACAACTCTTGATTATGTTCCCTTGGAAAGGCTACCCTAGCCCTCCTTTTATACTAGTTTAGGATCCAATGGATCTCAATCCATGGGACACATGGATCCAAGGGCTATGCTTGGTCCATGCTAAATCAATGGCTATGATTGTTGTTGGTTAAAACCAACAACATTAATTTAAATTAAAATATGTTGCAACATTATCAACATAATTTAATTTAACTAATTAAGAGATAATGTGACAACAAAAAGGGAGTCAACTAACCTCCCTAAATCATAGGGGGTTATTTTGTCTCCTTTTATTTTATCTTATTATTTCTTAATAAATTGCAATAACTATTATTGCAAAATTATTCACCAAATTAATTCCAAATTAATTTGTGAATATTTCAATCATGCCATTGAACATTATGTGAATCATATTCACAACCCAAACTAATTTGTAAATTACATTTCCAATTGATTAATTAATGTGAATCCAATCCACACTATTAATTAACAAATGCTATTTACATAAATTCTCTCTCTTATTATATGTATATTATAAATCATATTTATAACACACATATATCATGGATAGTGTTATCCACATTCTCTTAATCTTTGATAATTAAATCTCATTTAATTATCTTAGATAATCATTTTCACAATATGAATCATATTCATATTTAAGCTTGATAATTAAATCACATTTAATCATCAAGTCCTTGCTTGGATATACATTTCATCAAAAGAACTATTCTTGAACCCTTTCAAGAATAATGTGCTTTCTCCGCAGATACTTGGAGATAAGGACAGGGCGATTGTATTATTCCACGTATAGTGACTTGGATGTTGAGATCTCATCTCAAATCCAGATCTTACGGACCTCCCACAGATGCTTGATTAAATCAAGACCGCAAATCTAATCTTCTCATTGTATCTGAATCTCATTCAGACCAATGTCCAACACTTGGACTAAGATCAGATTGCTTCTCTACTGAAAGGAGTCACTAAAATGCAGACCTGTTTCATCACTCCCTCGAAATGGAAGCGTCATGGATATACAATCGTTTATGATCACATCACCCTTCAGGTGTTCCCAATACCTGTACATCCTGCATACTGGAAGACCCATGGTCAACCCGAAGATCAAGATCTATTTTACACTGTCTTCTTCAGGGTTTGATCACCAAGTTTCTCATTTGATCATTGGGATTTGGTATCGATCATATACTTTCCAAAAGCATATATCATACCTAGGTCTTGATCATATACTTTCCAAAAGTATATATCAAACCTACAAATTCAGTCAAGCTTCCAAAGCAAGACGACCGTGCACGGAATTTGATTCTTCCCAATATCTCATGAGTGAGCTCATGTCTTCCGGTTCAGTAGTGAACCTGTATGATCCCTTTGAGAGATCATATTACTCATATGCCCTTATATGCACACCAACGCGCCGGTGTATAGACCTTGGTTAGGTCATCAACCTATTGGTCTGTCAAATGTGCATACTCAGACATATAGCAATACATCTGTCTCCGGTCAGAGGATGCGTGCCTATGCTGTGACAGCATTCAACATAGGACTTAGGTTATCTCGATCTCGTTAAGTCAACTCTTTGACTTAATTAATCTGACACCTCCGAATCTCTATTCCTATGCAGAGGACCTGCATCAAGAGGTCGGTCAGATATCAACCTATGTGAGAAAGGATTGCCATCTCCTACTCAGGCTGGAGATCACATCTTAACAATCATTTGACGGTGCTTGATGAGTCCTCAATCTAACCCTTTAGATATTCATCCAAGCACCAGCCTCTATGATTCAATAATTGAATCAACAGTTGTACGATCATTAAGATAGCCATGGTACATAACCCTAATTGTACAGAGGGACCTATTATGCAAATTATTTATTCTTCATTTTAGATCAGGGAATGATATTTGCAATAACATTTATTGCATAATGGCTCGCCGTGGGCTCACATGTCCAACAATCTCCCACTAGCCCAAAGAGCCATTAATGGGCTAATCATTTAAACCCACACTCATGTGACAATCATAGGCTATTTAGAAATAGCTAGGTAAGCTGATCAGTCACTCTGTTCCCAAAAGACTATGCCAAGTCCTTTTACGGCACTTGCATATCCCTAGGTAACAGGGCTCGCATCCAATGCGAATGTTGCATCTTATGCAACCAATACTCAATCTTGATCAAGCAATTATAGTGGCCTTGACACTATTGCTCAATTATTATAATCAGTATTTCCATAATCCTTATCAGAATACCCTTATTCCGAGAGATCACTATCTCTCAAGGTATCCACAGTTAAGACCTTTTAGATCTCTATCTATAAAGTCTTAAGCTTCTTGAAGATAAGACTTAGAGATCACTATCTCTAAAGCCTTGTCATCTTTGAAGATATCGTTATTACTGCAATCAAGTGTTTTTTCTCCATAGTAGGATTAGTAACAGTTTACTACTCCCACTGCATGGCAGATATCTGGCTTTTGTACACATCTAGCATACACTTAGCTTCTCGTAACTGATGCACACGTGCAAGCAGTTCTAGCATTCACTTCCTCAACTCTTTGAGGTGCTATCCCTTTAGATAGGTCAGTACCAAATCTCAAGGGAAGGAAGCCTTTCTTGGAATTTCCAATAATGGAATATGTCCAAGGTGTACTACAAATGTGACAGTCCCAATACCCTCTTTTCTTTGATTCTGAACAACTTCAGATTTAAGATCTAAGAGGTATCCTTGAGATCATATCTTAAGGTATGGAATAGCCAGATCATAAAACACTTATTATCATCCTTATATCATTCCAAATGATTAGGATATTATCTACATTTAGCACGATGAACACAATGGCATCCCACTAAGCTTCACATGGTACATCAAGATTCTATTTGAAATCATAACATTTATAATTTCATCAAATCTTATGTTCCAACTTCAAGAAGCTTATTTGAGTCCACAAATGGATTTCTTTAGCTTTCACACCTTACTTTCCTCAACCATGAAGCCCTGTGTCTACTTCATGTGAATATCCTCAGAGAGGTATTCTTAGAGGAATGCAATCTTGAATTACATCCTGAAGATGCAATAGTCAAGTTGTGTAGCTAAGGTTAGCAATATTCTGATGATTTTAAGAATGGTTACCGAAGAGCAAGTCCCATTGCAAGCAATGTCTTCTCTTCCGGTGTGTAGCTCATGGCTACGAACCGAGCTTTGAAGGTCTCTACCTTCTCATCAGGTTCCCTCTTCTCTTGAAGATCCATTTACACCTTTATGGGTCTTACCCATATAGGTGGATCCTCGAGGGTCCATATACAACACTTGTATATGAAGTCTACTTTAGACTTTATTGCTAATATCCATCATTCCATGTCATGATCCTTAGGAGCTTCATCACATGAAGTCCGATCATTGTCAGACTTGGCTGACACATGGAATACATCCTCAAACTCATTTGAAGAGGTATTAATGTTTCATCTTTAATTATCCTTCTAGTTTCCGATCTCAGGAGCCTCATTACCATCTCAAGATTAAATGAGTTCCTACACTTCATTTTCATCTTGATTCTCAAGAGAGTCATACTCTAAGAATCACATTCTCAGGGATGAGATCTTTTAAGAATCTCGAGGTCATAAAGCAGGTATCCAATACCATCCTTTATTTTCCTAATGAAGTAGCACTCCCAAGTGGTAGATTCCAGCTTAGATCCATGGAACCTTATTAAGGATATATATTGTAGTCTCTACTACACATATATACCATGAAACTAAGAGGATAATTATGCTAAAATTCATCATTGATCAAATCATGTCACACATGATCCAATTGTATCTCCCTACAACTCTATTGAGTTCAGGTTTATCAGGAGGAGTGAGATAGAAATGATATTCATATCTCCATAAGGTATTCTTTGAATTTTATCTAATAGGTACAAGCTACCTAGGTTAGATCAAATTCATTTCATCTTTCTTCAAACTTTGGTTCTAAACCAAAATTGTGAAATCTTTGAACATTTCAAAGGTTTCTCAGGTGAAGAGAAGAAATCTCATATCATACGTAATCATCAATAGATATCACATATCCATAATGTTTACTATGATATAGGTGATCTACATACATCAATATGTATGAGATCTTGAATACCTCGACATCTAACACCATTCCCAGAGAAGGGTGTATTGGACATTTTTACTTTGAATACAATATTCACAAGTATGTAAGATTTGAAATTTTAGACATTCTAAAGTTTCATATCTTACTAGTCTATTGATCAAATCAACAGACAAATGTCCAAGGCTTGATGCCAGATCATTGTCAAATGATCTTCATCCTCCTATTGATCTTATAAGGTTTGATTTTCAGTATTAGAAATCTTAATGAACTATTCATTAATTTTCTAATTTTGTGGAGTCCACTAGATGTTAGATTACTATCTGAAATATATCCATCATAACCTTTTATGATAGTTCTATCTCAGAATTCATGTTTATTTCCAACATTTAGAAACAAACAATGGGGTATTCTAATATCTAGGTCACAGAGACATTCTCTAAGACTAAGGGCTCTCCCACTGAGAATATGAAGTCCATCTATCCAACAGAGACTGCTGCAACAATTACAGCAATATCCATGTAGATGACTACTAAACCTTAAGATCAAATTTCTAATCTTCTAATATATATGCAACCAGTTGCAAATGTCATTAGAAGATTGGGATACAATTGTTAGACTTTATCTTATGAAATAATAAAGTCAGAGTCAATGATTATATGTAGATTGAGTCCTTCACTAAGGATTTTAGACAGACTTGATAGTCATACTATCAACACATCAACTTATTGCAGTATTGGCATTCATCCAACTCTTTGGATGTCATATGGAAGTCACAGAAGTAGGTCAACTTTTTGACTTTCCTTCTTACTCGGGTCCAACCCATGCTTCCACTGTGCTCTCTTCATCTATAATCAACATTTATACACGCTTCATTAAATTTATTCAAAATGATTAATACGAAGCTTCATGAATGACTAGAGTATAGATAGTAGAATGATGACACTCATCATATCTACATACATCTTAACTCTTAGAGACTTAGGTTCAGGTAGGTATTCAAACATTTTGAATACATCATCTCTTTCGAGCCACCATTCTGCATAATGCAGAGAACCATGTCATTCATGATTAAATGTCTAGAGCACATATGTATGCCAAAATGTCTTCTTTTATTTTATAAGGATTATTCGACAATTACGATCACCATCGACATGTCACTTCCAAAGTACACTCGATGAAAGATCAAGACTATAGAGACATACAAACCCTAAGGTGATGTCTTATTGTCTTATTTAATTGTCATTCCTCATTATGTTGAGGGGACTTGCACACTGCAACCACATACATTATGTGTCCAATTGCAAGTACAATATCTGGATCATGAGTCCAATCCAAGATATTTTTACTGGTTATCATTGAGTATAACATTGAGTGGGTTTAATGAAGGATTATCTGAAATAAGAAATTTGCATAAGGGTATATATATTATATACATATTTTACTTTGATTTAGGAATTTTATATCAAAGTTGTCTTGCCTTGTCAACATTGAAAGTTCATTCCCTTAATCACTTTCAATGTAAGAGATATTCTTACCATTATATCTCTAGCAAGATCTGGGATCTCCTTTCCTATCTTCGTTGCATCCCAATAATATGAGAACCTACAACTCGGATAAAAAGAAGCGGGAACACATTCCGCCTTGCAAGTCCAACTTGCATCTCCCAATTCGATCTTTAATACCCGGGCCCACCACCCCTAAGATGATGTTGACCCGTCATTAATTGAACCAACCGTCAACAGGCTTAATACTCGCTATACGCAATCCAATATCGCCCCAATAATATGAGGACCCGATATTGGGGTCACTACGTATACGGCCTTACTCTTTCGAGAAGCAAAGAACCCGATCCAATTAAATCATGCACAGGATCTGTCACTTCGGACAGGCGTCTCCCATACACAACAACTGGCGACGAAATCCTTTGCCTTGACGGGAGACCATGGATGTCACTTATGTGATCCTCCACCTCATATTCAAATTTTATAATTAATTATCGTGAATCACATTCACATAATTAATTCTTCCAAGGGAAATACACATCTATTCAAAATAGAGTGTTTATTGGATATAATTAATTTAATCACATTAAATTAATCATTAATCCAATCATCAATCAACAAACATTTTTTTATTTGAATAGTAGGTATATACTCAAAGTATGTATTATTCGAATTTTAATAATTAGAAAAATACACATTGTCTGTCTCCGGTATTATACAGTCCCTACCCGCTGTCATGGCCAGTACCGACGAGAGTGGGACGGACCACATACGTTGCAACCCGCTACCCCAATGCTCTCCGACTAGGCACCACATCCGCCTCGGGAAAGGATAATACCAGATAGACCATCATGTACTTTGAGATGTTCATCGGTTTTTCAACCGAAATTATACCATATAATATAAATCAAAACATTTTTGATTATAAGGAGATTTGCTAGACAAATCCCCAATCCTATTCAAGCAAAAGGGTTTTCATGTAAAAGTTGTCCTACAACAATTGTAGGATAAACTATGGTTTTCATGAAAGCAATGTTTGTTGATGAACCAATGATCAAGATCTAATATCTCATCATTGTGGTTTAGGCAAGTGTCATTCAATGAAATAATTATCTCTTTAAATATTTCTCAAATATTTATCACTAATTATTCCAGAAAATTAACAATTAATTTTCATCATGATAATTGAATGACATATCACAAGGTTCAAGATCAAAGATGTCAATTTCCAGCAGTGACCCCCAATCACTAAAATTAACATATCTTGATCAATTTAAATCCAAAAAATTCAAACTCAGTTTCCAAAGATTGCCTATTTGATTTATTAAAGAACCCAAGTGATAATTCACGCATTTCAAGGCGGATTAAAACCGTAATCATCTCATTAATTACGTTCAAATCCGCAGTTCCCGCAACAGTGAATATAGTCATATTCAAAAAGCCATATCTTGAGCAAATAAAGTCCAACTTTAGTAAACTCAAGTCCTATGGTTTCCTTGTTTAATGGGGAACAAAATCTAATTAAAAATTTCGTGTTTAAACATTTTAAACAGTACCGAAAAATTCAATTATACAGAGGTGCGAAAATTGAAATGCAGTAAAAATTTCGCAACCTTTTCAAGAACCAAATCGTCTACGGTCTATGGATCATATCCAAAACCTTATTCGACCTATGACTCTGATACCACTTGAAGGATATTGAGAATCCTCAAGCGCATCACGGAAGCGTGTTGATCGCATCGTATGCAATCGGAGCAACTAGTCGTACTAGATGCTAGATGCAGCGGAAATTAAAATTTTAACTTTAAAGATGAAACCACATGATCACGAGAACACTTCTCGGATTGTTTCATCAAACCACAAAGTACAAGGAATACCTCTTGAAGCGTGGTTGTGATCGCGAGATCCCAAAGTAGAGATCCTCCTATCTTAAGTCCGATCCACGAAGAACGCACTTGCGGGCACGATGATGAGTCGCGTCCTTCCCGCAATCCTTGACGAAGATCCAAGCGTCGAAGAAGAAATCGAGAGTCTCTCCTTTCTCAACACAAGATGGACGGCCATCTTTTGGAGGAGAGAAAGAGAGAGGGCGAGAATATGAGAGAGAGAGAGAGAGAGTTGCAACCATTTACAACTCTTGATTATGTTCCCTTGGAAAGACTACCCTAGCCCTCCTTTTATACTAGTTTAGGATCCAATGGATCTCAATCCATGGGACACATGGATCCAAGGGCTATGCTTGGTCCATGCTAAATCAATGGCTATGATTGTTGTTGGTTAAAACCAACAACATTAATTTAAATTAAAATATGTTGCAACATTATCAACATAATTTAATCTAACTAATTAAGAGATAATGTGACAACAAAAAGGGAGTCAACTAACCTCCCTAAATCATAGGGGGTTATTTTGTCTCCTTTTATTTTATCTTATTATTTCTTAATAAATTGCAATAACTATTATTGCAAAATTATTCACCAAATTAATTCCAAATTAATTTGTGAATATTTCAATCATGCCATTGAACATTATGTGAATCATATTCACAACCCAAACTAATTTGTAAATTACATTTCCAATTGATTAATTAATGTGAATCCAATCCACACTATTAATTAACAAATGCTATTTACATAAATTCTCTCTCTTATTATATGTATATTATAAATCATATTTATAACACACATATATCATGGATAGTGTTATCCACATTCTCTTAATCTTTGATAATTAAATCTCATTTAATTATCTTAGATAATCATTTTCACAATATGAATCATATTCATATTTAAGCTTGATAATTAAATCACATTTAATCATCAAGTCCTTGCTTGGATATACATTTCATCAAAAGAACTATTCTTGAACCCTTTCAAGAATAATGTGCTTTCTCCGCAGATACTTGGAGATAAGGACAGGGCGATTGTATTATTCCACGTATAGTGACTTGGATGTTGAGATCTCATCTCAAATCCAGATCTTACGGACCTCCCACAGATGCTTGATTAAATCAAGACCGCAAATCTAATCTTCTCATTGTATCTGAATCTCATTCAGACCAATGTCCAACACTTGGACTAAGATCAGATTGCTTCTCTACTGAAAGGAGTCACTAAAATGCAGACCTGTTTCATCACTCCCTCGGAATGGAAGCGTCATGGATATACAATCGTTTATGATCACATCACCCTTCAGGTGTTCCCAATACCTGTACATCCTGCATACTGGAAGACCCATGGTCAACCCGAAGATCAAGATCTATTTTACACTGTCTTCTTCAGGGTTTGATCACCAAGTTTCTCATTTGATCATTGGGATTTGGTATCGATCATATACTTTCCAAAAGCATATATCATACCTAGGTCTTGATCATATACTTTCCAAAAGTATATATCAAACCTACAAATTCAGTCAAGCTTCCAAAGCAAGACGACCGTGCACGGAATTTGATTCTTCCCAATATCTCATGAGTGAGCTCATGTCTTCCGGTTCAGTAGTGAACCTGTATGATCCCTTTGAGAGATCATATTACTCATATGCCCTTATATGCACACCAACGCACCGGTGTATAGACCTTGGTTAGGTCATCAACCTATTGGTCTGTCAAATGTGCATACTCAGACATATAGCAATACATCTGTCTCCGGTCAGAGGATGCGTGCCTATGCTGTGACAGCATTCAACATAGGACTTAGGTTATCTCGATCTCGTTAAGTCAACTCTTTGACTTAATTAATCTGACACCTCCGAATCTCTATTCCTATGCAGAGGACCTGCATCAAGAGGTTGGTCAGATATCAACCTATGTGAGAAAGGATTGCCATCTCCTACTCAGGCTGGAGATCACATCTTAACAATCATTTGACGGTGCTTGATGAGTCCTCAATCTAACCCTTTAGATATTCATCCAAGCACCAGCCTCTATGATTCAATAATTGAATCAACAGTTGTACGATCATTAAGATAGCCATGGTACATAACCCTAATTGTACAGAGGGACCTATTATGCAAATTATTTATTCTTCATTTCAGATCAGGGAATGATATTTGCAATAACATTTATTGCATAATGGCTCGCCGTGGGCTCACATGTCCAACAGCGGGCATAGGCGGTGTGGGGGCTTTGACGGTGGTTGGGAGGCTAGCTGGGATTCCAGGGGGAGGGGAGGGGGTGGGAGTTAGACTTCAAGGGTTTCGACGAGGCTACATGCCTGGGCTGGAGGACGGTGGTCGGTAAGGGGAAGGCTAACCGGTGGGTAAGGGGTGGGAGGGCGTTGCCGTGGGAAGAGGTGGATGGTCTGACTTTCACTGGGCGTGTCGCTGGAGGAGGTGGGGGGTCGGGCTTCCACCAGGGGGGCTTTGATGTGCCTGGAGGAGCTGGTTCAGGGAGGGGGTGGTTGGGAGGGGCTTCGATGTGGCTGGAGCAGCTGGTTCAGGGAGGGGGTGGTTGGGAGGGGCTTCGACAAGGCTTGCCGAGGCACGACTGCCTGGGCTAGAGGAGATGGTTCAGGGGGTCGATCGGGGGAGGGGGGACAATAAAGGATAGGTTGAGGTAGAGGGGGGTGCTGAAGGAGGGGAGGGGGGAGGTTTCCTGGAGGAGGAAGGGAAGTGACCATTCATAAATAATAGAAATTTCAAAATATTTGACGGATATCGTCATATTTAACGGTAAAAGTTAACATGAGGTTATGAGTGCAAGAGTTAACATTACTCAGGGTCATGGACATAATTCGTGATTACGATGGGTTATGAATGTAATTACGGAATTACACAAGCTTATATGTGTAAATATCCCAATAATAATATTATGAATTAACATGAAATAAATAAGTTCCATAAGTAAAATTTTACATTAAAGTATTAAAAAATAGCATTCATTTAGTAAAGAATTCAAATTAAATTTTATTTTGATGAAAATTGAAAAATAAACATATTAAAATGAATTAAAAATTGTGACGAAACGATATTTATCCAGCTACACGAGGCAATGCACCTCTCATTTTTTCTAGTCAAATAGTCCTCTTGTGATAAATTATTTATCACATTAAAGTTTAACTAATGTGGACAAATGTACACATTAGTTGGTAGTTAGGTAGTTAATAATGTAAAAATTTTAAATAACCAAAATCACAAAAAAAATACACTTGTGTAGACGGTGTGTGGTCATGCATAATAGGAGGTGTGTGCAACATATTGGAAGATTTCATCACATCTAACATGTTATATTTTTTTAAGAAACTATCAGACTCAGTTCAGGATGAGATATCTCGCTCCAATGTTTGTGGATTTTGATGTATGTAGGTTGAAGATATTTTTTGCAAGTACATTCCTTATAATTTAACATTAAATATGTTATTAAGAACAATATTAGGATCACATAAATCCATATACCAATCACAGGCTGGCAAAATATGTAAATGATTGGTTAACATAAATGTATATATTATAATGATATCTTGAAGTCCTCATATGTAGCACACACATACGAGAGATTCAAGGTATATGTATAATATAACTTTTATGTTAGCTTTCCTTAGTTCGGAGGTCCTAAACAAGAGGAATTTTTAAAGATTAAAAAACTGAATTAAGACAATTATCGCTACATGTATGTTGGATTTTATATTTGAGCTTGTTTCGACAATATAACTATATTACTCCTCGATATACCAAATTAAGCTTAATAGACTTTAACTATTATTACTATGATAATAATTTTAAATGTTGTTAAGCTTAATTTATAAGGTATATTGAAGGGGTGCGTGATTATGCTCCCGAAATTTGCTCAGATATAAACTTTAATATACATGTAGCGATGATAGTTTTAATTCAGTTTTTGAATATTTAAAGACGAGTGTAAGATTTAATATTAATAAAAAGTTCTTCTCTTATCTCCTAACTTCTGAAACCTCTTTTTTATTATGACGAGCGATAGGGAGTGGATGTATAACCATGTCCAAGAAAGACACTTGTTGGAGTTATTTCAATGTAGCATAGAGGGGTTTGTGGCATTTTCTTACACCGATAGTTTTACGGTTGTTGATTCAGATGGTACCGTTATTTATCCATGTCTCATTTGTTATTTACTGAAGAAGAAGGTTAAAGATGAAGTTCAATTACAACTTTATAGGCATAGTTTCATGGAGGGTTATTATACGTGGAGGAGACACGGTGAAATAATCTCACCTTCGATGAATTTATCAAACGATGTTCCCCAAAGTAATCCATTTGTTGAAATGGTGATGGATGTGGTTGAATCTGAATTTATGGGTGAAACATTTGATAATGAAGAATCCCATGGAGAATCTGGAGAATTTTACAAGCTGTTTAAAAAGGCAAAAGAACTAATATAATCATGTTGCAAGACATACTCGAAACTCTCAGTAATTTGGAACTTTTGGCTACAAAAATGAAATATAATATGACACACAAGAATTTTGACGTAGTTGGTTATTCTGAAGAAAATGTTACCTGAAGATTACGAATTATCTGGCAATTATTACAAATTAAAAAAATGACAAAGACTACAACAGAAATGAGTTATTGTGACGGTGTTTAGATGACGGATTATAATACGACGGAAATCTGCCGTCTAAATCCGTCGCCTAAGCGCCCTTTTTAGGAAAATTGTTGTCCACTCGTCGAAGCGGCCCTTTTCAGGGAAATTGTTGTCCACTTACAAGTTCACGTCGTCACAATTATGTCACACCAACCGTTTTTTAAAAGAAAAATTGGAGAAATTCTCTGAAATTATACAAAATATTGCAGTGTGGAGTCAGGTTTATGCTTTTCCTTAAATATGTGTTTAATGATCACAGTTTCCAATCAGAAAAAGTAAGATTCCATGACGATGCATTAGATAATGGTGCAGATTTCAAAAGGTAGATGAACCATTTAAAAAAAAGTCGTATTAAACGACATGAATACATAGCTACCCCGTGTAGAGAGTGGAATAGAAAAGGGAGAAGCAATTAAAGTAAAGGACAAGTGATTAAGTGGGAATTGCCGCTTGACATATCAAATGGGGGAGATGAGGTGACTCTCCGGAGTCGTCGACTCCCCTAAAATACTATTTCACAAAACCCTATAAAAGGAGATGCTCAACTGTCATTTTGCCCCCATCTCTTTCATTTCTCTCGTAAAAACTCTACAAATCCCTAACCTCTCAATAGCTTGTCCACAGTGGGAGAGATTGTTGGCGACGTTGATGGTCGAGGCGACCTTCCTGCCTCTCAACCACCAGTCTCGTCACCCTTACTTGCGTCTCCTTCTTACCGGAGACGACCTTCGCACGCCACGACCGTCCCATGCCCACTGCAGCAACCCCATCGTACCCTCCCTTGCAACTCCTACACCTATGGCAGAGCGGAAACGGGAGTTGACGGAAGTGGTGGAACATCTTCCTTAGGAAGGTAAATCTTATATTCTTTCTGCGGAGGTTGAATATCAAGCCAGGGCTTATGGTGATGGGTGATGGACAAGTCGCAACATCAATATGTTGCGGAGGGTTCACAACGGTGGCGAGAGATGGGTGTTGGTAGTAAGTGATGACATTCCGTTGTTGTTGTTGAGTTACGGGTTTGTTAGATTTTATGGCTTTACTCTTTCTTATGATTTTTGTGGATCGATCATTATTATAGTTTATGCATGTCTTTTGTGATTGATCATAAGATTTTTTTCCTGTGAACTTTGGGGGATGTGGCTGATTTTCCTTTCATTTTCTCGGTTGTACATTTGCAAAGGATGTGCTTCTCGCTCTAATGATAATCACGCTTCCACGATAGTGATCCCTTAACCTTGCTTGGAGGTTAAATGTCGAGAAGATTGAGCCACTATTACCTTAATTAGAAGGCCTTAACAAGAAGGCTATGGCATAAGTTAATAAGTTTTGATTCAAAATTCCATATGTATGCAACCATTTAGTTCGATGTGCTTCACTAGCAGTCGCATGCTTAATAACATGCAAGTATTTAAAATTTTGTTTAAAATGAAATATTACATGTTTGACCACTAAATCTCCTGAATTACTTCAAAATATTTTCTATTTTCTGTAATGTCTAGTTTCAGGGCAGTAATAACAGATAAGTTTTGATTTGATTTCTGATTCTTTGAAACATTGAAAGTTACTGAGTATGATAAAGTTATGCAAGAGATATACCTGATAAGTTTCAAAAAACAGCATAGGAATGATCCTCTTGCAATAAATAGTTTTGAATATTTTTTGTTCTCAGTTGCAGTACTATTGCCCTCGTTAATTTTTATTTGCATCATTCTTTCTTTCCATATTCCACGGTAGGAATTAGTTGTGCCTGTTGGATTTAATCTTTTCCTTGTTGCATTTCCTACCTATTGTATATCTTATGGAGCACAAATTTCATTATCAATTCTAAAAGTTTATATAAATCTTCAAATATTATCATATCATTGTCCGAAGGATTATGTTTCAGGTTGCAGGTCATGTCTGCAGAGACAGGAAAAGCTATAGCACTGATTTCTGGGTGGAGCCTAATTACATAGGGTTTTCCAATCCAGGTTTTGTTGTAGTTGTTATTCCAATGCCATTTTGCGCTTGATATTTATTAAATTAGGATTTTTTTTCTTGTCTTCGTGCATCCACTAGGTAATTTACATTGCTACATTGCAGTTCAACGTTGACATTGACTTCTTCTCCCTCTGTTGTTTAACATCTGCAGTTCAATTTTTATGATATTGAGATTCCTATTTCCGATCATTTGGAATTTAATTAAAAATTACACTTATGTGAAATCTATAGGAAGTGCAATTTATTTTTTATTGCAAGCATATATGGAGGACTTCTTTCTGACAGATCAGCTTATAAGTCCAATGAGCTGATGCTACATTTGACATAACTTTAGCCCAACTTCCTCTATTAGTACACATATCAATGTGTTATCGTATATTACTTATTCAGTTGTCAAATACACATGATTTATAGATCTAGTTTTTAACACTTACTGCACATGCTTGATCAATGAATGTGCACATACACACATGCATCACCAAATATCCACTATATATGTGTGAGCGTATGTTTGAGTTTGAATTTGTCCATGATATGTGTATATGTGTGCATGAATGTATGTGCATGTGTGGGAATTTGTGTTTGTATTAATGCATGTGTCATTGTGTAAATGTTGCATTGATATTTATGCGACATTATGTTTATATGTTAATTTGTATGTGTGTATGTTTTGTGTAGGAGTATGCTTATGTAATGTATGCTTGTGTAAATTTATGTACATGTGAATGTTTAATTTTGAGAATGTTTGTCGTGTTATGTGCAATGGTAAATTTGTGTTTTGTTTGAATGTGTAGAAGTATCTTAATGTGTAAATGTATCTTTGAGAGTATGAATGCATGTCCGTGTGAGAGTATGTGTCTATGAGAGTATTTCTATGTGTGTTCATGTGTAAATGTGTCTGGTATGCTGGTAGGGGGACAATAGCAGGATCTATGGTGCACAAGCTTTGTTAGGAATGAATATGCATTGTGAATGATATTAAACCTGATCAAAGGAGCATTGCTAATTTTTTTGATCTTTTTAATGCTAATTCTCTTAGAAGTTATTGGAAGTAACGTCCCTTAATCGCTATTCCTCGGTGAAATCAATATCAGACATGCTTCTTGTCCATGTTCTGCACATCTTTCTACCTTGTTTGATGGCTTTGTCCTTCAAACAAGGAGAGAAATAATCCAGCAAAGCCCTATACCAGTGTTCAAAAAGGTTAAGTGTACTTTCTTTTTACACCTGTATTTGTTCTGAAACTGATGGTCAAATTTGCTACCTTAGGCTATAAATTTCTTGGACCATTGAGCTTGATAACTTGAAGCAATACAAGAAACTGATGTATATCAAAGATGCTAAATTGCTAGCGAAAAGGCACATGTTCATTGGGGGGGGGGTGATGCAGGAGTTAGCAATATACTGGACTTGTTTTGTGTTTGAGAAATTTGGTGCGGTGAAAGATTGAGAAGAAGGGTAGAAGAAGAGCCCACTTTTTGAATCTCAACACTATCTTCTTATTTGAAAGTGCAGGTGATATTTCTAGTTCTCTGCGCTGATCAAATCTGGGTTGCGTGACAAGGAGGATATGCACAATGACAATTGATTTGTGTTGCTGTGGTCTTCTCTATGACGTTTTTCAAGCCTCAGGTGATTAATATATATAATTGATTGAGAAAATGTCATCACTTCTATTTTTAATATTATCTGACAATTACTTTAATGTTACCAAATGGTTTTAGACAAGTGATATGTTGAGGCTTATGGGAAGCCAATTACCTGTGTTTGTTATCTATAATTAATCACACAGTAGGATTATCAGTTAATACGTCTCTGTACTGTGAATATGTGATGCTTCTATATTGGTGTTGCCGTCAACAAATGTCGAAGTCTTTCCTTTATGCAATATATGTATAATATTCCCGACCATTTTTAGTTTATTGGGTTATATTAACTATTGTGATGAGTTATCATTTTTTGTTTTAGATTCTAGTTCTTCAATCTATTTTTAATCTGTTGCACTTCACTTCTCCTTAGAAGACGGATAAGACAGATGCAGATCAATTGAAGGACATTTATGCAAGTGGTAAAAGTCTATGCTTACTACTTTTGAGTTAAATAGATTATTTTGAGTTAAATAGATTGAGAGAGCCTTTGTTGTTTAGGTTATGAATACATAATGAAGTTCCTTTGTTATTGTTGTCCATTCATTTGATTGGTTATGTATCATTTCTAATTCTATCAGATCTCATTTGACTTGTTATGGAAGTTTGCATCATTGACCATGCTAACTTGAATTGGAATTTGCATATTTATATATTTTTTCTTCTGCTATTTTTTATCCGTGGGTTGATCTTCGTTCTATTAACCGCTGCACCCAACAGTTCAATCATAATAATAGAGAAGCTTTGATAATCTGAAGTTCGATCTTTCCTTCAGATTACTCTTTGGCATGTGAATGTCATGTTCGTTATGGTTCTACGGTCGGTACATCTGCTCTTTCTAATCCTATCATATGAATTGCTTCCGTTTCTCTCAACTGTTTGTGACATCCCGCCAACGCTTATAAATGTATCCAATGCCAGTTAATGTATTGAGTGCTGTTAAATTTCCAACTTTTGGTGCTTGCACATGTTATGCCTTTCATAGATGTGAATCTAATGCATTTTTCATGAGTGATATATGATGAGTATGGACCATAGGTCGGTTGCAATATGTTTGAAATGCATTTGTTGTTGGTACATAACACTTAATAAGATTGCCAAAGTTTTATGGTAATATATCATTGATGATGCAGTGTATTGTGCATAATGTGGTGCTTATGAATTATCACCTGCATGGAAACTTATTTATTCAAATAAAATTAACCGTCAATCTTTTATTTTTTTGCCTTGTGTAGCTCAAGTTTTCTGGATCTGATCAATTGAAGAAAGGTTCAATTGGACAACTTAAGTTTGTGGTACTTTAGATGTCTTGTTCATTGCTAGCTGATTTTTCTAAACATCTTTCGTTCAGTTTGTCACAACGATATAGTCCTTAGATAAACATGTTACTAATTTTGTGCAATGAAGCCCAAACTCTATATTGGACAGCAATTCTGAGCCCCATCTAGATAGGTCAAGTAGTCAACGAGCATGCAGATTGTATTGGCGGCCTGATGATATACATTGTACTGACCATGAAGCTAAACAAGACACATCTTTCGTCACAGTGTTGTTATCTTGGCCCATGAAGAAATCTACTTCATGGTGAATGTGCGCATCGATAATTGATTTGTCATATCCACTCGACAAACTAAGCAAGGAGAACCATGCGATTGTGATCTTGTGGAGCTACTGAATCAAGGTATTAAAGTTCAATGTTATTTTGATGATTCTCTTGATAAATATTACTGGCCAAGTGAATATTTCAAGAGGATAGTTTAATTTGCAACAACTTTGGTTTTTTGTCATTTGTTTGTACAGATTGGTAAGTGGATATATGCCGGCTTGCTGCTTGAAGTATTGATGATGCGGTCATCCCATGCATTAACATCACTCGAATGCTACGATGCATTTCTAGTGGAGATAGGGAAGTTCAACTTTACAAGGGCTAAGTGGTTGAGTCGATGTATGAGACATTATGTGCCTCAACTTCAGCTTGACAGATATATTTGTAGATGCTGCCAACATTATGATAGCAATCTACATAGTGCAGATGACTGCCGAGAATGTGTCATTAGTGGTTAATATTTGGTTTTATTATCTTGTTAGGAATGACTTGCGTGGATGTGATCTAATTGAGGGAAGTCACAATCATGTAAATGATTAACAATGATTACTTAACTTTTGAATTCCTGCATATATTTATGCAATACAACTGTTGATTTATGAAGTGTTTTTGAATGTGTCATTTATGGAATTTATCCCATTATAGATAATTTTGGTAACAAATCTTATGAAGCAACTGAAATCTATCTTCTTAAATATTATCAATGCTGACGATCTAGAGTGTTGGATTTGCTGTCATGTTAACTTAAAGTCACGGAATTCTGTCGTCAAAGTCTTTGGCGACGCGAGTTTTAGTGGCGTCATTTAAGCGGCGGAATATCTGTCGCCAAAAGTATTTCCGTCTCCGAAAACCGATATTCCGTCGTCAAAGGTCGGTCAGCTCAAGCTTGTTTTGTTGTAGTGAAGATGGGGATAGTGGATGTGAAAATCAATTTTTATTCACTTTGTTTTTAGATTTTAGACATGATATAATATCCAAATTTAGCAAACGAGTAGTCTATTGTGTAGTATTTGTCGAGCAACAGTACCAAGAACATTAAAATCCAATATCGGACGAGTGAGATATGTTCATTTTACAATCGCATGTCAGTAAATGGATCTGAACTTGAACCAGATCCAAATCCAAATCCGTTTAGTCAATCCTAGGTATAAAAGCGAATTTGAGCGCAAATCAGGTTGACCAAGCCCCATTTTCCAAGTCTAGGTCGCTGGAGCTCCACCCCAGAGCTCACCGGAGCACCGCCCGAGGTCGCCGGAATCGTCAGAGTCGTCTGTTCGGAAAGCCTGAGCATGCCGGTCCGAAGATCTAGCCGTGAAGAGCTGGTTTCTCACATTTGCGAGGTCAATTTCCCCTCCTTGTTGTCGCTTTCTGTATTTTGCTTCCTATGATTTGCATTTCCATTTGTATCACCGGATCAAGTCAATTTCATGTCGTATTGTGCATGGGGATCATGGGGAACATGATGTGTGAGACCTGAGCAGAACACACATGGCTAATACAAAGATGAAAGTTGAATTTGTTGTTAAGAACTGAAATGAAGAAGCGGTTAATTCCGACATATTAGGCATGCTTCATGTACAGCACTAACGTCGCAGTGTCTCTTTTGGGCCTTCTTATGTATGTGCCAATCAGCGACGCAAATGATTCTAGAGTTAAAGTACCTGTAGATCTAAGGCCTTCTAATATGTCCATCGACCATTTGGAAATCTATAATTCAAGTTAGTTCTTGAGGAGGAGATATCATGGCCAAAAATGAGATATTTTGACAGATCAATGGGACATTTGGATGAACAGGAAATCGCGAATACTACTGTTAACACGGAGTGATTTTACGTGGTTCGCTGCAAGAAAGCGGGCCAAAACTATCCAAGGTGTCTAGAAACATTTTTTCCCAGTTAATTCTAGAGTTCTTTTGTAACGTCTTGGACTTAGGTCTTCGGTCCGTTATCGAAGAAAACTAACCCTGACAACTTGTTGGATACGGATCCAGATGGACCCATTGACAACCACCCAAAATGCTTAAGTCCAAGTTCACAAGTAGTAATCCCCACCACTTATAAACCACACCTACACTTCGTGAGTTTTAGGTATGACATTATGTTTGGGGTTGGGGTATTACATCTTTTGCCGATCCCATGTAAGTAAATTCTTATTTAGCATAGAGGGTAGAAAGCCATATGTATTTGTGAGGAAAATCCTGATCGTAGATTCATTTAGCTGGCAGTTTTACATGGATGTTCTTTTCTTGTGTGGCCAATTTTTGTAGTAGATTCTAACTCTTTTTTTAGAAGATTCTAACTCTTGCAATGCATGGTGGAATGAACTTTATTTGGTCAATCTTCTCGTAGCATCAGGGTGCCCTTTGGCTTGGCCTATAGCAGGGCATGCCACGCACCTGTTGTATGCAAAAAGAGCAAAAGCATGGCACTCGTGGCAGTTGGATTGCGCAGGTAAATATTGGTTTCACGAGTGGTTGCTTTCACCCTATGGAATCTTTCATGGGCTTTGAATGACGTGGAAAATAGTGAGATATGAAGCTTTGTTTTGTGATGGGTAAGATTTGAATCTAACTTTTTTTGTATATCACTAGAATCGAGGAAAACTTGCTCTGACAATTTGTTGGGTACAGGTTCAGATGGACCCGTTGACAACTACCCAAAATGCTTAAGTTCAAGTTGTCAAGTAGTAATACCCACCACTTATAAACCACACCCATACTTCGTGAGTTTTAGATGTGGTACTATCTTTGGGGGTAGGGGTATTACAACGACTCTGATAGTGGAAAGGGCTACCCGAGAGATGGAGCCGTCCTTACAAAGAGATTGGAGGAAAATGCTACCTGGAGCGTGTAACCGCCACTGTCATTGAGAATAAGTGATGGGCCATGTTGGAACGAGGACATTGCGAATATAAGTAGGGGAGGTTGTAACACCCATATCCCCAAACATAATCCCACATCTAAAACTCAAGTGTGAGAGTGGATTATAAGTGGTGAGGACTACTACTTGACAACTTGATCTTAAGCATTTTGGGTGGTTGTCGATGGGTCCAATTTGAGTCCGAACTCAACAAGTTGTCTGTACCAGTTTTCCTCGATAACAGATCGAGGATCTAAGCCCGGGACGTTACAAGTACATGGTTGGAGTTCGAGATATTGGCATTTTAATAAGACCATACAAAGTTTGCAGTTAGTTCTGATGTTTGATTCGTTTATGATCTTTTGAGATCTAATGATATGATAATGATAGTCCAACTTGGTTCCTTATCCTATGATATGATAATGATTATAAAGATTGACATTTCTATTTTGCCATGGATACAGTCCCTGCGTGCTTTGTGTTCACCACGGAAGTTCCTTCCCGTGTTGAGGTTTCGTGCACAGATGGAGTTCTTGTGGTGCCATGAGTAGTTGGAGATAGCGGCCACAGGGGATGGGTATGCATCTTTGGTTCCCTGGGTAGATGACTAGACGACTGCAACCTCAATAGTTGCGTTAACCAGGAGACACGTAGTTCGAGTATGCTTCGATGTTAGTCCACTGGTTTCGCGATGGCGTTCAAAGGTACGTTGCTGGTAGTCTTGTCTTCGTTTTTGGTCATATGATTATTACATGAAGTCATTTAGATATGATCACTCGAGTTGGTTTCTCGTATTAGTGAAGGATATGGAAGAATCCTCAAACACATCACGGAAGCATATGTATCGTATCATATACGATCGAGAGCGACTAGTCGCACTAGTTGCTCGATGCAACATAATTTAAAAATTTTTAATTGATGGAACCACATGATCTAAGAACACTTCTTGGATAAGTTTCATCTAACCACACAATAGATAAAGGAATACCTCTTGTAGCATGGTTGTGATCAAGCCTCTAAGAGAAGAGACCTCCTGTCTTAAGTTCGATCTGTCGGAGGAGATGCTTGCGAGTGCAGGGATGAGTCGTGTACTTCTCTCAATTTAAGTTAATGACCCAAGAAATGGATCTCCTGATTCCGTCTCACGAGATCAAACGCCTTCTTCACGCGGAAGATGCACCAAAGAAGACAGAGATCCGAGAGTCGTCGAAGCAGCAACACAACGACGATGCAGCAATGAAGGAGACCTTCTCTCTACAAGAAGTGTGGACGACCAGTCAAAGAGAGGGAGAAGGGGCGACATGAGAATGAGAGAGAGACATTGTCGAAGTTGTGTAATCGAAGAGCAGGGGGCACCTCTTTTTTTATAGGGTTTTGGGAGTCCATGGATCTCAATCCATGGTCAACACTAAATCAATGGATGAGATTGATTTGTGTTGAATCCAATGGCCATGATTTATGTTGTTAAAAAATACAACAACTGATTTAATTTAAAATAATATATTGATTAATTAACATAATTAATTTCAAAATTAAATCATTTAATCTTGGATATAATGGTGGAAGAAATTGGCTCATCCACAAAAAAGGAGGGATGGCTACCAAGCCCCGTCGGGGCAATGTGGCCGTCCACCCTCTTGACTTGGTATGAGTCAATCTCATTCCAAGTCATGATATTACATTATCTCATGTAATATTTACAAGATTATCTCATAAGGATAATTCACAATTATCTTATGAAGATTACAATCATGCCATTGAAATTATGTGAATCACATTCACAACCCAAAACAAAGGTCGTCATATTTTCAATTAATCATCCAATGTAAATCGAATTCACATCAATAATTAATCAACAAATATAAATCACAATTAGTCTCTTTTTTGTATATCATAAATCACATCTATAATATATGTGAATAACTGTACAGTTCTATCCACATTATTCATATCCATAATAATTAAATCATATTTAATTATATTAGATTATCATTCTCATGCATCCAAGTAATATGAATCAAACTCATATTATTAATGATAATTAAAGCACATTTAATTATCCATTTCTCAATGCTTGGATATGATTTCAATAATAGAATTATTCTTGAACTCTTTCAAGATTAATGTGCTTTCTCCGCAGATACTTGGAGATAAGGATAGGATGATTGTACGTTCCACGTATAGTGACTTGGACATTGAGATCACATCTCAAACCCAGATCCCATGGACCTCTTATAGATGCTTGATTTAATCAAGTCCGCAAATCTATTCTTTTCATTGCATCTGAATCTCATTTGCATCAACGTCCAACACTTGGACCAAGATCAGATTACTTCTCTACTGAGAGGAGTCACTAAAATCCAGACCCGTTTCATCACTCCCTCGAAATGGAAGCGTCATGGTAATACAATCATTTATGATCACATCATCCTCGGGTATTCCTAATACACGCACATCCTGCATATTGGAAGACCTTTGATAAACCCAAAAATATAGATCAATTTTACACTATCATCTTTAGGGTTCATCATCAAGTTTCTCAATCTTGGTCATTGATCATATGCTTTCCCAAAGCATATGTCATACCTACAAATTCTTGTCATGCTTCCAAAGCACGACGAACATGCATGGAATTTGATCATTCCCAATACCTCATGAACGAGCTCATGTCTTCCGATTCACATGTGAACCGATATGGTCCCTTTTAGAGATTGTATTACTCATATGCCCTCATATGCACACCAACTCGTCGCTATATAGACCTTGGTTAGGTTGTCAATTCATTAGTCTGTCAAATGTAGATACTCAGATATATAACAACACATCTGTCTCTGGTTAGAAGATATGTGCCTATATCGTGATAGTATACGACATAGGACTTTGGTTATCTCGTTCTCATTAAGTCAACCCTTTGACCTAACTAATATGACACCTCAGAATCTCTATTCCCATGCAACGGAGCTGCATTAAGAGGCCGGTCATATATCATCCTAATGAGAATGATTGCCATCTCCTACTCAGGCTGGAGATCACCTCTTAATAATCATTTGACGGTGCTTGATGAGTCCTCAATCTAACTCCTTAGATATTCATCCAAGCTCCAACCTATATGATTCAATTATTGAATCAACATCTACATGATTACTAAGATGGCCATGGTACATAACCCTAATTGTACAAAGGGATCTTATAGTGCATTCATTCATTTAAACTCGGTCAGGAAGTGAATAAATCAATATCTTTTATTGATAAATCATATATTACAATAACATTTATTGTATAAATGGTTCGCCTCGAGCTCACATGGCTAACAATCTTCCACTAGACCTCATAACCATTCAGGTACAATCCTTAAACCCATACTCATTACATGCTGGTTGAAAACCTTCTGTGTTAGAGGTTTGATAAGAGGATGAACAACATTATTGGTAGAGGCCACCTTGGTGATGATGATTGATGAGCCGAAAAATCCCACAAAATCCGGGTAAGGGAAAAATCAATCAAGGGTCGTTGCGACCCGGATCTCGCAGATCGGACTCAACAAGAAAAATAGACCACCAAAATGAATAATCAGTCAAAAAGCCGAATAAGTGGTCTCGTTATTTATTTAACCTGGTATAGCGACCAGGGTCGAACTTAAGGAGCACGGATTGGCCAAGTGGCCTACGAAGTAGTCAGAAAATGAATAAAGTAATAAAATGTATTTTTGGTGGATTTTATATTTTTAATTTTTTATGATTTTTAATTGTGGGGAAATAAGGGAAAAGGGTAAAAAGCATACAATCAACAATTTATTAAACACTAAAAATAACTCAAAAAATTCAAATAAAATTATTTTTGTGTTTTTTATATTTTTAAGTATTTTTAGTGATTTTCTCAGAATTTTGTAATTTTACTTGATTTTATAAAAATAGGAAAAGGCTGAAAATCAGAATCAATGTGCAGCCAGATTTGAAAGGCTAATTAAAAATATATAATTAGCTTCTAAAAATCTGGAGATAATTTTTATGACAATTGGAAATGAAAACTAAGCTACAAGAGCAAAAATTGCAATTTTTTAACTTTTTTAGAATTTTTAAGATTTTTATAAGGATTTTAGGGTTTTGTGATTTTTAGGTGTTTTATAAATCCAAATCAAGCCAAAATCGGACTGAAGCAAGTAAACAACAAACAAACAGTACATAATTTTGTCTATTTTTTAGATGATTTTTTATATTTTTAGTGGATTTTCTAATTCAAATAGTGATAAAAACAAGGGTTTTTGAATTTTAAAAATAACAAATAGTAATAAAAATATCCCAAAAATTAGTGAAATTTTTACACCGTGGCAGGAGCCACGTATCCAAATTTCACAAGATTTGGAGTTTATTTGATATTTTATTAAACCAATATAAAAGACATAATATACATGGACTTAAACGGAAGAACAACTAAGTTTCTGGGCTAAAATAAAACACATGCAGGAACTATAAGGGCATTAGTGTAAAATTCGCATCAATTTCCACACATGTTCAAATGTAGTACGCATAGGGGTATTTCTGTAATATTTAAAACATAAAGTTCAATCAACAACAGTCAGAAAACCCAAGCCCTAAACATGCAAATAACCCAATCCTCACGTCACGAAGTACGTGAATCCACACAGTAAGGACTAAAGTGCAATATCTGAAACCTACAGGTCCTACTATGTAAATGTTCCAAGTGTGCGAATTTATTTAACATGCTAAACAAAAACTAAAAGAAAATGTAGGGGGTTTGGGCGCAAACTACCGAGCCAAAGTGCGTGCAGGTCATGTGGGGGTGACGTGTCAGACAGTGAGTGGAGGCTCGCGAACGGCTCTGATGACGCCTCCTGGAGGATCCAACGGTCCTAGCACGAGGGCGATCGTGGGTTGCACGAGGCCGTCAGATCATGGATCTAACGGTCTGACACTGGCAGACAATGAAAGGCTCTGATGAAATCTGGACGTGAAGTGCGATCCGACGGTGGATAAGGTGTCTGGAAGAACACCTTCTGGATGAACTTCACCAACAAGCTGGAGTGGCTATACGCGTCTGATGGATGATCAGAAAGAGGGCTTCGATGCACCTCGTCGCTCCGCGTCTAGTGGTGGTGGCTGATGAAGCTTCCAACGATCAGATCCTCCGGCGAAGGAGGATGGACCTGGGCTGCTCCAACAAGGGGTGGACAATGCAACTGAGGGAGGTATCTCACGCTTATTCACCTGTAGAAGAGAGATCGTGCTCGGAGGAAGTCTCCGGCATGGGTTATTGAACAGTAAAGGGAAGCGGGGTGGTTTGGCGAAGGGAGGTCCCGGCGGAGGCGGCAGAAGGGACCAAGCTCAATCTGGGCTTGGATAGCCAAGATCGAGATGATCAGATCATGGAAGGAGGGTGACGATGAGTCGGGATGTCGATCTGTACGGATGGGATGGCGTGATGGGGCTCTGGCCACTGGGGCGGAGCTGGTGGAGCAAGGTGGAAACGATCGAATCTAAATGACGAATTGGAAACTAAGGGAAGTACCTGATGGTCGGAATCGACTGTGGGGGAGATGATGGATCTTCGATGGTCTTCGCCTCGATGGAGCGTCACCTGAAGAGTTTCGGGCTACGCCGGTGACGGAGCTCGACGACGATGGTCGCCGGGCTTACGACGAACGCCTCCAAATCCTCGCTGCAACACTCTCAATCACTCGCTGTCACTCAAGGATGAAGGTAAAGATCCTGGGAGTCGAAGATGGGAGCCAAAGGTGCGTGAATGTGTGGCGGAAGGCGAAGCTTTATACTGCAGGGGTCCGAGAAATAAGGAGATCTGCGCACAATCCAAAGCTCGGATGCCTAAGAAGATGGTCGGGCATGGATCATTGATGTATTGTGGATAATCGAGGCCCGAGGTTTAACGGAATGGGTGACGGATCGATTTGGCAAAATTCGGAGAAGTCGGGTCAAAAACCAGATCCGCGAAGAAGTGGTCTAGGGGGAGAGTTGACGGGGGATCAACAATCCCCTGTGGACCAATGGAAAAATTCCATTAGAAAATTATTTAAAAATTCACTTTAAAATAGTAAATGATGTTATTTCAAAAAATTTTCAACATGAAAAATGTTTAATATTTTTCAAAGTAATTTTTAGTGATTTTTATTTATTTTTTTGAAAAATAAATTATTGTATATACATAGTATTATATTATATACAGGTATATGTACCTATGTAATTTTTATTTTTATTTTTATTTTTAATTGTTTATTTTTGTATAATATTCCCTATTTTATATTTTATTTATTTACACCATAAAATATGGGATTCAAAATAATTTTTATTTAATTTTTATTATGTAATTACAAGGGTAAAATAAATAAGTTTAAATACATATTTACATGGTATATGCACACTGAAGAGAGAGAAATTATTTATTTTTGTTTTTATTTTATTTTTCTTATTTTTCTTTTATTTTTATAAATATGTACACATTGTGAGGGACACATAAATATTTTTATTTGATGAAAATAATAATATATATAGAAAATGGGGAATATTTGTACAAAGATGAATGGCTCTATCTCTCTCTACTTGTTTTAATTATGTGGTCAGGCCCATATTGAGCCCTCCCTTGGGTTTGGGTCACTCAACATTTATTCTAAATATTTCCCTCTTTTTCTTTATTTCTTTATTCCTTTGTTTTTATGTAAAAACATGCTAATTTTCGTTATTTATATGAAGCATGTATTTTGACAATTCATTCTATTTACAAACATTTACAAGGTATTTTACCAAGGTTTCTATCTAAATAGAGGAATAAAGAGTGATGAATGGTGATTCATCACCCCCCCTATACTATACTTTTGCTAGTCCCTTAGCAAACACTTATTTGAAAAAGAAGTGCAAAAGAGAAAGAAAAAGAAAAAGAGAGGAAATCAAGGTTGATTATTAAACTTTCCTTCATTAAATTGAAATATGGAGCTCAATCAGACCTTTGGATTATTCATTTGTCGGAACTTTATTTGGACTTAAGCTTAGAACTTAACAGCCTCTAAGTTCCACCAATCAATGGTCAAGACTCCTCAATAAACTAGATCAGAACAAGTCTAAATACACAAACTCTAATGACCATGAATCTTTCCTTGTACTGTGTAAGTGATATGTAGCTCCCTGACGGTTCCGGAAACATGGCTTTAAGAAGTTGTTTTTAATAATGTTAGAGCTTAAAGAATAAAATGTCATTCGTTGTAGGCAGTGATCGGAATCGGTCAAGAAATAACCACAAATATTTATTAAATTTTTAATCGAGTGGTTTTTGTTTATTTTACTTGGGCAAGTTCCAAGGTCGATCACAAGGAGGCAAAGGAACAACCTAGATTCATGTCTTTAAAGATTTGTTCATGATTTTTGAGGCAGTCTTTTTTTGAAATTTTCAATGTAAATAAGGGATGCAAAATGCGATTTTGGCCTATTTTAGGGACTAAAATATCGGCTATGTTCAAACGACGTCCGAAAAATACGAAATTTGGCCACAATGTAGATTACGATGAAATGAATGCACTGTAATTTTTTTGGTATTTTTGGATAAAAAATGAATTTTTTATGAATTTTTAAATGCAAACAGAATGATTTTCAATATTTAATTATGATAAATACTAAACCTACTTATTTTCGAGGATCAAAATATCTAAGATCTATCACTAGTGATTGATCTCAGAAAAATCCTAAACCTAAAAAATGTGAGATCTAATACCTATTAAAAATTAAATAGTGAAATGCACAAAATAATTTTTACAGGACAAAATATGCATGCAAATGCAAATCTTTTTGGGCACAATGTTAAGCAAAATTAACTCTACAATGTACGATTTTTCGGGAATTTTTAGAGCAACGGTTAATCTCTTATGAATTTTAGAGCACAGACTGGGCAAAATATACCAATTTTCACAAAATAATTATTCATTAATTAACCATCAATCACAAAATGCCCACAATATGTCAAAGTGTAGAGAATTAATTAACAAACATCATGCTATTTTTGGATTAAGAAAATACTGTAAAGAAGAGGTCCAAACTTATGGGGGAACACATGGGTGTAACTGTAAATATAATAAATAAAATAAAAATAAATATAAAACTGCAGGGGGGACCTAAGAGCAATTACCAATATCCCTAAGGGTAGAAGTGCAAAATTCCCAAGGAAGCACGTGCGACGCACGTGCTCCTTGGATATCTGGACCGAATCGCAATAGGGAGGAACTCGGAGGGCGTCTCTGCAATTTGACCCATGGTCACATACAGAGCACGTGACATGGGGCTGATGAGGACGTTCCCCCTACGCCCGTGCCTCGCACGCGCGTGGGGGCCTCAGGCCTCACGCCCGGTGGCGAGGCGGTGGTGTGGGGCTCCGGTGGCGAGAGCGTGAACGACGATGGCGGCGAAGGGTTTCTGGATGCCTCCTGGCACGGTGGTTGAAGCTTGCGGGTGGAGGAGAAAGGTGTTTACAGAGAGGTGTTACGGAGGCATCGCGGTGGGTGGAGTCGGAGGAGGCGAAGAGTGAGGGGCTCCGGTGCGGCTAGAGGCGGAGGAGGGTGAAGGCAAACGTCGTCGGTGTGGCTCGGAGGCGAAGGCGGTCGTCGGAGAACTTGGTTAAGGAGCGGAGGTTGAAGATGGTAACTGGAGATGTTGGTCGTCGGGGGCTCGACAGTCGATGATGACCAGAGCTGAAGCACTAATGGCGGACTGTGCGCCTTGATGCAGCAAGGTCAAAGACCTTGGATCTCGCCGGCGAAGGGAGAAGAACGGTGCTGTCACCACCGGCTCTCGTAGCAGTTGAAGTATCGGCGGATGGCGGTGATGGGTTCGGTCGACGCTTTTAAATAGGACACGAGGGACGAACGACCGATGAAGAGGCGGCGAGAGAGGCGGGGGAGGTGGTTGCGGAGGGCAGGTGCGAGGTTTGAGGAGCGACGGTTGGCTGATGCGACGAAGGTGGGGTCGCGGTTGGCGGCGGCGGAGATCTCGGGGAAGGAAGGGGGTGAAGACGAAAGTCAAAGGCCGTTCGATCGGCCGAGATCGAACGACCGATATCGAGCCACGTGGCAGGGGTATGCGAAAAGGTGCGGCACGTGTGACGCACGTGCAAGGTTTTATTTTTTTTATTTTTTTATTTTTTTAGTTTTTTATTTTTATAAATCGAATACCAAAAACACCAAAAACAGCTGACACGTGGCAGCCTCTGGGGCTGCCACGTGTCTGCACCAGAAAAATTGAAAATAAAATATTTTGTAAAATAAAAAAGAAATGATAAATGACCTCGGATCAAAAAAGTTCCTTCACGAAAATTGCTCGTCTCGATGAGATCTACAATTTCATAAAGACATCAAAGCCAAAATCGGTCAAATGTAAAAAGTGAATTTTTAGGGTATCCCATGTACATAGAATACCTAGATTTTTGGATCTTCTATTTTTTTTATCATTTTTAAACAAGATAAAAAATCCAAAAAAATAAGGAGAGATCAAAGATAAATAAAAGACATTTAAATCTATTTTTTTTGGATTTTTATTGATTAAGAAAGTATGTACATAAAATACGGGTCAAAAACTGCTAAAATATACAATGTACAAATGAGGCCCAAAATCCAACTTTCACATATGAGCTCCGATTCACTTGAACTTGGTCTTGTTTTGAAGGTAATTGAATGTACATTAGTACAAAAGTGAGTAGGATTAAATCGGACACTGGATGGGGAAGATATGTGGCTTTTAGTCCGAAAATCCTGAAACTAGGGTTTGGTTTTTTTGGTCCACTTATTTGGGTTAATGATTTTTTGTATTTTTCATTTATTCTTGTGAGTGATATGTACACAGTGGAATGGTTTTGGGTTATGCGGTGTTAGCATGAAGGAGTTAAAAATACGGGAAGTTAGGCTATTTACAAGTCATTTTTGGCTTGGATTTTTGGCTTCTTATTTTGTGCAAAAATGATGGATAAAATGGCATTCTTATGAAAACACGCATGACTGCTAATTATGCAGAATAAATGCAAAAATGCTGTTGATTTTGAGGGACTTGAGCTTAATTAAGGAGACTTAGAGTGATGAATCTGAGATTCATCATCCCCCTATACTTAAACCATGCTTGTCCCTGAGCATCAAAAAGAAATGCTATGAAGTGAAATGGGATTGGGTTCCATACCAAGATCATGAGTTGAAGGTGACAGTGAAACTAAACTCGACCTTTGGAGTAATAGTGTGGCAGACCTTCTGTGAGACTTAGAAATTTTAAAAACAACAGCCCTCAAGTTCTACACATCATTGTTACAGTTTCGGCTCAGAAGTCATCTTAGATCAATCCTCTTCCCAAAGTATACCCTATGAAAATTGAATAACTGACTCATGTGTGTGAAAGGTTTAAGCTCTTCCCATCCAGAATGCCGGACTACCATGCTCCTCTCCTCTCCTCTCCTGTAAATCGTCCTCGGGGAGTCAGGTATTTCCTTCTAAGGCCTGTCGTGTTGTGTTCACAATCGAAATGGGGGAGAAGTTAGAAGAATGGAAAAAGAACTAGAGGGTGGCCAGTGTAGTCACCTCTCCTTGTGAAGATGGCCAGTGTAGCCGAGTCTCCACCAAGATCTGCAGGTTTCTTGAAGCTTGGACCTTTTTGGTCGGATTTTATTTGGTAGAATGCTTCTTTTGTATTTGAAATTTTTGGTGGTTCTGCTAGGATCTTGTTTTGCCCCTACGAATATAGAATCTTTTTATTCCGTACATTTTTTGGGGTCTTAGAAAAAAATTGTGCCAAGCCGTCCATCCCTTTTCCGAAGCTTTATTTCAACCCGTACTCCAGTCTTTAGATTTCCACGCTACCAGAAAAGAGATTCACACAGTCTTCCAACATCCCGTCTGAGTTGAGCTAAGTGCATAGTGCGAGAGTACAAATTAATTCCCTATTCCAGAGTTGTACCCAGAATGAAGAGACTAGGTTAGACACTAAGAGTCAAACGCTGCACATTGTCATGTGGAACTTAAAGAATTAAGTCAAAAGACCTGAAGTTCTTAAAATCCTATTTCTCGGTGAAGTTCCTATGAAAATTAGGTGGATTAAGGCCAAGTCCAGACCACTCTCGGTTTCTGCTCACAACTCGGTTCAGAACCCAATGACTTTTCACAGATGCAGATGAATGCGATGCTGGATGAAGTGCCGGTGTGTGAAATGCAGACACATTTTTTTCTTTTTATGTAGAGATTTTTTATTTTTTTTGTCAATGCAAGAATGAATAAGAAGCCATTTTCAAAATTTTTTTGTTACCCACCCCGTAAATACATATAGACTTACGCGAAAGTACGAGATATGGGTAAAATATATACAAAGTATATACAGACCCCCCTATACTTAGCGAGTGCTGTGTCCTCAGAGCACAAGAAGCGTAATGAAGACATAGCTCGGGCTAAGCATAAGAGAGTTAGAAATTTATATGCAATGGTCCGCCCCCCTATACTTAGACTGTGAATAGTCTAAGTATAGAAGAAGAGCGGAAAAATGAAGCGGTCGGGATATGTGGATGAAGAGAGTATATACAGGTGGGTTTCGGTTCCCCCTATACTTAGGCTCTGGTCAACCTAAGTGTAGAAGAAGGGTGGAAGTGAGGTGATCGGAATATAGGAGTGTGATGCAGGAGAATGGTATATACAAATGGCATCGGTCCCCCCCTATACTTAGGCCTTGGCCTAAGTAGAGGAAGGAGCTGTACAAGGGGACCGACGTGGTCGGGAGGGAGGGTGGATAGCCGATGATTAAGGCGGTTTTCGGCTGATCTTCTTGTGAGCATGTGGTGGGAGATCGTAGTGATGATATGGAGATGAGGCATATGATTCCCAACTATTGTCAGTGTCATCCTCAGAAAAATCATGATGCATAATGGATGAAGTATTTGAGTCAGATGAAAGATATCCATCATCAGAATTATCCTCAGAGGAGTAGTATTTGAAAGTGGGCATACTCCAAATATTCTGGTATTTTGTTTCTTCAATTGTTTTCTCAGAATTCGCTCCTTCTTAGGGTCACGTGGTTTGTCCTCAGATGAATACTTGGAAGCACCGGTCTCAGTCAGCTCATATGAAATAATTTCAGTGTACTTGAAGAGGGAAGGAGCATCAGCTTTGGATGAGTAGTAGTTAGGAACGGGAGTTGTCCAACGAGAATTGATTTTTGGATCCTTGCGAAGATATGGCTTTAGAGATGCCGAACAGATTTCACTCATGTATACTACCTTTTCCGGATCGGATGAGGGATTGTCAGCTGATTCCTCTTTCGAAGGGTCAAAGTTTGCTCTCTTTTTATTTCTTCGTGAAGGAGTTGGTTCACTTGAGTATCCAGATGAATAGCCATTGGGATTCTCCTTGGTCGGTGTTGGGTTTGCATGCTTCTTCTTAGTTTCCCGAATGTTGGTGCACTCTCGATTTAGGATGATTTGGTCCATGTATTCAAAGAATGTTGCTCCAGGGTGCGACCATGCATAAGTCTCAGGATCATAGAAGAATTATTTGTTTATTTTGAGATCCTCGGGGATTGAAATACGGGGGAGAGATTCTAAACCAATAGTCTTATCAACAACCGCTATCTCAGATGTTGCATCTGGGTAGGGCTCTTCTACCTCTTCATGGTTGCGGCTGTCAGGGACTTCGTGGGTTTCCTCAGAAGATCATTGTTCCTCAAAGACATAGTCCGATCTAAGTGCTTCCAATACTTTAAAATTGATTTCCCGGGTCTCACAATCAATAACTGCCTTAGTCAATGCTAAGAATGGCTTTCGAGAATGATTGGAGACTGGTTGAATTCTCCTTGATGCTCAATTTCAATGATCGTGAATTCTACTTTGAGCAGAGCACCTTGGAATTTTATGATGACAGAAATAGTTCCTCTCGGCCGCTTTATCGATCGGTCTGCTAATTGAATAATCTCTCGTATCTTCCGAATCGATTCGAGTTTGAGTTCGTGAAATACAGAGGTCGGGGGGATATTGATCGGTGCATCGTCATCAATCCGAGCATGAGTGAAAATTGTGTCTTTGATTTCGCAGTCAAATATGGGTAACCGCTTTACTATGCGGCTCTTGGTTTTTCTCTTCAACACCAAGGAGGAGGCCATTGACAAGATATGTCTTTCAGTCTTTGTTCGTATCCTACCCGACTTTTTGTTCATTAATTTATCTGTTATAAATCTTTTAAGGTCGGGGAAGTGTTCAATGGCCTGTATAAGGGGAAGTTCAAACATCAAGCGTTTTTCCAGTGCTTCCCGTACAGCCGGATCCAAATTCCTCAGATCGTCTTCTGTCTCAATTTTTATGAAATTTTCTGGATTTTTTATTTTTTGTGGTTTTCAAAAATTTCAATTTTTTGGGTATTTTCTGTGTGGTGTGGGGTGTGGCGTGTTCATCGGGGTTCGGGTGTTGGGGAATAATATGCGGAAGTGATATTGTCAGAATCGTCCCTAGGTTCCTGAATATCCTCAAAATTTTCGATCTCAGATCCAATCATTTCCTCATCCATTTTTATGTCAGAGCCACCATAGAATGAGATTATTCGGTCGGTTAATTTTTGCCATCTATCCTCCATTGATTCGAATCTTTTATTTATCCTCGAGATATCATCCTCAAAAATTTGTTCATGATCACTTATGGGAGCAATCTATGTGTGTTCTTGCGATTCAATAATTTCATCTTCCATTTTCTTATATGTGCTAGGAGAGGAGTTTCTTGGAATGTCCAATGTATGATCCTTATTTTCTGAAAATATTTCCTCAATAATTATGGAAGGCGGCTGCTCATATGGTTCAGGCATGTGAAGTTGGTCCGAGTAGAATTTTTTCCGTTGATTGGTCGGATCTTGATATGGTGTAGTCGGCATATAGGATTCCTGTGTTTCTATGTATTCAGTCCAGTCCTCTATATGATTGTCATGTCTGAAAAGGAGGTTGTGATGGTCAATCCAAGATGATGATTGTTCATGTATGTTCACTGGCGGGGATGACATGAGATATGAAAAAGTGTTGAATTCAATCATGTGGTTATCATCTCTCATTAATGATGGATTGACATTTACCGAATAAGAAGGATCAATTGTATGATCGGCGTAGAGAGGATTGATATATAAGGAAGTGGAGACCTCAGTCGGTTGTGGGTATGTTAGGTCCGAAAATAAGGGATTGTCATTCATGAAGCAAATCGGATTGGTAAAGAGAGATGATGGTTGAGAGTCTCTTGGAGGAGGTGTTTTGGGTCTAACCGATACGAATTCGTTTCCATAGTAAAGTTCTGATGGATTCTCGGTCATTTCTGAAAGAGTTGAAAGGAGCGAGGGGTTGGGTCTGTAAGAGTTTTTGTACAAGAGTTCCATGATGAGGTTTAAAATCAAGAGAGGAGAGAGATGATCACACGGGATAGTAAAGAGAATTCTTATCAGATGTACGGCTTTTGATCTTCGGTATCGGTTCACGCACACCAATGCAAACACAAATCAAACCCCGAGTTCACCAACTCACACAATGAAGCCGTAAGAGTTCGTCTATTATCTTTTCAATTTTAGTTGGTGATAAATCAATCTTGGCAAAAAAAATTAGCGACATGTTAGGTGTCAGAGCTTGGTTCTAACCTTAAGTGTCATCTCTCGCTCACTCAGAAAAATAAAATCATCCAAGGTCGGGGTTGTTCTCCCGCAAAAATTCTTGATTTTATGGGTTATTTCAAATCGGCTATATTTAGCAGTCTCAATTTTTATAAGGCGATCTTTGAAAAATTATATGAACACAAAATATACGTCTACCGTCCAGTCCCAATTTCCTTGAAAATTATGTGATAAAACAAGAGGGAGGTGTTCGGGAAAAGCCGATGCACGTGAAAACAATGATATATGCTCAGTTAGAAGCCTTACAGTGCTTCCTCGCAATCTCCATGTGGGATGCAATACATAATTGAAAAAATTACTCTAAATGCATGCAAGCCGATGAACACCGCACCGAAGCAGAAAGTTGTATTAGCGGGAAAGAATTGAGTTAAATTTTGGCTAAGTTGAACGATTTAATGTGCGTCTCAATTAACGTGCAGTCTGACCTTAGATCCTACGAGCATAAGCAAAAATATAAATGCTCTAAAAGCTGTATGTGCAGGTCTATCCTAATCGCCACTTAAGTCGGGTCCCACCCTCTCCGGAGAGTGAAACAGGCCACGACACACCACAAAAAAGTTCAAGGTCTTTTTTACATGCACGAGAGTCCAAACGGACACCGTTGTAAATAAGCAAGTGAATAAAATTGTAGAAATGAAAAACCTAGACTCTACGTTCTCTCACGACTCAACTCGATCTTAGTTTAATTGCGGCTTTAAGGATGTCGGTGAAGATGCATCGGTTTCTTGAAAACCGCTCCACGTACGCCGAGTACCTCGCAAGAAAAATAAGAGAGAGGATGTAAGAAAGTGACTCAAAAAAATAGAACAAACTAAATAAATGATGAAAAATAAATGCAGAAAATACAATGGTATTCACAATGAAAAATTCGGGGGTCAGACTACCCGAATGCGGAAAACCGAACAAGAAAATTTCAAAACACAAAAGTAAGCCATTTGCCTCCCCGACAATGGCGCCATCTGACGGGTCTGTTATCGCGGCTTTAAGAAGTTGTTTTTAATAATGTTCGAGCTTAAAGAATAAAATATCGTTCGTTGTAGGCAGCGATCGGAATCGGTCAAGAAATAACCACAAATATTTATTAAATTTTTAATCAAGTGGTTTTTGTTTATTTTCCTTGGGCAAGTTCCAAGGCGACGTCCGAAAAATACGAAACTTGGCCACATTATGATGAAATGAATGCACTGTAATTTTTTTTTGGAATTTTTGGATAAAAAATGATTTTTTTATGAATTTTTAAATGCAAAAAGAATGATTTTCAATATTTAATTATGATAAATACTAAACCTATTTAATTTCGAGGTCTGAAAATATATAAGATCTATCACTAGGTGATTGATCTCAGAAAAATCCTAAATCTCAAAAATGTGAGATCTAATACCTATTAAAAATTAAATAGTGAATGCGCAAAATGATTTTTATAGGACAAAGTATGTATGCAAATGAAAATCTTTTTGGGCACAATATTAAGCAAAATTAACTCTACAATGTATGATTTTTCGGGAATTTTTAGAGCAACGGTTAATCTCTTATGAATTTTAGAGCACAGACTGGGCAAAATATACCAATTTTCACAAAATAATTGGTCATTAATTAACCATTAATCATAAAAATGTCCACAATATGTCAAAGTGTAGAGAATTAATTAACAAACATCATGCTATTTTCGGATTAAGAAAATACCGTAAAAAAGAGGTCCAAAATTACGGGGGAACACAGGGGTGTAACTGCAAATATAATAAATAAAATAAAAATAAATATAAAACTGCAGGGGGGACCTAAGAGCAATTACCAATAGCCCTAGGGGTAGAAGTGCAAAATTCCCAAGGAAGCATGTGCGGCGCACGTGCTCCTTGGATATCTGGACCGAATCGCAATAGGGAGGAACCCGGAGGGCGTCTCTGCAATTTGACCCACGGTCACATGCGGAGCACGTGACCTGGGGCTGATGAGGACGTTCCCCCTACGCACGTGCCTCGCACGTGCGTGGGGGCCTCGGGCCTCACGCCCGGTGGCGAGGCGGTGGTGTGGGGCTCCGGTGGCGAGAGCGTGAACGACGATGGCGACAAAGGGTTTCTGGATGCATCCTGGCACAGTGGTTGAAGCTTACGGGCGGAGGAGAAAGGTGTTGACGGAGAGGTGTCGTGGAGGCGTCGCGGTGGGTGGAGTCGGAGGCAGCGAAGCGTGAGGGGCTCCGGTGCGGCTAGAGGCGGAGGAGGGTGAAGGCGAACGTCATCGGTGTGACTCGGAGGCGAAGGCAATCATCGACGAACTTGTGAAGAAGCAGAGGTTGAAGATGGTAACTGGAGATGTTGATCGTCAGGGGCTCGATAGTCGATGAAGACCGGAGCTGAAGCACTAATGGCAGACTGTGCGCCTTGATGCAGCAAGGTCGAAGACCTTGAATCTCGCCGGCGAAGGGAGAAGAACGGTGCTGTCACCACCGGCTCTCGTAGCAGTTGAAGTATCAGCGGATGACGGTGATGGGGTCGGTCGACGCTTTTAAATAGGACACGAGGGACGAGTGACCGGTGAAGAGACGACGAGAGATGCGGGGGAGGTGGTTGCGGAGGGCAGGTGCGAGGTTTGAGGAGCAACGGTTGGCCGATGCAACGAAGGCGGGGTCGCGGTTGGCGACATCGGAGATCTCGGGGAAGGAAGGGGGTGAAGATGAAAGTCAACGGCCGTTCGATCGGCCGAGATCGAACGACCGATATCGAGCCACGTGGAGGGGGTATGTGAAAAGTGCGGCACGTGCGGAGCACGTGCCTGGGCAGCACGTGCGACGCACGTGCAAGCTTTAGATTTTTTTATTTTTTATTTTTTTATAAATCGAATACTAAAAACACCAAAAATAGCTGACACGTGGCGGCCTCTGGGTCTGCCACATGTCAGCACCAGAAGAATCGAAAATAAAATATTTTGTAAAATCAAAAAGAAATGATAAATGACCTCGGATCGAAAAAGTTCCTTCACAAAAATTGCTCGTGTCGATGAGATCTACAACTTTCATGAAGACATCAAAGCCAAAATCGGTCAAATAAAAAAAGTGAATTTTTGAGGTATCCCATGTACATAGAATACATAGATTTTTGGATCTTCTATTTTTTTCATTTTTAAGCAAGATAAAAAATCCGAAAAATAAGGAGACATTAAAGATAAATAAAAGACATCCAAATCTATTTTTTTGGATTTTTATTGATTAAGAAAATATGTACATAAAATACAGGTCAAAAACCGCTAAAATATACAATGTACAAATGAGGCCCAAAACCCAACTTTCACATATGAGCTCCGATTCACTTGAACTTGGTCTTGTTTTGAAGGTAATTGAATGTACATTAGTTCAAAAGTGAGTAGGATTAAATCGGACACTGGATGGGGAAGATATGTGGCTTTTAATCCGAAAATCCTGAAACTAGGGTTTGGTGTTTTTGGTCCACTTATTTGGGTTAATGATTTTTTTTGTATTTTTCATTTATTCTTGTGAGTAATATGTACACAGTGGAAGTGATTTTGGGTTATGCGGTGTTAGCATGAAGGAGTAAAAATCCGGGAAGTTAGGCTATTTACATGTCATTTTTGGCTTGGATTTTTGGCTTCTTATTTTGTGCAAAAATGATGGATAAAATGACATTCTTATGAAAACATGCATGAATGCTAATTATGCAGAATAAATGTAGAAATGCTGTCGATTTTGAGGGACTTGAGCTTAATTAAGGAGACTTAGAGTGATGAATCTGAGATTCATCACTCCCCACCTCAGAAGTGACTAAGAAACAACCTCCCTCAACCTGGTAACTCTAATGCCTCGTTCTAGCAACTCTTTCCTCGAGAGCGGGGTATTCCCTTCTAAGTTCAAGTACAACCGGCTCAAGAAGAGGGGGAAGAAGAGAATGGATCATGACCAGTGTAGCCATGTATCCTTGGGAGCTCTAACTAGTGTAGCTGAGTCTCCCGCTGCAAGCTTCATGAGATGGTCATGTGTAACATAAGCTTTGCTTTATTTGACTATATACACTCCGGTGGGATTATTAAATTTTCAATCCGACCCACCACTTTTTTGGAGTTTTTCTTTCTTTGCACATTTTTTATGTGCATATGTACAACACATCTACATGGTGGAACATATATACATAAGGAGTTTTTCCTCTTGAGCCAGTATACTATCCCTCTTTTGAAGCTTTATTGCAACCCACAACTCCTGTCTTTAGACTTCATAACCACCAGACCAAGTTGAGATGCACTTCCTTCACTATAAGAAGAAGAGAGGTTCCGCCTAGAAGTACTACCCTCATATGCTACCCCAAGCCAAAGGAAACTGTCTCCTCACCACCTCATCCGTGGAGAGCTATGTGTAAAGTGCTGGTGCAAGTAAAGCCATTGTCTCTGAGAATCATGTGTACGTTGTTAAGTGCTCTACTTAGGCTCATCAAGATGACATATTCTCATAGCCTAGTGGACTCAAAGAATTAAGTCCCAATGGACCTGAAAAGTCTTAATCCTAAGCCCTATAAGGTTCCTCTTATAATTAGGTGGATTAAGGTCTTAACCAAGCTCCATTTGTCGATTTAATTTCAGGCCAGTTTAAATGTCAACTATGATTTGGAAAAATTGTACAAATATTTACAAAGATGCAATTTTATAAATTTTTACAAATGTGCAAATTTTTTGGAAAATGTTTGAAAACATGGATGTATGCATGAATGCAAAGTTTTGCAAAATATTTACAAAAAATTACACCAGGTTTTTGCAAACTTTTTATTTTTCAAATGTTTTACAAAATTTTTGTACTATATACATAATTTTGGTATGAAAATATTTACAAACTATTTACACAAATCATTTTTACAATCATTTGTACAAAAATAATTTTTATAAATAGATAGGTATGTGCAAGAATAATTTTACGTACAAGGAAATTTTTTAATTTTTATGGATTTTTAGCCATTTCATTTATTAATACACTCACACAAAGTACGAGTTATGGCTAAAGTATATGTGAAATATATATACGACACCCCCTATACTTAGCTCGAACGATGTCCTCGGAGTGATCAAGAGCGATGAAGAAGACATAACTCGTGCTTAGTATAGGGAAGTGAAAAGGAATGGTATATACAAAGACGAATCAACAAATAGAATAAAGAGGACTCGGTGTTTCCCCCATACTTAGGATCAAGTAATCCTAAGTATAGCAAGCTGTACATGAAGGGAAATCTGAGTGGGAGGATGTACATGGTCTATCTTACCTATACTTAGAGTAAAATATCCCTAAGTACATGCAACAAAACAGAGGTAGAAAGAATGAATATAATACCCGAGAGTCCTACACACCCCATACTTAGGGTAAAGTACACCCTAAGTATAGCATAATCATAAGATGAGAAAGGGGCGTGGGACTAAAGAATAGAGTGATATGAACAACTGGATCTATACAAGTCGGAAAAATAGTGATAATTAGGCGTGAGATGCAATAGTTGTGAGTCAAGAGACCACATCTCACACAAAGTGAATCGGGGCAACGTCAATGACCCGCGGCTCATGATCTAGATATGGCTTGAGTCGCTGGCCGTTAACACGAAAGGTAACATCAGAAGACAACTCATATATATCAATACTCCCATTGTCATGTACCTTACGAACCAAATAAGGTCCCTTCCATTTGCTCTGTAGCTTCCCTGGGAATAAACGAAGCCTAGCATCAAACAACCATACTCTCTTTCCTGGCTCAAACTGCTTGTGGCTGATATGAGAATCATGCCACTCCTTCACTCGCTCCTTATACTGTAGGCTGTTTGAAAAGGCCGTATCACAAAGCTCCTCCAGGGCTGCTAACTCTGCCCTCCTCTGATCTCCTATACTCTCTGGATCCATAAGTATATCAGTAACAACCCAAAGTGACCTATGTCTCAGCTCAACAGTAAATGGCAGGGCTTGTCATAAACGAGGCGAAAGGGAGATGTACCCAAAGGAGTCTTGAAAGACGTCCTATATGACCAATCCTTTCAGTCAGGACAGACGACTTTCTGTAATATAGTCTTGATCTCCCTGTTCGACACTTCAGCAAGACCATTCGTCTGAGGGTGGTATAGAGTGGCTACTCGATGGTCTATGTTGAACTCGCTAGAAAGGGCCTTTACCTTGTCGTAGACGAAATGAGGCCCCCCGTCAGAAATAAACAATCGAGGTACCCCGAACCATAAAATAATATTCTTCCTCAAAAATATGCAAACAGTCCTAGCATCTGCGGTTCATACGGGGATGGCCTCAACCCAACGACTCACATAATCCACGGTTAACAGAATGTACTCAAATCCCTGACTCTTAGGGAATGGACCTATGAAATCGATGCCCCATGCGTCAAAAACTTCACAGAAGTGTATGGGCTGCATCGACATCATATCACGCTGTCCACAAGTGCCCGTCCTCTGACAATCAGTACACCTCTTCACGAACTCATCAGAGTCCTTGAAGAGAGTAGGCCACCATAGGCCGGATTGGAGCACTTTTTGTGCCGTTCTCCTCCCAGAGTGATGTCCTCCTGCCTCAATCTTGTGGCAGTAAGTGAGGACGTTGTGGTGCTCCTCCTGAGGAATGCACCGATGCCAGATACTATCCCCTCCTTCATGATAAAGGACGGGATCCTCCCAATGGTAAAATTTGGCCTTCGCGAGGAAGGTCTCAAGTTTCTTCCTGGGCCAATCTTGTGGAACTTTCTTGGTGACAAGATAGTTCACAATATCGGTATACCATGGGAGAGAGGCGATAGCAAGGATCGCCTCATCTGGGAAGGTCTCACATATAGGCTCAGTCTGCTCAGAATCCTCAAGATACTCTAATCGGGAGAGATGATCCGCCACCACATTCTTGACTTCAGGCTTATCCTTAATCTCTATGTCAAACTCTTGGAGTAGAAGGATCCATCTGGTCAATTTGGCTTTGGCATCCTTCTTTGCCATGAGGTACCTGATGACGGTATGATCAGTATAGATAGTCACTCTAGATCCAATGATGTAAGATCTGAACTTATCTAGGGCTAAAACTACAGCTAGCATCTCCTTCTCAGTGATTGTGTAGTTCCGCTGGGCGGCATCCAAAGTACGGCTAGCGTAGTGAATAGCAAAGGGGACTCCATCCCTCTTCTGTCCCAGCACGGCCCCTACGGCAAAATCGGAGGCATCCATCATGATCTCGAATGGGAGAGACCAATCAGGCGGCTGGAGAATAAGAGCCTTTACAACATGACTCTTGAGAGTCTCAAACGACGATAGACACTTATCATCTACAAGGAACTCGGTGTCTTTCGTCAGCAGATCAGTCAACGGTCGGGCGATCCTGCTAAAATCATGAATAAAGCGCCGATAGAAACTGACGTGCCCCAAAAAAGACCATAACTGCCGCAAATTGGACGGTGGATTGAGTTTTCTAATAACATCCACCTTGGCTGGATCAACCTCCATGCCCCTGTTGGAAATGATTTGACCAAGCACCGTCCCCTGAGTTACCATGAAGTGACTCTTCTCCCAAGACAACACAAGGTGAACCTCTATGCATCGCTGAAGGACTCGGTCTAGGCAGTCAAGACAAGAATCGAATATGTCGTCGTAGACCGAGAAATCATCCATGAAGACCTCCAAGCACTCCCCCACCATGTCCGAAAAGATGAACAGCATGCATCTCTGAAATATCGCCGGAGCATTGCACAATCCAAATGGCATGCGTCTAAAAGCATATGTCCCGAAGGGATAGGTGAAGGTGGTCTTGTCCTGATCCTCGAGCGTGATGGCCACCTGATTATAGTCGGAGTACCCATCCAAGAAACAGTAATGGCTCTTCCTTACAAACCTCTCTATAATCTAATCAATAAAGAGCAGGGGGAAATGATCCTTCTTGGTGTCCTGGTTCAATCGTCTGTAGTCCGCACAGACCTGCTAAGAAGTGGGTACCCGGGTAGCGATCTCCTCTCCAGACTCACTAACAACTGTGGTGATGCCCGTCTTCTTGGGCACCACATGCAACGAACTGACCCATTTGGTGTCGGAGATGGGGTAGATAAAATCGATGCTCCACCATTTCAAGATCTTCTTCATGACAACATCTCGAAGATTCGGGTTCAGTCGCCGCTGGAACTCACACGACGGCTTCACGTCCTCCTCGAGATAGATATGGTGGGAGCACAGGGCCGGACTTATCCCCTGGAGATCAGCTACACTCCATCCTATCGCCTTGCGGGATTCCTGCTCTCCAGTCAAATTAGCGGAGATAATGACTGGGTACATCTCATGCTCATCCACAAGGAACCTATACTTCAGCGATGACGGTAGTGGTTTCAGCTCTGGGCAAGTAGGTGCTGGCGGATCTAGCCTCTGAAAAGTCTGAGTGAATGCGGCCAAATCTGCATGGGAGAATGAGAACTCTCGCTTGTAATCTAAATCTGGCGAAGGCTGCTCTGCTGGACTGTCTCTTCTCTGTATGGAATAAGCCTCCTCCCTAACTGTAGGCTCAGTGGAAGTCAGACATGGTGTCAAATAGTCAAACTCTGCCCAATCAATATCTGACTCCAAGGGATCTGTATCAGAATCACAAAAATCTGCTTCACGATTGGGAACCTCATCTGCTGCCTGAGATGTATCCCGGACCAGGAATGCGCTCTCTAAGATCTCCTTTGATAGCGTCTCTGCATCAGCAAACTCTGAAGGTGAGAGGATAACCTGTGCGATTAGATCTTCCCAAACTGCCTCATCATCTGTAATCATAAAATCATAGTCCTGATGGATGTCTCTCCCAACCTCTGTCATCTGCTCTGAATCGGAAGTCGGCTCTGAGCAAGCTGAATCTCTGGCTCTAGTCTCCTCGACCATCTCTATTTGTATACTCTCACCCTCGACGTGAAAGTACACCTTCCCGCTATCATGGTCGGACATTACCTTGGCTGTAGCCAAGAACGGGCATCCTAAAATGATGGGGGTATCAGTCACAGATTCGGGAATCTCCATGTCCAACACAACGAAGTCCACGGGGAATTTCAGGTCCTGAATCATGATGACAACGTCCTTAAGCAACCCCTTCGGCCTCTTGACAGATCGATCAGCAACCTGAAGGACCGTCCTGCTCTGTCGGAGAGGGCCCAACTCGAAGTGGTCGAGAAGGGCTGCCGGAAGAAGGTTGATCGAAGAACCGCTGTCTAATAGAGTGCGGTCGAACCTCTGCTCATGGATGTGGCATCTGACATACGGGGCTCCTGCATCTGGCCTCTTAGCTGGCAGACGGTTCTGAATCACGAAAAACGTGGCACGAGTAAGCACATGGATCTCTGACTGATGGTTCCTCCTCTTCCTCCTAACTGTGGTCCTATCTCTAAGTGATCGCTGGAAGAGAGGTATGTGCTCCAAGGCCTCCTGTAGAGTCAGCTGTATCTGAAATCTGTCCATCATATGCTGGCTGAACTCTATCTGATGGTTCTTTTTGATATTTTCTTTTTTCTTCCCCTTATCCAAGTGGAGTGCTCGGGGAAAGGGCATTACAGGGTCCTTCTCAGATGAAGGACTAGGAGAGGGTCTGGAATGCTCATGTACAACAGAATCCACACAAACATCATCAAGAAACACAGGTGGATCCGAAAATAATAAACCCTTTCCTTTATTTGCAGAAATGTCTTGAGATATATGTACGGAAGGAGAAACAGTAGGACTAGCAGAACCTAAAATGGTAGCCTCAGTACTTGGTGCGGAGCTGCTCCCATGTACACAAATCTCCCCAAATTCTTCAACCAGTTACTGCTTTGTCAGCAAGGGAGAAGGGGAAGGCTGCTGCTGCCGGCTGGACTGGCTCCTCTGGCTGATCTGGGTCCCTCTCTCCCGCAACTCTCGGCTGATCTCACGCTGTCCTCAGCCTCTCCATCTCTCTCCTCATCTCCATCATGAAGGCTCCCTGATCCTGTATCTGGCGCTGCATCGTCTCGAGGGAAGCCAACAGGGTGTTGTTGATCGTACCCTGGTCCAATACGTATGTCGTCATCTCAGGTCGCTGACCCTTGGTGCTCTCCTCACTACTGGCCATGGTCTCTGCAAAGGCAAAAGACCCAAACTCAGGTGCCGATAAATCATCTGTATGTTGTCTCTCATATGGCACTAGTATCTCTGGACTGGTAGAAGGGTGGTCAAGGGGGAACAGGGCGGAATCGAACTCGTGTTCGAAGAGCGGGTCTCGGATCTCACAAACCAACCTAGATGAATGGGCTAGAGTGCTGAAAATCGGTGCAGCCAAAGGCTGCCTAAGAGACCTCCTGCCCATCATCTTGATCTGGAGAGTCAGACTGATGAGATCTGGAAAACATACAAGATGAGAAAACAAACCCCCAATTCACCTACGCAACGTAGAGCTGAAGATCGTAAAGGTTCTGTCAATTATCTTGTCAATTTTATTTAGGTGATCAAGTCAGTCTATCAGAGCGGTTACGCGAGCTGATGAGAATCCAATCCTCCCAATAGACTGTCCCGTATAAAAGGTCGGTAGTCTGATCATAGATCGGATATGGCTCTAGCCTAGTGTGCGGATCGCTCTCTCACTCATCCAAACCAGACAAGGAGGGGGTTGCTCTCTCCAAGATAAATTTTTAGGTGAGGTGTCTTTTAGGGTCAAGTGTGTTTAGCAGTCCCAATTTTATAGTTTTTCTTTTTATGTGTTTTTCAATACAAGCAACGCCTAACGAATTTTTCGATTCTCCTGATTATTTAAGTCCGAAAACATGGGGGAGAAGACGAAAAAGCCGATGCGTGATAAAATCAATGATGCATGCAGAGTAAGAGATGCGTACATGACTCCAACAGTCTACATGCAAAGTGATCCGCGCATAAAAGTAAAGGCTGAAAGTAAACTACCTATATTATGCACGAGAAATCGGCCTTAAGCATTGCAATTTCTACACGATAAGAACAGTAGCTGGGTACTCAAACCTAAGTCTGGAGTCCTATCTTGGGAGCCACTCGGTGTCCTCCACAACGGATCCTACATGCACTGTATGTGACTCCTCAAGGCACGTGGACTAGAGTCTAGGTAATCTGCCTTTTTCTTGTGAGTTGATTAATTAGGTCCAATTATGATCTAATAGGAACAGGCAGATAATTAGGGATTCGATCCTAATCAATTACGTCACAATCAAAAGAAAATCCTAAACTAAGGCCAAAACCGTGTAAATTAGACATGCGGTTATAATAAAATGCGAGAAAAACTGAAAACCGGTGAAAAGCGCGGTGAGGTCCCCCGAGCACATCGCTGCTCGGCGTAACAGACCCCGGTAGTCACCGATAAAGTCCAAGTGTCTGAGTCATGTATTATTACAATAATAATCTGCTGAAAAGTAAACTAAACTATCCTATGGCTATTCTACTACCATTTGTGGCTATTCCACAGCTCCTGCACTCCTGTTCGGCTCCTCGCGCTCTCCTACGGCTCTATGCAGAAAAGAACCGCCTCCGACTCCCGCGGTTGCTTCGGCTTCCGAAAAAGCCGCCTCGGTCCTCGGGTCCTCGCAAGAAATCAAACAAGAATGTATCAGACACAGTTATGATAAAAATATGCAAGAAAAATAAGATAAAAATATCTGTACAACTATTAACAAAAAGCCACGAAAAAGAAGACCGACGAAAAATAAAAAACGACTACTAAGCCGTGCTCCCTGACAACGACGCCATTTTGATGAGCCGAAAAATCCCACGAAATCCGGGTAAGGGAAAAATAAATCAAGGGTTGTTGCGACCTGGATCTCACAGATCAGACTCAACAAGAAAAATAGACCACCAAAATGCATAATCAGTCAAAAAGCCGAATAAGTGGTCTCGCTATTTATTTAACCTGGTATAGCGACCAAGGTCGAACTCAAGGAGCATGGATTGACCACTACAAAGTAGTTGGAAAATGAATAAAGCAATAAAATGTATTTTTGGTGGATTTTATATTGTTAAATTTTTTTATGATTTTTAATTGTGGAGGAAATAAGGGAAAAGGATAAAAAGCACACAATCAACAATTTACTAAATACTCAACAACAACTCAGAAAATTCAAATAAAATTATTTTTGTGTTTTTATATTTTTAAGTGTTTTTAGTGATTTTCTCAGAATTATGTAATTTTAAGTTGATTTTATAAAAATAGCAAAAGGCTGAAAATCAGAATCAATGTACAACCAGATTTGAAAGGCTAATTAAAATTATATAATTAGCCTCTAAAAATCGAGAGACAATTTTTATGATAACTAGAAATGAAAACTAAGCTACAGGAGAAAAAATTGTAATTTTTTGAATTTCTTTGAATTTTTAAGAATTTTTATAAGGTTTTTAGGGTTTTGTAATTTTTAGGTGTTTTATACATCCAAATCAAGACAAAATCGGACTGAAGCAAGTAAACAACAAAACAAATAGTACTTAATTTTTTTTTATAATTTTTAGATGATTTTTTATCTACTAGATTTTATAATTCAAATAGTGACAAAAACAAGGGTTTTTGAATTTTTAAAACTAGCAAACAATAATAAAAATATCCCAAAAAATTAGTGAAATTTTTACACAGTGGCACGAGCCACATTTCTAAATTTCACAAGATTTGAATTTCATTTGATATTTTATTCAACCAATACAAAAGCCACGACACATAAGGACTTAAACGCAAGAAAAACTAAGTTTCAGGCTAAAATAAAACACATGCAGGACCAAAAAGGGCATCTGTGTAAAATTCGCATCAATTTCCACACATGTTCAAATAGATTACGCACAGGGGTATTTCTTAATATTCAAAACATAAAGTTCAATTAACAACAGTCAGAAAACCGAAGCCCTAAACATGCAAATAACCCAATCCTCACGTGACGAAGCACGTGAATCCACACAGTAAGGACTGAAGTGCAATATCTGAAAGATACAGATCCTACTATATAAATGTTCCAAGTGTGCGAATTTATTTAAGAGGCTAAACAAAAACTAAAAGAAAATGCAGGGGTTCGAGCGCAAATTACCCAGCCAAAGTGCGTGCGGGTCGCGTGGGGGTGACGTGTCAGACAGTGAGTGGCAGCTCACGAACGGCTCTGATGATGCCTCCTGGAGGATCCAATGGTCCCGGCACGAGGGCGATCGTCAGTTTCACATGGCCATCAGATCATGGATCTAACGATCTGACACTCGCAGACGACGAACAACTCTGATGAAATCTGGACGTGAAGTGTGATCCGACAGTGGATAAAGTGTCTGGAAGAACACCTTCTGGATGAACTTCGCCGGCGAGCTGGAGTGGTTGTGCACATCTGATGGATGATCAACAAGAGGGCTTCGACGTGCCTCGTCGCTCCGCGTCTAGTAATGGTGGCTGATGAAGCTTCCAACAATCAAATCCTCCGGCAAAGGAGGATGGACCTAGGCTGCTCCGACGAGGGGTGGACAATGCAACTGAGGGAGGTATTTCGCGCTTATTCACCTGCAGAAGAGAGCTCGTGCTCGGAGGAAGTCTCCGACATGGGTTATTGAACCAACAGTAAAGGGAAGCGGGGTGGTTTGGTGAAGGGAGGTCCCGACGGAGGCGGCGGAAGGGACCAAGCTCGATTTGGGCTCGGATAGCCAAGATCGAGATGATCAGATCATGGAAGGAGGGTGACGATGAGTCGGGATGTCGATCTGTACGGATGGGATGGGGTGGTGGGGCTCCGGCCATTGGGGCGGAGCTGGCGGAGCAAGGTGGAAACGATCGAATCTAAATGACGACCTGGAACCTAAGGGAAGTACCTGGTGATCAGAATCGACTGTGGGGGAGATGATGGATCTCCGGTGGTCTTCGCCAAGATGGAGCGTTGCCTCCAGAGGCTCGGGCTATGTCGGCGGCGAAGCTCGACGACGATGGTCGCCGGACCTAGGGCAAATGCCTCCAAATCCTCGCTGTAACACTCTCAATCACTCACTGTCACTCAAGGATGAAGGTGGAGGTCCTGAGAGTCGAAGACAGGAGCCAAAGGAGCCTGAATGTGCGACGGAAGGCAAAGCTTTATATTGCAGGGGTCCGAGAAAGAAGATCGGGCACACAATCCAAAGCTCGGATCCCTAAGAAGAAGGTCGGGTGTGGGTCATGGATGTATCGTAGATAATCGGGGCCCGAGGTTTAAGGGAATGGGTGATGGATCAATTTGGCAAAATTCGGAGAAGTCGGGTCAAAAATCAGATCCGTGAAGAAGTGGTCCAAGGGGGAGAGTTGACCAGGGGTCAGCAATCCCCCATGGACCACTGGAAAAATTCCATTGGAAAATTATTTAAAAATTCATTTTAAAATAGTAAATGATGTTATTTCGAAAATTTTAACATAAAAAATGTTTAATATTTTTCAAAGTAATTTTTAGTGATTTTTATTTATTTTTTTGAAAAATAAATTAATGTATATACATAGTATTATATTATATACAGGTATATGTACCTATGTATTTTTTATTTTTATTTTAAATTGTTTATTTCTGCACAATTATCCCTATTTTATATTTTATTTATTTACACCATAAAATATGGGATTCAAAATAATTTTTATTTAATTTTTATTGTGTAATTACAAGGGTAAAATAAATAAGTTGAAATACATATTTACATGGTATATGTACATTAAAGAGGGATAAATTATTTATTTTTGTTTTTATTTTATTTTTCTTATTTTTCTTTTATTTTTATAAATATGTATACATTGTGAGGGACACATAAATATTTTTATTTGATGAAAATAATAATATATACAAAAAAGGGTGAATATTTGCACAAAGATGAATGGCCTTATCTCTCTCTACTTGTTTTATTTTGCGATCAGGCCCATATTGAGCCCTCCCTTGGGTTTGGGTCACTCAACATTTATTCTAAATATTTCCCTCTTTTTCTTTATTTATTTATTCCTTTATTTTTGTACAAAAATGTGCTAATTATGGTTATTTACATGAAGCATGTATTTTGACAATTCATTCTATTTACAAACATTTACATGGTATTTTACCAAGGTTTCTAGCTAAAATAAAGGAATAAAGAGTGATGAATGGTGATTCATCAATGATGTCACCACTCTTTTGAATCTCCCGAATGATGTGGTATATTCTTTCTACATGCTTGCTCTTTTGATGCGATCTCGGTTCCTTTGCCTGGGTAATGACTCTTAGGTTATCGCAGAGTAAACGAGATGGGAGTATCAAAGGAAACTATGCCAAGTTACAAGATGAACTTGCGCAACCAGACTACCTCCTTTGGAGCATCCGATGCGGCAATGTATTTGGCTTCTATTGTTGAATCTACAGTAGCGTCATGCTTCTTACTTCTCCAACTCACAGCACCATCATTCAACAGGAACACAGATCCTAATGTCGACTTTCAATCATCAATGTCCGACTGGATGTCTGAATCTGTGTGTCACAAGACTTGGAGATCACAATCTCCACAGACCAAGATGTAATCTTGCGTCTGTCTTTGATACTTGAAAATGTTCTTCACTGCATTCCAGTGTTGTTCTCTATAGCAGGATTGTTAATGACTTATTACTTTAACTGCATGACAGATATCTGGTCTAGTACACATCATGACGTACATTAAACTTCCTACAACTGATGCATAGGGGCATCCATCCATGGCCTTCTTTTCCTTAACACTTTGAGGAGGCATCACTTTATATATGTGGATACCATGTCTTAAGGGGAGGAAACCTTTCTTGGAACTATCCATACAGAAGCGTTCAAGATTTTTTTTAATGTATACATGTTGTGATAATCCCAGTATCCTTTTTTCTCAGTTCCTGAACAGCTTCAAACCCAATATGTAAGATACTTCTCCAAGATCTTTCATCTCGAAGGTATGGGATAGCCAAATCTTAACACTGGTCATCATCCCTATATCATTCACAATGATAAGGATGTCATCTACGTAAAGCACGATGAATACAATGGTGCTCCCACTAAGCTTCTTGTATACACAAAATCATAACCCTTTATGGTTTTGTCAAATCTGATGTTCCGGCTACGAGAACCTTGTTTGAGCCCATAGATCGATTTCTTCAGCTTGCATACTTTACCTTCCTCGATTATGAAGCCTTGTGACTGCTCCATATAGATATCCTCCTCAGGGTATCCATTAAGGAAAGCTATCTTGATGTCCATCTGCTAGATGTCATAGTCAAGAGATGCAGCTATAGCTAGTAGTGTCCTGATGGACTTAAGCACAGCCACATGAGAGAATGACTCATCCTAGTCAATGCCTTCTCTCTGTGTGTAGCCTTTGACTACTAACCGTGCCTTGAAAATCTCTACTTTTCCAGTAGGTCCCCTATTTCTCTTGAAGATCCATTTACACCCAATGGGTATTACCCCCTTCAGGTGGACCTCTACGATCCACACACCATTCTTATTCATGGAGTCAATATCTACCTTCATTTCTAGCATCCATATATCCGTGTCATGATCCGCGAGGGCTTCATTAAATGAAGCAGGATCATCAGTCTCACTTGACACATGGAATCCATACCTTTCAGGTGGAGCATCCACCCTTAAACTCCTTATAAGAGGTATGGATGTTTCATCTTTATTTATCTCTTCAGTTTCTGGTTCAGGAAGCTAGACTCCTCAGGGTACTATATAAGATCCTCTACTTCATTTTTTTCTTTACCTTTAACGAAGTCATCCTCCAGAAATCTCACATCTTTAGAGACGAAAACCTTCTAGGTCTTAGGGTCATAAAGCTGGTATCCAACACCATCTTTAACATACCCAATGAAGTAACACTCACGAGAGCGAGATTCTAGCTTACTTACATCCACGTTTTTTGCATGGACCAAGCACCCCCCAAACTCTCAAGTAATTAACACTAGGTTTGGTTCCATACCAGATCTCATGAGGAGTCTTAGGTACATATTTACTAGGAATCTTATTCTGGATATATATTGCAGTCTTTATCGCATATGCTCAGAAACTAAGAGGTAAATGTGCTTTGCTCATCATTGAACGAACCATACCTATGATGATCTTGTTGCGTCTTTCAACAATACCATTAAGTTGGGGAGTTCCAGGAGGAGTGAGATTGGAGACAATTCCATTCTCTTTGAGGTATTCCTTGAATCCATCTGAGGGGTACTCTCAACCTCAGTCAGATCGAATCCGTTTAATCGTCCTATCGGTTTGATTCTCAACCAAAGCTTTGAACTCTTTGAACCCTTCAAAGGTTTCAGATTTATGACGTAGTAAGAAGATAAACCTGTATCACGAATGATCATTAAATATTAAGTAATATCGATATCCATTTTGAGTGACGGTACTGAAGGGACCACATACATCGATATGTATTAGGTCAAGAATATCCTTACATTTTGTAACATTGTTACAGAAAGGCATTCTAACCATTTTACCTCAAATACAATGTTCATAGGTAGGTAAAGATTGAACCCATTGAAAATCTAGAGGTCAATCCTTTATCATTCTATTGATCCTTATCAACATATAAATGACCAAGCCTTTGATACCAAATCATATTCAAATGATTTACATCCTCCTTGGATTTTTAGGGTTTTTATAATTGGTAGTAACATTCATGACATGTTCATCAATGCACAATTCATAGAGTCCATTAGAAGTCAAAACACCATTCGTAATATGCTTATCATAATAATTTATGACAAGTTTACTAAAAAAAGGAATGAATATCCACTTCTAAGAACTTTAGATACATATATTAAATTCTTTCTGACTTAAGGTACATAAAGACACTCTTTAAGTATAAGGATGCTTCCACTAGATAACGATATTTGGCAGGTCCTGAGGACAACTGCTGCAACACTTGCATTAGATCCCATCTGGATGGCTATCTCCCCTTCATCGAGATTCTTAATCTCCCGAAATAGATGCAACAAATTGCGTACATGAATAGAAGCACCGTAATCAACAACCCAACTTCCTTCTTGTGCAACGAGAAAATTAGTTTCAATGATAAAAGTAGATTTCATCCATGCAGGGGCTTTACCTTTGTTGACATACTTCAGGTATTATGGGCAGTTTTGAATCCAGTGCATCGGCTTCTTGTAGTGGTGACATACGTCGATTTTCTTTGACATTATCAACGTAGATGCATTGGAAGATGAGATAGTGCCTTGACTCTTCTTCTTTCTCTTCTGGGTCATGCCCTTCCGAGAACCATGCTTCCGACCATGCTTTCCTTTGACTTGTGCAACCATTGAACTAGCAGGAGTCATTCTTCTTCATTACATCTTAAGCATACTTTAACTCCAATAGCTCAGCGTTAGTAAAATCAACTTTGCTCATATGGAACGTGATCACAAAGTTGTTGAAAGACTTAGGGAGCGACACAGAATGAAGTCAGCCTGCATGCCTGAATCCATGAAGGCTCCCAAGGTTTCCAGTTCAGAGAGGTACCCAAACATTTTGAGTACATGTTCTCTGATAGAGATTCCCTCCTACATCTTGCAGCGAATAAGCTCTTTCATTACATTATAATGCTATTTGCGGTTTACATCACAAAATATTTCTTTCAGATTCGACATAATCTCTTGGCAAGCATTCATCTCCATATGCTGCTTCTGAAGCACATTGGATAATAAACCCAGAATGTAGCATCTTGCTAAATTTTGATCTTCGTCGTATTTTTCATTATACGAAACTTCTTGCAGAGTTTGTAGGTTTGCGTACTTGTCCTCTGACAACATATATGAGATGCGCTCAACAGAAAGGACAAGATCCAAAATTCAGATCCAATCCGAATAATTTGGCATGGTCAATTTATTGACCTCGAGGAGCCTGCTAAGAGGGTTCGTAGACTTCATTTTCTGAAATTATGATTGCACTATATTATAATATATAATAATATTTTCAATTGTATTTCTTTTATTAAGGAATTTTTAATCAAATTCATTTTGTCTTTTCAACTTTGCAAGTTCATTCCCTTAATCACTTTCAAAGCAAGAGATATACTTATCGTTATATCTTTTGCAAGAATCGAGATCTCCTCTTTAACTTTGTCACATCCCAATAATATGAAAACCTGTGACTCGGATAAAAAGAATCAGGAACACATTCCAGTTTGTAAGTCCAACTTACATTTCCCAATTCGATCTTTAACACCCAGGCCCACCACTCCTAAGGTGATGTTGACTTGTCGTTAATTGATCCAACTGTCAACAGGATTAGTACTCGCTATGCTCAATTCAATATCATCCCAATAATATGTGGACTCGGTATCGGGGTCACTATGCATATGGTCTTACTCTTTTGAGAAGCAAAGAGCCCGATCTAGATGCGCTTGAATGCAGGAGTTATCACTTCGGACATGTGTCTCCTACATACAATCCCTGTTGAAGGAACCCTTCGCCTTGACAGGAGACCATGGATGTCATTTATGTGATCCTCTAACTCTTATTAGATTCTAGTTAATTATCATGAATCACATTCATATAATTAATTCTTCTAAATGAAATATACATATATTCATAATAGACTGTTCTAATTGGATATAATAATCACATTAAATCAATTATCAATCCAATTCAATCAACAAACTTGATTGTTAATTGAAAGGATGGTATTATCTCAAAGTATGTATTATTTCGAATTTTAAAATTAGAAAAACACATCATGATCTCTCTAACATTATCCCTTCCCTACATGTTGTCATGGCCAGTACCAACAAGAGTAGGACAGACCGCACACGGTACAACCTGCTACCCCAACGCCCCCTGATTAGACACCATATCCTCCTCAGAAAGGATAATACCAAATTGATCATTATGTACTTGAGATGATAATCGGTTTTTCAATCGAAGTTATACCATATAGTAATAATCAAAATCATTTTGATTGTAAGGAAATTTACTAAACAAATTCTCAATCATATTCAAGCAAGTTTATTTATTGGAAGATGATAATGTAACCAATTTGTGATCTAGATCATAACTAATCTATTATTTGTTAAGGCAATGTCATTTTAGGAAATAATTATCAGCAAATATTCCTTAAATATTTATCCATAATTATTCCAAGAAATTAACCATTAATTTCACTAATTTCTTAAATGACAATAATAAGGTTCTTGATTAGGAATACAAATTATCATATCTCAATCGATTTAAATTCAAGCAGTGACACTCACATACTAAAATTATCATATCTCAATCGATTTAAATACAAATTAAGCAACATAAATTTTTCAAAGTTTGCTAGTTTGATTTATAACAGAAATCAAGTGATTAGCATGTATTTCCGGGCATTTCTAAACAGTAAATAACCCTTTAATTATGTCAAGATTCACCATCTCTGAAATAGTGGATATATGTTCATTAAAAAATTATAACTTTAGTTATCGGATTCTAAATCACACAAACTCAAATCCCACAATTTAAATAATGAATGGAAATATTATCCAAGTGATAATTTTGTGTTTAAACATTTTAAACATGGGCGAAAATTATCACAAATCGGGGCTGCTAGAATGAAATGCAATAAAATTTTCACAAGCCCTAACGAACCCAAGTCTTCTTTGGTTTATGGATCGTATCCAAAATCTCTGACCTAAGACTCTGATACCAATTGAAGAATATGGAAGAATCCTCAAGTGCATTACGAAAGTGTGTATATCATATCATATACAATAGAGCGCGAGTAGTCGCACTAGTTACTCGATGCAACATAATTTAAATAATTTTAATTGATGAACCCACATGATCCACGAACACTTCTTGGATCGTTTCATCTAACCGCACAATAGATAAAGGAATACTTATTGTAGCGTTGTTACGATCAACCATCTAAGAGAAGAGATCTCTTGTCTCAAGTCCAATCCGTCGGAGCGACGCTTGCGAGCACATGGATGAGTCGCGTACTTCTCACAATCCAAGTGGATGATCCAAGAAATGGATCTCCTGATATCGTCCCACGAGATCGAACACATTCTTCACGTGCAAGATACACCAAAGAAGATGGAGATCCGAGAGTCATCGAAGAGGCAACACAACGGCAATGCGACGACGAAAGTGACCTTCTCTCTACAAGAAGAGTGGATGTCCACTCAAAGAGAGGGAGAAGGAGTGACTGACAATGAGAGAGAGAGATGTTGTCGAAGTTGTGTAATCAAAGAGCAAGGTGTGCCTCTTCTTTTATAGGGTTTTGGGAGTCCATGGATCCCAATCTATGGTCAATGGATGAGATTGATTTGTGTTGAATCCAATGACCATGATTTATGTTGTTAAAAACACAATAACAATTGATTTAATTTAAATTAATATATATATATTTATATCAATGTAATTAATTTCAAAATTAAATAATTTAATCTTGTAAATAATGGTAGAAGAGATTGGCTAATCCCTAAAAGGTGGGAGAGACACCAAGTCCCTTTGGGACATTGTCGTCCACCCTCTTGACTTGGTATGAGTCAATCTCATTCCAAGTCATTAGATTACATCATGTCATGTAATTTCCAAGATTATCTCACAAGAATAATTCACAATTATCTTGTGAAGATTACAATCATGTCATTGGAATTATGTGAATCACATTCACAATCCAAAACAAAATGTAATCATATTTTCAAGTAATCATCTAATATGAATCCAATTCACATCAATAATTAATCAACAAATATAAATAACAATTAGTCTCTCTTTTATATGTCATAAATCACATTTATAATATATATGAATAATTGGACAATTCTATCCACATTATTTATATCCATAATGATTAAATCACTTTTAATTAGATTAGATTATCATTTCATGCATCCAAATAATATGAATCAAATTCACATTATTTAATGACAATTAAATCGCATTTAGTTATCCATTTCTCAATGCTTGGATATGATATCAACAATAGAATTATTCTTGAACTCTTTCAAGAATAATATGTTTTCTTTGCAGATACTTGGAGATAAGGACAGAGCGATTGCACGTTCCATGTATAGTGACTTGGACATTGAGATCACATCTCAAATCTAGACCCTATGGACCTCTCATAGATGCTTATCAAGTCCGTAAATCTGTTCTTCTCATTGCATTTGACTCTCATTCACATCAATGTCCAACACTTGGACCAAGATCAGAATACTTCTCTATTGAGAGGAGTCACTAAAATCCAGACCTATTTCACTATTCCCTCATAATGGAAGCGTCATGGTTATACAATCGTTTATGATCACATCACCATCATGTATTCCTAATACATGTACATCCTACATAATGGAAGGCCTATGATAAACTCGAAGATATAGATCAATTTTACACTGTCATCTTTAGGGTTTCATCATCAAGTTTCTAAATCTTTGTCATTAGGAGTTGGTATTGATCATATGCTTTCCCAAAACATATATCATACCTACAAATTCTTGTCCTGCTTCCAAAGCACGAAGACCATGCATGGAATTTGTTTGGTCCCAATACCTCATTAGTGAGCTTATGTCTTCCAGTTCACAAGTGAACACGTATGGTCCCTTTGAGAGACCATATTACTAATACACCCTCATATGCCCACCTGCTCGCCGGTATATAGACCTTGATTAGGTCATCAACCTATTGGTCTGTCAAATGTACACACTCAGACATATAGCAACACATCTGTCTTCGGTCAGAGAATGTGTGCCTCTATCGTGACAGTATATGACATAGGACTTTGGTTATCTCGATCTCGTTAAGTCAACCCTTTTACCTAACTAATTTGACACCTTCAAATCTCTATTCCCATGCATAGAACCTACATCGAGAGGTCGGTAAGATACCAACCAAATGAGAAGGATTCTCATCTCCTACTCAGAATGGAGATCATCTCTTAATACTCATTTGACGGTGCTTGATGAGTCCTCAATCTAACTCCTTAAATATTCATCCAAGCACCATCCTCTATGATTCAATTATTGAATCAACAGCTGTATGATTACTGAGATGGTCATGGTACATAACCCTAATTGTACAGATGGACCTTATAATGCATTCATTTGTTTAACCTCAGATAGGGAGTAAATAAATCAATAAGTTTTATTTAGAAATCAAATATTACAATAACATTTATTATAGGAATGGTTCGCCTCGGGCTCACATGGCTAACAATTGGATATATGAAGGGAGTTTATGGATGTAGTTAGTGAAGGTGGTGTTTTACCGGCTTGCCCCGTAGGTGGAGAAAAATGGAAGGCAGTCGTTGGAGTTCCGACTAGGATGATGAGTTCTAAATCAAATCCTCTAATTAAATCTTGAGCTCTTCCTTTAGCACTACCATCGTGGACTCTAATAGTTGATTGTGTTTTGAATCAAGCTCTTTATCTCATCAAGTTGGACATTAGATCGGTATAGTTGACTTGTAAATAATTCCGGGGACAAGAGAAACTATCAATGAAAAGAGAATGAATATCTAGAAGAAAGTATGCAGGTTAGTAATGAGAAGTGTTTGGAACTTAGTTATGGTTCATCTACTTCATGCATGACCATGGAAGCCCCCAACCCTAAGATACAATGTATCTTGGAGTCATAGTGTGAGATCTTCATAGTTAAAATACAGACTATTTCCATTACTGATGCTACCATGTTGTCTACCATTACAGACTCTTATCGACGAGGAGCGGAACTAAATAAATTATGGTTCAAATCAAATATTTTATCTCATGTGTAACATATGGAACTTAATTTGGAGGCACATAAATAGAAAAATAGTTATCAAATAATTTAAATGTGGTAAAGTTAATGATAAGGCTATGTTGCAGGTTGTTCGCTTTCGATTGAGTACTTATTAGTAGTCATTTTATTTCTTATATGCATTTTGTTTCCTCGTAGTCAGTTTCTCATGCACACTATTCCTATTTTTAGTTATTTTATATCAGTACTAGGTGCTTCTCATAGTTCTATTTGTGTGAAATTGGCAAGTTCGTAGGGGAAGAAGCTGCAATAATAGGAGGTTTGTGTGTTGACTCTTCCGGCTCTTTTTGTTGTACAATTGGTGTCTATTCTTTTTTCTACTATATATGTACTTATTTTTTTGAGAGACACGATATGTATGTACATGTTGCTTTACCTTCTGTACATTGTACATCTTTTGTAGATATTGATTATAAATGAAAAATATATATATAAAAAGATAGTGGTTGTTCTTCCTTCTTACTACTCTCTTGCGTAAATTATAGTGTTTGGTATTTCGAATGTAGAATCGTATGTGTGGTTGTGTATTCCTGAGTATCTGGACCATGGGACACAACAACTACAAATATAATAAAGTAAAAAAGAAAATAAACAAATACGTTAACTGAAATAACTTGCACTAAAAATAATTAAATAGTATAAAGATGTATATTTTCATGCATTTGAAATGACTCCAGAATGTAATACTTAGGATTTTTATGACTTGTGCCCCTCTTAGATGTTGCAATATCAGTTATACCCCTATCTTGTTTGGAATATCGATTGTACTCCTGACTTTTTGCTTTGTTATCACTTATGCCATTTCGTTAGTTTGACCATCAATAAGTTGAAATAAATCACAATTTATTCAAATCAAGGTGTGTGCAAGAGGGTATAACCGGAAACCATGGTTTATCTTCTCTGATCAATAAGATGGGCTCAAGCTATGGAACTTTAGCTAGAGAGCAGTTGTAGGTGTTGTAAAGGAGGTTTTTCAGAGCACAAAGGAGCTCTGAAGAAGCAAGGTGGCAGTGTCAAAGAGGTACTCTCCAGGTAGACTGCTTACCCTTAGTATTCGTTCATTCTATGATGAGGAGGAGCACATGAGATAGGAGGTGCTTCGATCAGAGAAAGGTGGATAAAGTTACTTTTCCCAATTCTACGGGCATGTTAGGTAATTGTGTTGGGTTTAGTTGATGTAACCTCCTATGAATAATAGCTGTTTGAATAGTTAGGAGAGTTGAATGATAACTGTGATGTCATGTTGCAATGATTATGTGATATATTAATTTTTTAAATGATTATAATATGTTTTTTATTTAAAATTCTTATTTGAACGTGGTTAAAAAATATTATAATAAAAATTTTGCGGTCCATACAACTAATTCCAAGCTAGAAATGAAGGGATATAGGTGGAGGTATGCTAGATCACCTCAGAGTAACCTGACAACGAAACGAGCCCTATATATCTCGATGTGAGCTCTCTTATAGCCTTCATCAGTTGAGCAGTAGACTAGACAATGGTAATCATAGCAGCAATATATATATATATATATATATATATATATATATATATATATATATATGGGGTTGGGGAGCCTACACCGGGGGGTGTAGGTAAGTTCCTGCACCCGGCCATTTTTTCCATTATTTTTAGTTTTTTTTAAAAGAAATCTTTCGGGGATATACTTAATATAGTTAGTGGAATATGTGATTCAAGTTTCATGCAAAACAAACACTCCTAACATGTTCATCTAAAATGGGTCAATTTCAGCAATTCTGAGCAGGGACGGAGACAAGGGGGGGCAGGAGGGGGCTTGGCCCCCCCAAGTCTCCCAATTAAATCTTGGTATATAATATATTATTATAATAGAATATAATTTATATGTGAAATAATTAACTATAGAAAATAATAAGTTGTATATAATGCCCCTCCATCTCCCATTTACAAGTAGTATATATGTATCTAATACAACATCGTATCAATATCATACAAATTCTGACATCCGTATCCGCATCAGTTTTCAAATGGATACAAATATCGATATTACATTCATATCAACAAAAATTTATATCTAAATCGATATATTCATATAAGGGTTTAATGGGGTTGCTCCCTCAGGGTAGCCAACTGGTTGCCATTGCATCATTTTTCGACATTTGATTTTTTTGAAAAATACCATCACGCATTTTCATCACTATATCCCTCTAATATGTCATCAAATTTCGTCAGAAATAGAAACTTCTATGTCCTCCATCTAAAACAAGTCGATTACAGTAATTATAATACCGTTAAATTTATATGTTCTAGATGAAGGCATAAGAGTCTATTTTTGACGAAATTTGAATGATATATTAGAAGGATATAATGATGAAAATACATGACGGTATTTTAAAAAAAACAAATTTCATCGAAAAATGGGGTGGAAGCAACAAGTTAGCTATCCATCATGACGATATCATTAAGATAATCATATAGAGTATAAAGACTAATATCATTCTACAAAAGATACGAACATGACGATATAAATGGTCAGTTATGGAAAAACGTATAAGTATTTCCATATATATCTACATAATTATGGATGTCGATGTTGATATCAACGATTATGAATAATGTATTACCATATCTTGAAAATTATATATAAGATATAAAATCCACTTCAACATTTATAATATCACAAGAAAAAATAAAACTTTGACAAAAGAGAAATATTCAGTGAAAACAAAACTGCCCCTGTTGTCTCCGCCTCTTCTCCCTTCGCCAGCACAACTCCCTCGTTGTCATCATCGTCCCCTCCGCCAGCGGTATGGTCGCCATCGAGGACCTCTCCTTCTTTCTCTTCTCCCTCGCCTACGTCCTCTTCCTCCCCCTGCGTCGTCTTCCCCCCACTGCCCTCCAGATCCGACCCCGACCTCACCGATTCTCGTGCCCTCACCGCATATGCCTCTGCACGTATCGTCGTCGGCCTGCTCCTCCCGATCGTGTACATCTTCCACAGGATCCTGGAGGGGGACAAGGGGGGATCAAAGCGGCGACCCCACACGCATTCCTGCTGGCAGGATAGATGTTCGCGGAGGGGGCGGCGGAGGCCGGGGCTCCTCAGTGCCCGTGAGGGCCTTTGTACCGATGTTCTACAACGGGAAGATGCTGATCGCGATCTCGGGGTGGGTGCGGAGCGAGGTGATGAAGGCGGCGGAGGAGGAGGAGTACGGCAGCGTGAGGAGGCTGCACATTGGGCGGGGGTTGGCTCTGCTGAATCTGGCCTTCTAGTCGGTGAACCTGTTCGGGATCTTGGTGTCGGTCGCCCCTGCCCCGTGTGGCCCCCGCCCCTTACGCCTCCCCCTCCCTCGTGCCTCCCCCTTTCACCCTCATCCTCCGCCTGTCTGGCTGAAACTGGAGAGCTTTCAATTTTTGTTAAATTAAGATAAATTTTTAACTAGTAACAAAGATAACTTATATATAGTCTCAATAATTTTGGCCCCCCCAAGTAGAAATTTATGGCTTCGTCCCTGATTCTGAGACCGTTAAAATTAAGTAGTCTTGATAGAGATGATAGAAGTCTCGAATTAAGTTGAATTTGGAATGACAACATGGTGATACATTGTGATCTAAATCCCCCAAAGTTTCATTTCAAAAAAAACAAAAAAATAATGAAAAATTAGGCCGGGTGTAGGTAATTTCCTGCACCCGCCGGTGTAGGAACCCTTTTCCCTATATATATATATATATATATATGGAAAAGGGAGTATGCGCCCATGTGCTTGTAATTTTACATGCACTGGGGTCTTATCTTCCACGTTTTTTTACTTTTTCAAAAAATATCACCATGTATATTCATCCCTATATCCCTATTATATGCCATTCGAATTTCGTCAGAAACAGAGACTCCTATACCTTTCATCTAGAACATGTAATTTTAACGGTCTTAGAATTACTGTAATCGACTTGTTATAGATGGTGGGTATAGTAGTCTATGTTTCTGACGAAATTCGAAAGGCAAAATAGAGAGATATATAGATGAATTACATGGTGATATTTTCTAAAAAAAATATAAAAACGTGGAAGATATAGACCTCGATGCAGGTAAAATTACGTGCAACTGGGTGCATGCTCCCAACCCCATATATATATATATATATATATATATATATATATAGGGTTAAATGAGGCTACACCCAGGGTGTAGCCAATTGGCTACTCCCACCCTCATTTTCCCCCATTTTTAAATTTTTTTGGAAAATAAAAAATATGTATATTCATCACTATATCCCTCTAACATTCTATTAAAATTTCGTCAGAAACAGAGACTCCTATGCCCTCCATCTGAAGGGGGCATTTTCATCAATTCTGAGACCGTTAAAATTTGACAGTCTTGATGGAGGGGATAGAAGTATCGAATTAAGTCAAAATTTGAATGACATCATGGTGACATATTGTGATCTAAATTCCAATAGGTTTCATTTAAGAAAAATAAAAAAATATAGGGAAAAAGAGGTGGGAGCATGTAAGTTAGCTACACCCAGGGAGCATACTCCTTTTTCCCATATATATATATATATATATATGTATGTATGTATATAGAGGGCTTATCCAGTGAGCCTTGTTCCCATTTGAGTTTTGGTGAGCACCAAACGTGGGCGAACCACGTGTATTTCTATTTGAATGGTTGCCTATTTCGAAGGAGCACGGTTTTGGAAGGATATTAATATGTTTGAGCATTTATATTTCAAATTATATCGAGTCCTTAAAAAAAGGAAGACTGTTTTAGAAAGATAAATTCAAATTATTAATTTCGTACCGAAGAAATAGTCATTATATATTTGATTAGTAATGTTAATATTGTACTCAAGTAATTATGTGTTACGAGATCAGTAATACTGAAACATTTGTCAGTATTTTATATCTGTAATATTACATTGTACAGAGATCAGTAATTGATTCATGTTACTCAAGTAACATATTCAGTTCTCAAGTAATTATTGTTGTCAGATCAGTAATTAAGTAGGAAAACTACTAATGTCCATACAATGATTACTGATTACAAATGTTCATTTTACTGAACTCATTTTGATTGTTACTAATGTTATATTTACTAAATCCTTTGAGTGTTACTGACGCACCTCTTATTTACTTGTATAATCTTTTTAGTCAATTATAATGTATATGAAAATTACTGATCATTTATTATGATTTTACTAATTTCATAACAACTACTTACTTGTCCAGTTTATATATATATATATATATATATATTACTGAATTTTATGCAAGTAACTTTCACGTTTGTCTCAGTAACTTTCAGGTTTGTCTCAGTAACTTTCACATTTGTCTCAGTAAAAATATACATATGTCTCATGATTCAAATCCAATTGCAGGTCATTCATCGTTGTTTCTTCTGATATGATGCTCTCACGATCCAATGTTTCATTTTTTATTTTTTATATCCACGAATGATGTTGTGAGTTGTAAAACATCAGAAGTATTCTAGCATCTGACATACCTGAAATAAAAATGAATTAGTAAACCAGTAGTTGAAGTTGTAAGAACTAAAGAGGGAGCAGTAACAATTATGTAGGTAATAGTAAATTAAAATATCATCTCAGTAAACAATGTAATAACATTAGTAACTCAGTATATTTTCAAAGTAAAGGCATGAAAAGTAACAATTGTGTTAACGATGGTAACATAAAATATCTTATAAGTAAACTAAGTAAATACATTGGTAATTCAGTATAAAAGATTTAGTAAGAATGACAAACTAACAAGTAATACACAGTACTTTCTTAAGATACATAAGTAACTAGCGATTGATAATGAACCAGTAAGAATAATATATAGAAAAGTAATTCATGCCATATTGTCAGTAACTTTGACGAATGCATTAAGTAACTTAATATAATGTTTTTAATAATTTGACTCAGTAACATAATGCGATATAAGTAATTTTTAAGGATTCAAAAGTAACAAAATTGAACATGATCCTTCTGAAGAAGAGTTTTCATGATACAAATCCAATTGCAAATCATCCATCGTCGATCCTTCTCATATGATATTCTGACGATCAAAATCCAATAAAGAATCATTGTTTACCATTGCTTCTGAGATATCATGATTCAAATACAATCGCAAATAATCCATCACGTTAAAAACTGAAATCGAAACCTCAATATATTAGCAATGAAATTAAAACTTGAACATAAATATTAAATATTCCCAATACCTTTTATTCGAATACAGCTATCGTCGAAAGAATCAACAACAAATTTTTTTCCGTGAGATCGATCGATCGCAGAGCTCCAGAATATATGACAGATCGTTCAAATGAAGTTGCCATACAATATGTTACCAAAACGATACTATTACTAAATATGGAAATCATTAATTTATAAAATTAATCGATGCTAAAAACGTGGGATTGGAAGTTAATATCGAATTGAAAGTTAAGATCGGACAGTCAAAAAGATGGGCGCATGGAAACTCAAATGGGCCCTGTGCGCATTAGATAATTATCATATATATATATATATAGGGTTTAATGAGGCTACACCCAGGTTGTAGCCAATTGGCTACTCCCACCCATATTTTTCCCTCATTTTTGTATTTCTTTGGAAAATAAAAATTGGTATATTCATCACTATATATTCATCACTATATCCCTCTAACATTCTATTAAAATTTCGTCAGAAACAGAGACTTCTAAGCCCTCCATCCATACGTCATTTTTTTAACGGTCGCAGGATTTTTTAAATTGACCCTGTTTGGATGGAGGCCGTAGGAGTCTCTGTTTCTGATGAAATTTTAATAGAATGTGAGAGGAATATAATGATGAATTTACAAATTTTTATTTTCCAAAGAAATTAAAAAATGAGGGAAAAATAGTTGTGGGAGTAGCTAAGTTGGCTACAACTAGGGAGCATACTCCCTTCCCCCCCCCCCCCCCCCACACACACACATATATATATATATATATATATATATATAGGGTAAAATGGGGTTGTCCCCATAGGGGAGCTAACTTAGCTCTCCCGTCCTATTTCGTACGATTTGTTTAATTTTTTCTAATTTCTTTAGTGGATTTTCATTAATATATCCATATATTATGTCATTAAAATTTCGTACGAAACAGAGACTCCTAGGCCTCCATATAGACGGGTCATTTTTAGCAATTCTTTTACCATTAAAAAATGACCGTCTGGATGGAGGCTTTAAGAGTCTCTGTTTCGCACGAAATTTTAATGACATAATATAGGGATATAGTGATGAAACTCCACGGAAGAAATTTCAAAAAAATAAAAAATCAGACGAAATGAGGCGGGGGGAGCCAAGTTAACTCCCCCAGGGGGCAGCCCCATTTAACCCATATGTGTGCAAAATGGGGCTGCTCCATGGGGGAGCTAACTTGGTTCCACCCTCCCCATTTCGATCGGTTTTTTTATTTTTTTTTTGAAAATTTCTTCCGTGGAATTTCATCACTATATCCCTATATTATGTCATTAAAATTTCGTGCGAAACAGAGACCCCTACGATCTTTATCCAGACAGTCATTTTTTAACGGTAACAGAATTACTAAAAACGACCCGTTGGATGGAGATCGTAGGAGTCTCTGGTTCACACGGTATTTTAATGACATAATATAGCGATATATTGATGAAAATCCACGGAAAAAAATTCAAATAAAAAATCAGGATGAAATGGGGCAGGGGAGCTAAGTTAGCTCCCCAATGGGGGCAGCCCCATTTTACCCCATATATATATATATATTATATGGGAAAAAGGAGCTTACACCCAGGGGTGTAGGTCACTACCTACACCCGGACTTCTTTTTCTTTATTTTAAATTTTTTTGAAATAAACCCTTGATAGAATTAGATCACCATATATCACCATTGTGCCATTCCAAATTCAACTTAATTCGGAACTTCTATCACCTTCAACAAGACTCCCAAATTTTAACGGTCTCGGAATTTTTGAAATTGACTCCTTCTAGATGAACGTGCTAGGAATGTTGGTTTTGCATGAAACTTGAAACACGTATTCCCCTCAATAGAGTACACAAATCCCCCCAAGATTTCCTTCAAAAAATCCAAAAATAATGAAAAAGAAGCTCGGGTGTAGGTAGTTACCTACACCCACGGGTGTAGGCTCCCAGCTCTCTCTCTCTCTCTCTCTCTATATATATATATATATATATATATATATATATATATATATATATATATATATATGAGAAACTTCAAATGAGGTGGGGTCTGACCATATATATGGTGAGCCACCCTCAATTTAGGCATCTTTCCAATATATTTCACATTTTCTTCTTTCATACATATAACAATAAATATTAACACAACATGTATAGTGAAATAAAATTATGAAAATATTATTATGGATGGAAATGTTAATTTAAATTTGGATGCTATATTTTACAAAATTCATTTTTTTACATTGTGCAGTTTATACTTTTACAAACTGTTATAGAATTTTTACTAAATTCACAGTAGCCTTTACAATTTCAGAAAAGCCCTCACCTCATTTGAAAGGTCCCATATGTGTGTGTATGCGCGCGCGCGCCCACCTTATTTTCACAATTTTTTAATTTTTTTTGAAAATATCACAATGTATGTTCATCCATATATCTCTCCTATATGTCATTCGAATTTCGTCAGAAACAGAGACTCCTACAGCCTCATCCAGACAGTGATTTTTTAACGGTAACAGGATTTTTTAAATCGACCATCTCGATGGAGGCCGTAGGAGTCTCTGTTTCTGACGAAATTCAAATGGCATATAAGAGGGATATAGGGATGAATATACATGATGATTTTTTCAAAAAAATTAAAAATTTTGATGAAAAATGAGGCCTGGGGGGCATCCTCATTTTCCCTATATATATAGAGACCCTTTCAAATGAGGTGGGATCTCACCAATATTGTGGTGAGCCATCGAGTAGATTCGTCAGATCTCAATCAAACGGTTGCATCAAAAAGCTCATCCAAAAGGGTATTTTCGTCATACCGATTTCATTAAATTCGAGTTTCATTTATTGTTTTCAAAGTGTCATTCTAAGCTTTTCTCGATTTGGCATTTTCCCAAATGCATTTATTGACTAATTTCCGATTTTGTCCAAACAATCTGAATTCAACCATAACTTTGTAAAGTACAAGAGTATTTGTAAAATATATTTTACTCTTTGTAATTTCATTAATAATTTCATTTTATTATTATATTTTTATTTTGTAAATGGTTATATCCGTTTTGTAAATGGTTACATTCATTTTGTAACTCTAGCGAGCTTTTGTAAGAGTATTTTTCCTCTTTGTAAACTTCAACTTTTTGTAATTGTATATGTTTGTATTGTAAAAAAGTCATGAATCTTTGTAACTGAAATTCCCTCCTTTGTAAAATCCATGCATGTTTTCCATTGCGTTAAAGTTCATTTGCCATGCATGTTTTCGAGTTCTGCAAAATAGAGAAACAACAATGAGATTTGTAAAAAATGTACATAAATATGTAAATTTGAATGTCAAATAAGTAAAATTATTATACCAAAATGTAAATCTACATCAACGACAGAAATTAAGATTTGTAAAAAATCTAAGAGGCCCTTTCTCTACCAACACCTCTCCTCCGATGTGCCACACCCTGTGTGCCTTCGTCCTTCATGCCTTCTCCTCCACAGTTGAGAGGTGTTGCGTCGAGGAAGCTAGCATCGCCAACCCCTCCTCCGCAGTCGAGAAGCATTGCATGGAGGAGGATGCACAGAGCCACCGAACCCCTCCTCTTCTTTCTCCTTCGAGCCTACAAATTAAAACAAGTTTGAGAAGAAACAAGATCGAGATCCATGGTGTCGTCATATACATGCTCCATCATTGTGCGCCACACGCCGGATGGGGGGGAGGGGAGGGAGCCACCATCGTTCTCGTTGCGCACAACCATCGGAGAGGGGAGGTCGGCCTCCACATGCAGCCGCCCACGTGCCATCGAGAAAGAGAAGAGGAGTTGAGAGAGAGAGAGAGATGAGATAATTAGGGTTATGAATCTGTGGATTGTCACACACCATTTTTAGAATGTGACAAGTGACCAAAATATATTTTTTACCATTAAAATAATGTAATTAATGTGTCATTTATCACAACTGTGTCATTTGAATTAAATGGTGAGATGGAGGGCTCACCACAAAAGTGGTGAGACACCGTCTCATTTGAAGTTTCTCATATATATATATATATATATATATATATATATATATATATATATATATATATTATGGGTTAAATGAGACTGCCCCCTGGGGGGAGCTAACTTGGCTCCCCCCGCCCCATTTCGCTCAGTTTTTTTATTTTTTTTGAAAATTTGTAATGTGAAATTTTATCACCATATCCCTATATTATGTCATTAAAATTTCATGTGAAACAGAGACTCCTATGACCTCCATCCAGACAGTCATTTTTTAACAGGTGAAATGGGGCAGGGGGAGCCAAGTTAGCTCCCCCAGGGGACAGTCCCATTTAATCCATGTGTGTGTGTGTGTGTGTGTAAAATGGGGCTGCCCCCATGGGGGGAGCTAACTTGGTTTCCCTTCCCCATTTCGCCCGGATTTTTTATTTTTTTTAAATTTTCTACTGTTGATTTTGCATAATATATCCCTATATTATATCATTAAAATTTCGTGCGAAACAGAGACTCCTACGACCTCCATCCAATGGGGTCGTTTTTAGTAATTATGTTACCGTTAAAAAATGACTATCTCGATAGAGGCCGTAGAGGTCTCTGTTTCTGATACACACACAGGGTCAAATGGGGTTGCCCCCTGGGGGGAGCTAACTTGGCTCCGCCCGCCTCATTTCGCCCGAGTTTTTTTTGTTTTTTTTGAAAATTTCTTCCGTGGAATTTTATCATTATATCCCTATATTATATCATTAAAATTTCGTGTGAAACAGAGACTCCTACGGCCTCCATCCAGACAATCATTTTTTAATGGTAACAGAATTGCTAAAAACGCTCCCATCTGGATGGAGGCCATAGGAGTCTCTATTTTGCACGAAATTTTAATGATATAATATAGGGATATATTGATGAAAATCCACGGAAGAAATTTTCAAAAAAAAAATAAAAAACCGAGTGAAATGGGGCGGGGGAGCTAAGTTAGCTCCCCCCATGGGGCAGCCCCAATATATATATATATATATATATATATATATATATATATATATATATCTATATATATATATATATCCGGGAGGTGCAGCCAACTAGCTACACCCGGGTATTTTTCTCATTGATTTTTGATTTTTTTGAAGGAAACCTATGGTGGATTTACTTAATTTATTGTGTAGAATATGTGTTTCAAATTTCATGCAAAACAAACACTCCTAGCATACCCATCTAGATATGGTAAATTTCAATAATTTTGGAACCGTTAAAATATGATAGCCTTGATGGAGATGATAGAAATGTCGAATTTAGTTGAAATTGGTATGATATTATCATGGTGATATATAGTGATTTAAATCCTCTAAGTTTCATTTCTAAAACATAAAAATTCAATAAAACACCCCCGGGTGCAGCTTCCACAGCCCATATATATATATATATGTATATATATGTATGTATATATATATATATGAGATATTTCCAATGAGGTGCACCTTTCCTGGGTGCAAGGAAAGCCCGCCATCTCAACCATCCGTAATTAATCCAACGGATCTGATTAATTCCTTTTTAATCTTAAATTTTTTAATGCTAAAACTCATTATGGTCATTTTCTCTCATTCCAAAAATAGAATGTCACAATTCAAATTCTATTTTTGGATTATTCGTTGGAGAATCATTGCTCTCCTACCAAAACAACTAACGACGGTGAAATCCTAGGCGGGTGTCGCTGACGGCGGAGGGGGATCAATGGTGGCCGGAAGGACGCATGGGCATGGCCTGGACAAGAGGCGGCACATCGACGACGCTCGAGCCTCCGGTGTTTTCCAAAGTTCCTCTCCTCCAACTCTCTCGATCTCTCTCGATCTCGATTTTCGCATGATGTTCCTCTCCTCCATCTCTCTCTCGACAACAGCATGAGGAGAGGAGGTTATTGCTCGTTGCTGATGGTGTGCAAGACGGTGGATACAACCCGCTGCTCTACAGTGAAGGGCGGAGGAGGTGCGGGTAGAGAGGATGCTGGAGATGGAGGGTGTGCCCAGTTTTTTACAATCAGAGCTATTTCGCAATCTCGGGTATTTTTTTACAATCTCAGATCGTATTTTACAATCTCATATCATTTTTTTTACAAATTTCAAACTGTTTTTTTTTTAATTATTTAAATTCCGTGATATGAAAAAAAAACTATTTACATTTATTTTACAATACAGGATGCAAAATTACAATATGGATTCGAATTTTACAAAGATGCTTGGCATTCTGTAGGGAGCGAAAGTACCGTACATTTGTGTGAAAAACACACATAATTGTGAGTGTGGATTTACAATCTTCATACAGATTTTACAAAACGTGCATGAATTTTTACAATAGTGTTATCAAAATTACAATTATAATATATAACTATTATTAATTGTGATTTTATTTTACAATGCAGGATACAGTTTTTACAATATCAACAGGAATTTTACAAAAAGATCTGCTATTCTACATTGCGCGAAATTGCTACCACGTTGGGAAACTTCATTAACTAAAAGAAAACAAAAAAATACCAAATCAGACACGTTAAAAATGGAAAAATACAAGGAGAAATAAATTTCAAATTCGAAATTAAATTCAAATTTAAAACGAAAATGTATGGACTAAAATACCCTTTTGGATGAAGAATCGCTAGATCGAGATCTAACGGATCTCGTGATGGGCTTTCCATGCACCCAGGAAAGGTGCACCTCATTGGAAGGGCCGGAGCTGCCCCCTGGGGGAGCTAACTTGGATCCCCTCGCGCCGTTTCATCCTTTTTTTATTTTTTTTGAAAATTTATTTCATGAATATTCATCATATATTATTCTATTCAAATTTCGTGCAAAACAAAGACTCCTACGACCTACATCCAGACAGTCATTTTTTAACGGTAACAGAATTGCTAAAAATGATCCTTTTGGATGGAGGTTGTAGGAGTATCTGTTTCGTGCGAAATTTTAATGACATAATATAGGGATATATTGATGAAAATCTACGTATAAATTTTCCAAAAAAATAAAAAAAGTGGACGAAATGACGCGGGGGAGCCAAGTTAGCTCTCCCCATGGGGGCGGCCCCATTTTACCATATATACATATACATATACATATACATACATACATACATACATACATACATACATACATACATACATACATACATACATATATATATAGGGACCCTTTCAAATGAGGTGGGATCTCATAGATATTATGGTGAGCCCACTATATTTACGGTTGGATTAAGAAGGGATGGATGAGATTAAAACCACTTGCATGTTATGGGATGGTTTTGATGAAAAACGATTTCTATATTAGGAGAACATGATTGTGCGATGTTGAAGTGAGAGGAGAGTAAAATACGGACCTACAAATTAGGAAAGACTATTGAAATAAAAAGAAGTTTTGAGCCGTCTATTTAATATATTAATTGCAAAAGGGGGCCAAAATATATTACTTTTAAAATAAAATATCTTGAATAAGGTTTAAGTGAACTACATTTAGTAGTTACTAATTTGAAATAGATGTAATAATTTTACAAAAATTGATAACATGTATGATGGTTTTTTAGCAGCGAACGTATGATATTTAGGGCATGTTGGTTTGTGAAATAGTATAGAAGGAAATAAATTAGCATAAAATTGTTCCTAACATTTCGTTGCGGATAATCTGAACTAATGAAGCCTGTGAATATGTTATTTTGTAAAAATGCCTAATGTATTTTACAAAAACAATGATGATAAAAATGCTTCCTCAAAACTAAATTCTCAGTTGTTACAATTAAATTTGAATTAGAAATTTGAAAAGTTAGTCTCAAATTTGAATTTCGATGTATCATTATACAAACATATTAATCGAAATCGTAATAACCTATACTACTAAATTTTACATTTTAGACAAAGTTAAAATAAACAAATGGGCTAAAAAATGTATTATTCGATGTTTGAAAATAAAAATAAAATTAAAAAAAGAATAATAAAATAATTATGTAAATTTGAAATTTAATTAGCTATTCCTAAAATTTCGATTTCTTTATACAAATTTTTGTGCTCGTTTTGAAATAATAAGAAAATATATTACAAAAATTATTGAATTAAGAATTACATATGCTATGGGATGGTTTTGAAGTAATAAATAAAACTTAACAATAAATTAAAAATTAAAAAAATGCTATAGAATAAACATGATGAGGTAGCCGCGTCTGTTTATGGAAGTAATAAAATAAAATAAAGAAAGCATTTCATAGCATTTGTAAAGGAGCTATCAACGTCTGCCCCGATATTTCTGCCTAAAAACCCGATACACAGGTATGATGGGAAGAGACGAAATCGGAACCCGCCGATATTTGTATTTTCCATCGTCGTAGACAAAGAAAATAGAATAATCCTGTAGAAAAATAAGAAAAGAAAGAACACTGTGATAGATTAAATTCAAAAATAGGAAAGAAATTAAATGTTACCTCAATAAATCAGGATAAAAATATTGATGGAAAAAAACATTTCAAATACAAAATCATCGGATTTATGGTTAAGAAGATACGAGTTTCCATAATAATAGGAGCAACGACTGTTTTGATGGTGGTTTTGTTTTGCAAATCTGGTTTTAATCATGACCATCGATCCAAATCCAACGATTGGATTTCGTGGCTCATCAAAAATACAGTGAGACCCCGTCTCATTTGAAGTTTCTCCTATATATATATATATATATATATAGGGATCCTACTCCATGGAGTAGGTAACTTACCTACTCCACTTTCTTTTTTTTCATTTTTTTGAAAAATGCTTCCATGAATCTTCATAATTATATCCCTCTAATTTGTCACTCAAATTTCGTCAGAAACAAAAACTCCTACGGCCTCCATCCAGAACATGAAAAATGCAGCAAATATGTGACCGTTAAAAAATGTCTGTCTGGATGAAGGCCGTAGGAGTCTCTGTTTCTGAGAAATTTGAATGACATATTAGAGAGATATAGTTATGAAAATCCATGGAAGCATTTTTCAAAAAAATAAAAATTATGAATAAAAAAGAAAATGAAGTAGGTAAGTTACCTACTCCATGTGTGTGTGTATATATATATATATATATATGCACCCAAAGCAATATCCACTTATACTAATATAGTGTTAAAATTGGTTCAATTAAAGTTCGTGGCTTCTCTTTAGCAATAAAATATTTAAATAGTTGGACATCAAGGAAGAGGAGGAGATGAAATAATGTACATAAAAAGGGAGTGGTCGAAAAAACTCAGGCCTATTTGGAGTATCTCCATGTGAATAGTAGTTGTTTGGATGGTTGTAAGGGTTGAATGATAATTGCGAGTGATGTTGACATTGATTATGTTTTATATTAACTTTTTTTAATGATTATAATATGTTTTTTATGTTAATAATTTTATATGAATATAGTTAAAAAATATTATACCAAAAAAATTGTTGGGTCAAGTAATCCCAACTTAAATTAGGAGGGTTGGAGCCATGGGTATACTACCGATGTACTTCTGTGTAGGCGAATGCGAAGGCAAGCACGATGGTGGAGGAGCGAGTGCGAGGTTCGTGCCATGGAGGAGGCCACCCTTGTTGGATCCCATCTGGAGCGGCGATGGCAAAGGGTTGCCGGAGGGAACGTTGGCGACGACGTCAGGAACGGATGCAGGAACACCGGCAACCCCACCACTGGAGTTGCGTTAGAGGGGAGATATAAAGAGAGCGCATGCCATAGAAGGGAGAAGAAGTAAGTCGGCGTGTTGACGTAGGCATGCAATGCTAGAAGAGGAGCTTAGTATAGGATGGTGGACATTGCATTTTTCCATGTGGACCATTGCATTTTTTCTTTTCTTTCTCTGATCGAAGCGCCTCTAGGGGGCTCATGAAACTAGAGGTGCTTCAATCAGACATGATCCCTAGGGGCGACAACATCATGGAACTTCTTGAAGGTGGATGCAGAGCCTGGATGTGCTCCGATCAAAGAAATGGGGTTCGGATTTAGGAGGAGGAGCAGGGGCGGAGGAGATGGGGGGCGAGTGGAGTCCTCTTCCTCCAAGCTAATAGTATACCCTTTATCATCACTCACATCACTCCGCCCGCAGCTACCGAGGGTTCAGGTTGAGCCTAGTCCCTGCACGAGCAAACTCTCCTCATGCTAATTTCTTGAGACCTGCTTTGACTATTTCCTGAAGAAGAAATACTATCAAAGCAGCGCTAGGCAAAGTCCTCTACGATGAAGAAAAATGGTTAGTCGGGTCCATATTTTATTTTGTGAGGAAAATATGGAAAAGAAAAAGGAAGGATAAAAGGTATTTACTTAAATATCACATATATATTTTTAATTTTTTATTTCTAATTACCTTTGTGTTAAAAATTAATGTCTATCTGAGATGGTAACTAACCCGAGTGACATAAGTGATAACAAAGTAAGAAGTCGGGGTACAACTCATATTAAAAAAACAAGGACAGAACTGATATTGCAACATCTACGAGGAGTACAAATAATAAATCCTGGATGCTCCAAGACCACAAGCTACGAGACATCAGGTTACATGGTATGGATTCTGATTTCCTTGATGCTTTGGAAGGCCTTCGTGTCGCACTCCCATCTATTGATATTACACATTTTGCTAGTAAGGATACCGTCCCCCCTAAAGCCTAGAATGCTTTGGCGAGTTCCTTTTTTAGCAAAATCGTAAAAGATATGGAAGCTGAGTTTGACATGTCTGCTAGACAAAAAGCAATTTTCCATTGTTTACAAGCTGAACATGCACAAGATTTTCTACTTGCCATTCCTATTGAGGGGCTTGGATTGCATATGTCACCCATTGAATATCGCAGTATTCTCAAGTACCGCCTCATGATTCCCATTTTCCCACCAGATGAGGCTTGTCCAGTTTGCCACAAATCCTGCTTGGATGCTTTTGGGGATCATGCCGTTCATTGCCGCGAGCTTCCAGGTTTTAAATACAGACATGATCTTGTCAGAGATGTTCTATTTGATATACTCAGACATGCAGGTGTTGCTTCAAAAAAAGAAGCACCGGTGAATTTCTTAACTGATCCACAAGAGGGGAGATCGACACTTAGACCGGCAGATGTTTTGATATTTGGTTGGGTTGGAGGAAAGCATGCATGTGTTGATTTGACTGGAGTGTCTCCTTTGGTGGGGCCGATAAAGAGTGATTTTGTTGCGGGATGCGCTGCACAAAAAGCTGCCTTAGCTAAAGTGGCTAAGCATGAGAAGGCCTGCATTGACAATCAACACGTATTCATCCCCTTTGGTTTTGATACATTTGGATTTTTGGCAAGTGAAGCAGTGGAGCTCCTTAAGAGGATTCAAAAAATCATGCATAGCAATGTTATGGTTCCTAAGTCTATGAATGTTGTATTTCGAAGAATTGGATTTGCCATTCAAAAGGGATTGGCGGCGCAGCTTGTTGCCCGTCTCCCATCAATTCCTATGTAACTTCATTGATGAAGAACTATGTTTAATATTGAAATATAAATTACTTTTACAGAAAAAAAATAAAAACCATAATACTTAATGGGCAAGGCTTTAATATATTTGTATATGTCTACAAACACACGCAATTATATTCAATTCACAAACATATTTATTAATACGGATATCCAAGTATGTGTCCACTAAGAAAGTATATGTAATCTTACCCTCGTAAAAATTGAAAACAGTAATCCATGTCCATATTCATAATTACATAAAAATCCATATCCGTGTCTGTCCGTTAAAATAAAAAATTAATACATATTCATAAACAAAATATCGTGACCATACATGCAATAATATCAAAAATTAAAAAGGAACGTGCTAAAGGACATCCATTTTAGAGAGGCTCAAATAAAATGAGAATGATCTCATTCCATCACAATTGAATGTATTGATGTTGTTATGGCCAGTAGAGGATCCGGTAGTCCAGATAGGTGTGCTACCCTCACTAGCTTTGTGCGTATATATTATCCTCCGCTCATTATTTTAAGAGCAAAACGGTAAATATCATTTATTTAAAGTGGAGACACCAGTGTTTCGAAAATCAGATCGGACCGAACCAGTCTAAACTAGTCCAGTTAACTGATTCTTGCCAGTTCGGATTTGAATGTGCCAATTTTAGTCAAACCATCAGTTCATTCTATCTTGTTCAAAGCTGGTTTAACCAAGTTCAAAATGAAACTAAACCACATTTAATTTTGAATTTATTCAAAAACAATGCACATGGTTCTTTAGGGTAGCCATAACCTATGGTTACCCACCTCAAAATCTTAATTAATAAACTACTCCACCACAACTTTTTGTTTGTAGCAAGTTTTATTTATTATTGAACCATTACCATTCCATAAAGCATTTATTCCAAGTGTCAAATGGGGCTCCCCCTTCGGGGAGCTAACTTGGCTCCCTCCGCCTCATTTCCCTCCGAATAAGCATCGTTATGTAGACCGTTGCTAATGATATAACGACAGATATAATATTCGTTGCTAATTTTGAGTAGGAAAACTCATTTCGCAACGAATAATATCGTCATTATGTATTTAACAACGGCTAATTTAGTGACGGATTTTTTCAAAACCAAAAATATAGCTCAATTTTTTTGTAGTGGCTACTCCCACCCCTATTTTTCCATCATTTTTTTATTTCTTTGGAAAATAAAAATTTGTAAATTTATCATTATATCCCTCTAACATTCTATTAAAATTTCGTCAGAAACAGAGACTCCTACGGCCTCCATCCAAACATGGTCGATTTAAAAAATCTTGCGACGTTAAAAAAATGACATCTGGATGGAGGGCCTAGGAGTCTCTGTTTCTGACGAAATTTTAACAGAATGTTAGAGGGATATAGTTATGAATATACAAATTTTATTTTTCAAAGAAAATAAAAAATGAGGGAAAAATAGGGGTGGGAGTAGCCAAGTTGGCTACTCCCAGGGGGCAGCCCCATTTAACCCATATTATATATATATATATATATGTATATATATGTGTGTGTATATATATATATGTATATGTATGTATGTATGTATGACATTTAATGGTGCATATGGAAAATATATTTTAGGTATACTACAAAATATATTTATGTCTAGGTTGATATGTATGTCCAACTTGAGGGAGAATGTTGAGATTAAATTACTCTTCATGGGTAAACGAGTTTATGGATGAGGATCCATTTACCCACTCATCTCTATATAATGTTCTCACCCCCGCTTTGATATCTTTTTTAGTGATGAATGCCCTAATCTCAAAGAGAAGAGATTAGGGTTTTCCACGTAAATCCTTTTGCAATTTCTGTGTTTGCTTGTTAGTTAATCTTAACATGTTGTTGTAGTGGTCAAATATTTTCGAAAGTCAAACTTTAGAATAAGGGGCTCTTTTCTTGTTTTGAGTCCAATACCTTAGAATTTTCCGAAGTTGTTTGAAGACAATCAGATGCCCTTTTTCTAGGAACCTAATTAACTATTGTATGAGGTTTTGCAACACTTTTAATCAACCTAATTAACTATTGTATCGTTCCGCTCATTGATGCACTACACACTTGAAGAACATTGCCTTTAGCTAGATTACATATCCCTCCCACAAAAGCAAGACTCCCACCCTACCTTGTGCTATCCATTTCATTGATATTCACATCCTCCATAGTTGAAACTTCTATTGCTAGGAGTTACCAATCCCTTCAAAGGGTACATGAGAGGGCTAACTAGTTCTTTATATAAATATCGATCAGAATTTTTTACTGAACAATCATAAAGAAAAATAAGCACAAAAAGAAAGCATAGTGTGGTGTCTTCTTTTTAGATTCCTAGGCCGTTACGGAGGAAAAACGAATATATAGTGATGAAGCATGCCACAATGAGGACATTACAAATATAAGTGAGCATTGTTGTAACACTGCAACATAATTCCACATCGGATATAGCCATGAAATGTGATAATGTGTTATAAGTGACATGGATTACTATTTGATAATTTAGACATAAGAATTTTGGGTGGTTGTCAACATGTCTAATTGGGCTTGAATCTTAGAAGTTGTCAAGTAGGTTTTTCTTAATAATGATCTCGGAACCTAAACCTGGGACATCACGTAAGATGCACAAATATATATATATATATATATATATATATATATATATATATATATATGAGTGATCCTATGAGAACCAAAACCTGTGAGAGCTTGCATTCTGGACCACATGATCCAACCAGGAGAGAGAAAATATGATCATGTGGTCCAGAATGCATGCTCTCACATTTTTTGCTCTCATAGGATCACTCCTCTCTCTCTCTCTCTCTCTCTCTCTCTCTCTATATATATATATATATATATATATATATATATATATAGGGTAAAATGGGGCTGCCCCCAGGGAGTAGCCAACTTGGCTACTCCCACCCCTATTTTTCCACCATTTTTTTATTTTTTTGGAAAATAAAAATTTGTATATTCATCGTTATATCCCTCTCACATTCTATTAAAATTTCGTCCGAAACAGAAACTCCTAAGCTCTCCATCCAGACGTCATTTTTAACGGTCGCAGGATTTTTTAAATCGACCATATTTGGATGGAGGCCGTAGGAGTCTCTGTTTCTGACGAAATTTTAATAGAATGTGAGGGATATAATGATGAATATACAAATTTTTATTTTCCAAAAAAATAAAAAAATGAGGGAAAAATATGGGTGGGAGTAGCCAAGTTGGCTACTCCCTGGGGGCAGCCCCATTTACCTCATATATATATATATATATATATATATATATATATATATATATATATATATATATATATATATATATATATATATATATATAGGGTCATATGTGGCTGCCCCCACCTTATTTTGTCAATTTTTTTCTTTTTTTTTGAAAAATAACACCATGTATATTCATCCCTATATCCCTCCTATATACCATTCGAATTTCGTCAGAAACAGAGACTCCTACGGCCTCCATCCAGACAGTCATTTTTTAACGGTAACAGAATTTTTTAAATCGACATCATCTCGATGGAGGCCGTAGGAGTCTCTGTTTCTGACGAAATTCGAATGGCATATAGGAGGGATATAGGGGTGAATATACATGATTTTATTTTTCAAAAAAATAAAAAAATATCGAAAAATAGGGAGGGGGCAGCCCCATTTTTTCCATATATATATATATGAGGTAAATGGGGCTGCCCCCAGGGAGTAGCCAACTTGGCTACTCCCACCCCTATTTTTCCCTCATTTTTTTATTTTTTTGGAAAATAAAAATTTGTATATTCATCATTATATCCCTCTCACATTTAATTAAAATTTCGTCAGAAACAGAGACTCTTACGGCCTCCATCCAAACATGTTCGATTTAAAAAATCTCGCGACCGTTAAAAAAATGACGTCTGGATGGAGGGCTTAGGAGTCTCTGTTTCTGACGAAATTTTAATAGAATGTGGGAGGGATATAGTGATGAATATACAAATTTTTATTTTCCAAAAAAATAAAAAAATGAGGAAAAAATAGGGGTGGGAGTAGCCAAGTTGGCTACTCCCTGGGGGCAGCCCCATTTTACCCTATATATATATATATATATATATATATATATATATATATATATATATATATATATATATATATATATATGGGTCATATGTGGCTGCCCCCTAGGGGCAGCCAACATGGTCGTCCCCACCTTATTTGGGCAAATTTCATTATTTTTTTTGAAAAATAACATCATGTATATTGATCCCTATACTCCTCCTATATACCATTCGAATTTTGTCAGAAACAGAGACTTCTACGGCCTCCATCCAGACAGTCATTTTTTAACGGTAACAGAATTTTTTAAATCGACATCATCTCGATGGAGGCCGTAGGAGTCTCTGTTTCTGACAAAATTCGAATGGCATATAGGAGGGATATATGGATGAATATACACGGTGTTATTTTTCAAAAAAATTTAAAAAATTGACCAAAAATGAGGCGGGGGCAGCCATGTGGGGGCAGCCCCATTTTTTCCATATATATATATATATATATATATGGAAAAGGAAGTATGCACCAAGGTGCAAGTAATTTTACTTGCATCGGAGTTTATATCTTCCACGTTTTTTATTTTTTTTAAATATCACTATGTATATTCATCCCTGTATCCCTCCTGTATGTCATTCCAATTTCGTCAGAAATAGAGATTCCTATACCTTCCATCCAGAACATGTAATTTTAACAGTCTTAGAATTGCTGTAATCAACATGTTCTAGATGTAGGGCATAGGGGTCTATGTTTCTGACGAAATTCGAATGGTATATTGGAGGGATATATAGATGAATATACACTGTCATATTTTCCAAAAAAGTAAAAAATGTAGGAGATATAGGCCTCGGTGCATGTAAAATTACATGCACCAGGGTGCATACTCCCCATCCTCATATATATATATATATATATATATATATATATATATATATATATATATATATATATATATATAGGGGGCCTTTCATATGAGACTTGGTCCTTCCATTCAATTAGAAGGCCAAGCATTCTAGCCATCGGATGAAGTATCAACGTATATGATTAAAACCGCCCTAATTTGCAAATACCAGATTAGCATGGCTACCGTTTCCTAAAATTAAGGAACTCCGAATAAAGAAGTTACACTTTTTATAACTAACAAAAATGGCTAATAACGTGTATTTTTGAATACAAAACGACGTAAGTATCCTACAAATCAAAAGCATACAATACGTAAGAAATCTTGATTCAGAGAAATGTAGTATATAAAATACAAAAAATAGATTTACGATTAACAACTTACGCTATTTTTAAGGAAAGGATTTTGCAGTTTGTTTCTTTAAATATGGGAGTTCCCATAATTATGAAACTTCGGATAGAGATGTTTACCGAAATTTAAGAAAGAGAATTTTATACTAGGGGTTTTGCAAAAGATTAAAACACAACTATCTTGAATACAAATCGTCAGGACTATTATACAAAACAAGCAATATAAATACAAAAGGCGAATCTTGTGTTATACAAAAATATTGTAAAATACAAAAATTGACCATGAGTTATGGAAATGAGTTTTTCAAAGAGTAACAAACAAACCCTATATTTAAATGATTATCGAAGATGGATTGAACACAGTGGAAATCCACGTTTTAATATCAAATTCAACCTAATGAATTTCATAATAATAGAAAGGATGTATTATACAAATTGATGTTTCAAAATACTAAATCATACAATAAAATATCAAGTTTACAGATAAAATACAAAAAATAATCTTAATAATTAGTATTTTCGATTTATAATATTAGTTAATAATAAAATACAAACACATTAAATTTAACGACATTATTCTAAATACCAAAAAAAAAGCTAAAGTACAAAAATATTGAAAACCCAAAACATAACACTCTCGTCATCTTAAATCGTCAACATATGAATTTAAAATAGGATAATAACCATTTAGACATATGCGGCGGGAACTCATTTGAGTGAAAAGTTTATTAATTTCGGAAAGTCCGCCACTCCGTAGAAATCGCAGTCGGGATAGCCAGGGAGGGTGGAATTAAAGGAGCGATTTACTGCTCGCCGAAGAAGAAGGGGAAAACTACCAACTCTCGCGAATCGACGAAAAGGATCAGAATCAAGAAGCAACAACGCGATTTTTTTATCATCAGACCGACATTACAGAGTTCCAGGAGCGAAAAACCCTTCGCGATCGGCGGTACACCAGAGAGGTAAGCATTTCGGCTTCCATACCATCTTTCGATCCTTAATATGAAATTTTTGTGCTGAACGTTTAAATTAAAATTTTCCGTTTGATGTATAAATTAACAAAATGATTTTGTTTCAGAAAGCATAACATCTTTGACCTAGAAAAATATTATGTTTTTAGTTTAAATAAATGTTTGAAATAATCTTCACGTTACAACTTTTTCTTGAAGAAAATACTAAAGCAAATAAAAAATTTCATGCGAACTATATTTACAGCGACAGAATGAGCAGCACAGACTATGGTTGTGATGATCCAAGCGGGGATAGTGGTAATGAAATCAATCCATCTGTAAGTGAACTATCAAAACTGAAGAACATTCTCCCAATCAGAGGTACAAATACAAATTAATAAATAGTTTTCCATTTTTAAAGAATTTACTATTTTTCTTATATGCCAAACTCGGTTGTAAATATCAGAAAAAGGTTCTACAAGGGCTATTAAAGAAAGAAGAACACGAATGCAATCAAACACTGATGGATGTGATGGTAATTCTGAAAATTTTGGATGTAAGAGATAATTGATCATTTCATTGATTAGTTTGATTATAATGAATAAATATAAACACAACTCTTATTCTACAGGTAAGGGGTATGTTCAACATAGATGTTTCATAGATCACTTCGTACATTTCATTGATAGCCATCGTCCAACTGCAAAGCAACAATCACTACTGAACAAGACTGCATTTGCAAGACTTATTAATACCGGGAGCATTGATATCGAGAAAAAAAATCTTCAGTGGATTGTAGAACAGTATCAAGGAGGGAGGAGTTTCAGATTTGGGAACAAAATTTTGAACTTTAGTGATGATGACATTGGAGTTATACTTGGTGTTCCAAGTTTAGGGTATACGATTTCAGCAAGGGGAAAACATTTGCAGTGGAGAAGCTATATAGCTAATGAAATGTTTGACAAAGGCATGATTTTCAACCGACGTAAACTTGTTTGCGTACTGACTGAATACTATCACTACGATGACGACAACTCAGTGGCTACTTACGTCACGTACCTAATACTGTTAATGTTTTGCACATTTCTTTTCCCGGATTCAACTTATTCATTTCCCAAAGATCTTTTGCACTATGTGGAGTCTCTTGAAGATACAAAATTTTTTAATTGGTCTGATGCTGTTGCACGATTGATTCTATTTAACATAGATGATATCGTCAATAGAATAAACCAAAGATGACGTGGTGCAGCACGTATCACACTGGGATACCTTACTGGATGTGTATCTTGCCTCTATGTAAGTCTTTATACATGAAGATTGTCATTGTTCATTAAAAAAATATTCTTAATTTCCTTCTGTTAGGTTTGGATGCTAGAGTACTGTTGCAAAGATATGGTCATAAACCATGATCTTCGACCATGAATCAGGAAATGGTCTGGCTCCATAAAAGGACTCACAAGACGATTGGTATCTTTGACAAATTACCGGGTAACTCTATAAATCATTACTGTTATGAATAGTATATGGTAATAATTTCCATAAATATATTGCATATACATGAACAGATACAGATTTCAATGCATCATGAGAAAACTGAAATAGTCAGAATTAAACATGATGAATACGTATTTCCTTTTGAGAAGTTCACAATGAATGGGTTTTCAATACGAAAGCCAAATATTGTTATTGAAAAACCCATTCCACTGCCTGAAGATGGTCCTTTGAAAAGAGGACGACTCAAAAAGGAACAAAAGTTTGATGTGATAGAATGGAAAGGTTCAAAAAACAAGGAGTTGAATACAGAAAAAAAACCAACTGACAAATGCAACTGCAGTGAATATATGAAGGAAATTGAATTTCTGAAAGGAAAGGTGTTGGAATTGAAAGGTTCAGTATTGAAAAATACAACAATACAAATGGATTCCAATAACAATGACCAATTAAGAAGTCTGGAGGATGAGAATAAACTGTTGAAAGAACTGCTACAATCAAATGGGATTCAATTTGGAGAAAAGGATAAACAGGGGTTTTCAGAAGAGCATGGAATTTGCATGGATGGTGCATCAATAGTAGACAACAATGACCATGAAAAAGAAAATGAAGAGCATGCTAATAACCAAACTTTACATTGCGAAGGTGAACATTTTGATGAGCTTGCTTTGGTTCAAAAAAGAAATGATAATAGCAGGATGGACATTACTCATCATGAAAATGAGAGTGACAGTATTGGAGAAAAGCCTGACGTCGAGAATGAGACCATGAACATGGACATTGAAAAGATAACATACAATGAAGAAGAATATAACAGACCTGTGATAAATGAATGCCCTACTTTTGATCTTGGAATTGAACTTCATTCTCAACAAGCCAATGAGGAGGAGAAAAAAACAGCAAAGAAGCGAAAAAACCCGAAATCTGCTATGAGTCCAAGCTCAATGGCAAAGAGAGTTAAGGTAAGGAGAGAAGCACGACGACTTAGAGATGAAAGTACAACAACAATCAAGAAGAAGAAAAGAGATACAAAGAAGAGCAATGTTTCAAGTCATATTGTTGAAAGCGAAACAGAGGTTAGATATAAAATTTATAATGAAAAAACATTCTACACTCTAATACTAACAAATTCAATTTCCAGTATGTATGCGATCCACGGACCGATTTTATTTGATACGAAGACAGCTCTGAGGACATTCGATCAACAATTCAGAGCTTTTTGAGGGATCCAACAGACAAGTACTTATATTTCTTATTTAACATTTGAATTATTTTATGGCATATTATCATACTATACTGTATTGATTCTCTTTTTAGATTGAACGCAACATATTTTCACCACTGAGAAACTACTGCAAAGGACTTGAAATACACAACTTCTTGTACGAAAGAATGGTTGAAGATTCAGTAAGTATCAATGAATTAAACTAAGTAAATTTATCATCTTTTTTTTCTAATGACATATAACTGTATGTAGATAATTGTCATGTACATGGATATATTGAGTCATAAACATTGCAAAGAAAACGACCAAGTTCCATATTTGTTCACTCCTTTGTACAGAATGGTGAGAATTATAATAAATTGAATAAATTTTATTTACATATACAAAGTGTTTATTGATTTTAATTATATCGTTTCAGCAATACTTTCTCAACAACGTAGAAGCCGGCACAAATGATGACTTTGAACATTTGGAGAGATTATTTGCCATCAACGAAGAAAGAATGATGGCACTCTTGAAGGTGTTCACAGTGATACACACCAAAAATCACTGGCATCTTCTAGTGACAGATTTTAAAGCCAAAAAGCATTTCTCATTCAATTCCATGAATGGAAATAAGCAACACAAAAAGGATCTCTTCAAATGGGTAAGGATAAAATATGTTTGTTATGATTGAATTTATATGCTGTATAGAATTAACAGTATACAATAAATAACACAATTTGAAAATGCAGGTTGGATGGATATCTGAATATTTTAGCGGAACCATTGTGGACGACTTATTAATGCACTGGGAAACTCTGTTTGTAAAAGATTGTCCACAACAACCTGCTCAAAGTCTAGACTGCGGTGTATACGTGATGAAGATGATGGAACTGCTTTGTGAAGAGAGTCCCTTAGATTTTGAATATGAAGATGTGCACAGGATTAGAGCAGAAATAGCCAACACAATCCTATGTACTAGTCATGTTGAGAATGCTAGTACACCTTAGAATGTAATGATAGAACATGTTTTGTTAGAAACAACTAAAACTGCAGTAGATGTTATTAACTTTTTGAGCTGTATGGAAGTGATTGATACCACGTTTGTTATAGGAATGGTATATGATATTAGGAACATGTTTATCGCAATGTTATGCTACTACAAGATTTACAAATAGATGACTAGCTATAGTTTGCATCTATCATATTAAAGTTTGAATCATGACAATGCTTTGCTGCAGACAAATATATGCAATTTAAATATGATTGAAATTGTGAAAGTTTTCATGTCAATGATAGCTTATTATATGTTGTCCATATGAAATGTGATATTGAGATTTACAGGATAATATTTATTCTTTAAAAATATCATACGTAATCTGGAAAACAACGGATATGGTAAAATATATTGAGATGTGTGGATTATTGTTTGCATTTATCAAATTGAATTTTATATTCTGGCAATCCTTACTTGCTCCCACATCTATAACAATTTCAAGATGAATAAAATTCTGAATGTTTTAAAGTAAGTGTTAGCTGATTATATGTTCTTAAAGAAATATGTCATATTAACATGAGCATAGTTTTGGAACAAAATATCACATAAACATGAGTGCTTTATTAAAACACAATAACACAAACACATGAGTGCTTTCTTTGAACACAATCAAACCAATCATCTAAAAGACACATAAACCAAACAGCTTAACATAGAATTTAGATAAAACAATCAAATTGACCAAAAGAACTACATTATAAATGTGATCGTTTACATAGAAAAAAAAGAAAATTTCTAATAAATTGAATTCCAAGACAAGCAGCCCTTGAATATTGTGTTCTTTATTACGAGCAGACATCTGCATAATAATTGATCTTCAAAAAACTTCAAATTCTTCAACTGATATTTTTCTGACAAGATATTACTCAACAGCATCATAGAAACACTCATCAGCAGCATATATATCCTAATTGCAACCTGACAGAAAAAACAACAAATTTTAAACAATCAAAAGTAAAATGAACAATAATGAACAGTAAAAATTAACAATAAATAACAGAAAAGTGATTAATTTAAATTACTTTGATAATGAAGAGATCAAAAGTTTTAAAACTCCTATGAAGAATCTGTATTGGGAATATTGGAGACATCATCACTGCAAACATAACAAAAAATCAGCAACAATCTACAACTCAGATAACATATTGCATAGCTTAAAAGATAAATACCTATCTGAGCTAGAATTGTGTTTATTTTTTGGACAGTTCCTTGAATCGTGACCTACATTGAACTTCTTGCAAGATTTGCATTGCCTACCCCTATTTCTTTTTGATTCATTGACACTGACAATTCTATTAGAAATACTGATCAGCGAAAATCCGAGCAACTAAGGTAAAGGTGCTAAATAGGTCGTTGCGACCTCGGTCACTCAGATGCACTTGATCAAGAAAAATTGAACCACTAATGAAAATAAAATCGATCGAAACACGAATAGCGGTCCTGCTATGTGATTAACCTGGTATAGCACCCAGGGTCGAACTCAAGGAGCACGGGTTGGCCGAGAGGCCTACGAAGTAGTCAAAATAAAGAAAATAAAAGAATAAAATATTTTTAGTGGTTTTTAATTGTTTTTATATTTTTTTGGATTTTTAATATATAAAGAAAATAAGTAAAGCAAGGAAGGACACAATTCAACAAATTATTTCAAGCACCAAAAATCAACCAAAAATCAAAACAAAAATATTTTTATGTGTTTTATAATTTTTTTATGTTTTTAATGAATTTTTGATAATTTTCTGATGTTGATTTTATTTTCTAAAAATCAAACAGTAGCTACAAACAGTGGTACTATCCAGCAAAGCCAAAAGTCCCTAGATAAAATATCGAAGGGCCTCAAAATGGCCTGGAGGTAATTTCCTTGTAAAGTAGGTAAAACAAGGAAAATTTAGGTACCGAGTTTATTGCTTTTGAATTTTTAATTTATTTACTAGAATTTTTATGGGTTTTTGAGTGTTTTTAAGTTTTTAGTGGTTTTCAGTAATGAAAAATAGCCAAAATTGGCTGGAAAATCAAACAAACTAAACTAAACAGTAGCTAATTTTTAGGGAATTTTTGAAGGAGTTTTTATATTTTTTGTGATTTTTTAAGTTAGACAGTAGCAAAACTGATTGTTTTTGAATTTTTAAAAATATCAAACGAAATCCAAAATGTTCTAAAAAATCCACAAAAATCCTACACCATGGCAGGAGCCATGTGTCAAATTTTCGTTGGATTTGGAGGTGATTTGATATTTTATTCAAAAATAGAGATAGGGCACTGTGCACAGGGACCAAAGTGCAAATACCCAAAGTTCTGGGGGTCCCGGTGCAATTAACCCAGCAAAACACACGCCAAGCGCGTGCCTGGGGCACTCAGGGACCTAAATGTAACAAAAAGAAGTCCCGAGGGCTTATTGGTAACAGGTACCAAAAGTCCAGGGGTACTATCTGCAATTTACCCAAAATAAAACGCACATGCAGAAATAAAGCATTCACAGGGGTATAACTGCAATTAAAATAAACTTTCATTCATTTCATAACAACCAGAACTACAAGGGCATATGCTGCAAATAACCCAAAATATCACGTGGCGAAGCACGTGGCTCACAACAGGCAAGGGTATAAATGCAAATATCTGAAGCTCAGGGTCCTCTATGCAATTAAACCTAAAACTAAACAACTGACTGAACTATTTACAGGACTAATACGAAATAAAGCAAAGATAAGGGCCTAAGGGTAAATTACCCTTTATTAACCGGAGCGGCTGGATGACTGCCACGTGGAGATCGGACGGTCCAAACGGGGGCGGCTCTCAACGCTGGAACTGCTCTGGTGGATCCAACGGTCTAGGCCAGGACACGTGTGGATCTGACGGTCCGGATTAGTCGCCTCAGATCTGACGTCGAGGGGCGCTCCAGGAACCAACGGTCAGGATGGCGTCTGGAGCTGGGGGCTGATCCAACGACGCTGGAGGGTGCTGGAAGAACTGGGCCCCGGCGAGCTTCGCCGGGCTCGTGCTGGTGCTGGCCTCCTCCTCGGAGCGCTCTGATGATCGGAGAAGAAAGCTGGTGCGCTCCTGCGTCTGCTGCGGCGCTCGGATGATCGACCCGAGCTCGGAGGCGCTCAGGGGCGGTCGGCGGAGCTGGTCTTCTGGCCGAATGACAGAGAGCCTCAGATGTCCCTCGTTCTGACCTGCAAAGTGAACCAAAAGACTCGCGGGTCGAGGGAAAATTGCCTCGACCCGATTAGGCGATGTGGAGGTGGTTGGTGCGTCGGGACGGCGGGCTCCGGCGAAGGTGGTAGACGGAGGAGCCCGGTTCCCAGCTCCTGTGCGAGCTGGGTTGCGTGAGCGGGTGGAGAACGTGCGTCGGAGGAAGGCGAACATGAAGGTCGGGTCCGATGGTCGGATGGTGGTCGGAACCGGGGTGAATCGAAGAAAGACGACGGCGGCGCAAATTGGGGGTAAACGAAAATCGGACGAAATGGCGAAGCTACGGGACTACCTGGATGAACGATGAGATTGGGGAAGAGCAGGGGGTGCTCCTGGTCGTCGCCTCAAGGGTCGTCTCGGCCCGAGGCTCGAAGCTCGCTCAGGTGGCGGAGCTATGGCGGCTACGTCGCCGGATCGATGGTTTTCACCTCCTCTCCTCGCTTCAACAGGTCGAGGCGCTCGCTGTCACTCTCGCGGTCTCTCTGGAGCTCACAGGGAAGAAGGGGAATGACCAAAGATAGCGATAGAAGGTGGCGGAGCTCGCTTATATATGCCGGAGGGGTCCGAGAAGATGAGCGCGGGTAGGGCATTCTGGAGCGCGGATCTCGAGGTGGATACCCCGACGGGGTTGACGGATGTGACGTGAGCAATTCGGAGCCGGGGTTTGATGAAATGGTGATCGGGTTGAGCGGGCAAAAATTGGAGAAATCGGGTCCGCTGCTCAGACCCGTGAGAAGTGGTCCTGGGGGGGCCAGTTGACCGGGCGGTCAACATCCCCAGGATCCAATGAGGATGGGCCACGTGGCAGGATCTTGAAGCTCAAAATTAAGGTAGCTAGGGCCCGATTTTGCAAAAACTCAAAACACAAACTATTTTTATTTTATTTTTTTTCTATTTTTTGGTGATTTTTAATAATTTTTCTGGAATGAAAATAGGCTATATACATAGTATGTACTATATATAGGTATATACAATATATAGGGTTTTGAATTTTTTGATTTTTAATTATTATTTTTATACAATTTTATCCTTATTTTATATTTTATTTATTTATAGAATAAAATAAGGAATAAAAAGGTATTTTATTTTATTTTTATTATTTATATACATAGGTAAAATAAATATATATACATCTATATACATGGTATATGTACAATGTATTTTTATATTTTAAAATTTTCTATTTTTATTTTGTTTCGATTTTTAATTGTTTTTATTTTATTTATTTACAATATATAACATAGACTATTTACAAAAATTATAAAAATTACTTTTATATAGTTACAAAGCTAAATAAATATATAGGTGTGGATTATGTACATGATAAAAGGGAGTATTTTTTATCTTTTTGATTTTTAACTTTTTATTTTGTTTTTATATTTTTATAAATATATACAAGTATTTACAAGCATATTTTTGGGTGAGGAAAATATAGTTTTATTTAGTTACACAAATATTTACACATGAGCCCCTATCTCCCTCTACTTTGGCTTTTATGCGGTCAGGCCCATGCTGAGCCCTCCCTTGAGTTAGGTTGCTCAATATTTATTCTAAATATTTCCCTCTTTTTCTTTTTAATCTTTATTCTTTTATTTTTGCACAAAAACATGCTAATTATAGGTTTTTACACAATGCATGCTTTTGGTAATTATTTATATTTACATATATCTACATGCATTTGCAAAGGTTTTTGTAGCTAAAATATAAGAATAAAGAGTGATGAATGGGTATTCATCACCCCCTATACTTAACTTCACTAGTCCCTTAGCAAACACTTATTTGAAAAAGTAGTGAAAAAGAAAGAAAGAAAAAGAAAAAGAGGATGTACATGGATCAAGGTTGATTATTAAACTTGCCTTCATCAAATTGGGGTATGGAGCTCGATCAGATCTTTGGATTATTAATGTGTCGGAACCTTATTTAGACTTAGGCTCGAAACTCAACAGTCTCTAAGTTCCACCAATCTATGGGCAAGACTCCTCAATAACCCAGATCAGAACAAGTCTACATACACAAACTCTAATGACCATGAATCTTTCCATGCAGTGTAAGTGATATGTGGCTCCCACCTCAGAAGTGACAAAGAAACAACCTCCCTCAACCTGGTAACTCTAATGTCTCGGTCTAGCAACTCTTTCCTTGAGAAGCGGGGTATTCCCTTCTAAGTTCAAGTACAACCGGCTCAAGAAGAGGGGGAAGAAGTATAGACTTTTGGAAGCTCAGCCAGTGTAGCTAAGTCTCCCGTTGCAAGCTTCATGAGATGTAACATGGATACCATAAGCTTTTGCTTTATTTGACTATATACACTCCGGTGGGGTTATTAAATTTTCAATCCGACCCACCACTTTTTTGGAGTTCTTTTTTTTTTTGCATTTTGCATTTTTTTTCAAGGACTTCTATACAACATATCTACATGGTGCAACATATATACAAGAAATTTTCCTCTTGAGCCAGTAGACTATCCCTCTTTTGAAGCTTTATTGCAACCCACAGCTTCTGTCTTTAGCCTTCATCACCACTAGACCAAGTTGAGACGCACTTCCTTCACTAGAAGAAGAAGAGAGGTTCCGCCTAGAAGTACTACCCTCATATGCTACCCCAAGCCAAAGGAAACTGCCTCCTCACCACCTCATCCGTGGAGAGCCATGTGTAAAGTGCTGGTGCAAGTCAAGCCATTGTCTCTAAGAGTCATGCGTGTGTTGTTAAGTGCTCTACTTAGGCTCATCAAGATGACATATGCTCATAGCCTAGTGGACTCAAAGAATTAAGTCCTTATGGACCTGAAAAGCCTTAACCCTAAGTCCTATAAGGTTCCTCTTAAAGTTAAGTGGATTAAGATCTTATTCAAGCTCCATTTCTCAATTTAATTCCAGGCTTAGTTTAAATGTCAACTCTCATCCAGAAAAACTATATACATATGTACACAAAAATGCTTATTCACACAAATTTTACAATCATGCAAAATTTTTGAAAAATGTTTTGAAATCATGGATAAATGATGCATGAGGTGCAAGTTTTGCAAAAAGATCTTTACACATATTTACACAAGATTTTTGCAAACTTTTGATTTTCAAAACATTTTAGAAAAATTTTGTACTATATACATAATTTTGATACAAAAATATTTACACAAGATTTACACAAAAAGATTTTTGAAATCATTTTTACAAAAATACTTTGTACACTAGCTATGTATGTGCATGATAAAAGAAGTTTATGTACATGAAAAATTTTTAATTTTTGTGATTTTTAGCCATTTTATTTATTAACACACTCACACAAAGTATGAGTTATGGCTAAAGTATATATGAAATATATACACACCCCCCCCTATACTTAGCTCGAACGATGTCCTCAGAGTGATCAAGAGCGATGAAGAAGACATAACTCGTGCTTAGTAAAAGGGAAGTAAAAAGGAATGGCTAAGTACAGAAACGAATAAATGAATAGAATGAGAGGGACTCGGTTGTTTCCCCCTATACTTAGGATTAACTAATCCTAAGTATAGCAAGCTGTACATGAAGGGAAATCCGAGTGAAGAAGATACAGAGTCTGCCTCCCCCTATACTTAGGGTAAAATATCCCTAAGTATAGGCAGCAAAACAGGAGCAGAAAGCATGAAAAGAATACCCGCAGGTCCTACATCCCCCCTATACTTAGGGTAAAGTACACCCTAAGTATAACATAATCATAAGATGAGAAAAGGGATGTGGGACTAAAGAATAGAATGATATGGACGTCTGGATCTATACAAGGCGGAGGAACAGTGAAAATCAGGCGTGAGATGCAAAAGATGTGAGTCAAGAGACCACATCTCACGCAAAATGAATAGGGGCAACAATAACGTCCCGCGGCTCATGATCTAGAAATGGCTTGAGCCGCTGGCCGTTCACTCGAAAGGTACTCTCAGAAGACAACTCGGATATATCAATGCTACCATTGTCGTGTACCTTTCTAACCAAGTAGGGTCCCTTCCATTTGCTCTGCAGCTTCCCTGGAAACAAACGAAGCCTCCATCAAACAACCATACTCTCTGTCCAATCTCAAAATGCTTGTGGCTGATATGAGAATCATGCCACTCCTTCACTCTCTCCTTATACTGTAGGCGGTTTGAGAAAGCTGTATCTCTAAGCTCCTCCAGGGCAGCTAACTCTACCCTCCTCTGGTCTCCCATACCATCTGGATCCATAAGAATATCTGTGACTGCCCAAAGTGACTTGTGCCTCAGCTCAACAGGTAAATGGCACGGCTTGCCATATACGAGGCGAAAGGGAGATGTGCCCAATGGAGTCTTGAAAGACGTCCTATATGCCCACAAGACCAAGTCCAAAAGCTGTGACCAATCCTTTCGGTCAGGGCGGACGACTTTCTGCAAGATAGTCTTGATCTCCCTATTCGACACCTCAGCTAGACCATTCGTCTGTGGATGGTAAGGTGTGGCAACACGATGGTCTATACTGAACTCGCTAGCAAGGGCCTTCACCTGGTCGTTGATGAAATGAGACCCCCCATCAGAAATCAGAACTCGTGGAACCCCGAACCGCGTGATGATGTGCTTCCTCAAAAATCTGCAAACGGTCCTCGCATCAGCGGCTCGGGCGGGGATGGCCTCAACCCAACGGCTAACATAATCAACGGCCAACAGAATGTACTCAAATCCCTGACTCTTAGGGAATGGACCCATGAAATCGATGCCCCATGCATCAAAAACCTCACAGAAGTGAATGGGCTGCATCGACATCATATGACGCTGTCCACAAGTGCCCATCCTCTGACAGTCGGTACACCTCTTCACGAACTCATCAGAGTCCTTGAAGAGGGTAGGCCACCACAAGCCGGATTGGAGCACTTTCTGTGCCGTTCTCCTCCCAGAATGATGTCCTCCTGCCTCAAGCTTGTGGCAGTAAGTGAGGACGCTATGGTGTTCCTCCTGAGGAATACACCGACGCCAGACGCTATCCCCTCCTTCGTGGTAAAGGATGGGATCCTCCCAGTGGTAGGACTTGGCCTTTGCAAGGAAGGTCTCAAGCCTCTGCCTGGGCCAATATTGTGGGACTTTCCCAGCAACGAGAAAGTTCACAATATCGGCGTACCACGGGAGTGAGGCGATAGCAAGGATCGCCTCATCTGGGAAGGTATCTCGAATGGGGTCAATCTGCTCAGACTCCTCAGGCTGCTCTAAACGGGAGAGGTGATCCGCCACCACATTCTTGACTCCAGGCTTATCCTTGATCTCAATGTCGAACTCCTGGAGTAGAAGGATCCATCTAGTTAATCTGGCCTTGGCATCCTTCTTTGCCATGAGGTACCTGATGGCGGTGTGATCTGTGTACAAAGTCACTCTAGATCCAATGATATAAGATCGATACTTATCTAGGGCGAACACTACGGCTAGCATCTCCTTCTCTGTGATCGTGTAATTCCGCTGGGCGGAATCTAATGTGCGGCTAGCATAGTGGATAGCAAACGGAACTCCATCCCTCCTCTGTCCCAGCACTGCCCCCACGGCAAAATAGGAGGCGTCCGTCATGATCTCGAATGGGAGAGACCAATCAGGCGGCTGGAGAACAGGAGCCTCAATAACACACTGCTGGAGAGTCGCAAAGGACGAGAGACACTTGTCATCGACAAGGAACTCGGTGTCTTTCATCAAGAGGTCAGTCAACGGTCGGGCAATCCTGCTGAAATCCTGAATAAATCTCCTATAAAATCCAACGTGCCCCAGGAATGACCGTTGCTGCCTCAAATTGGACGGCGGTGCGAGTTTTCTAATGACATCAACCTTGGTCGGATCAACCTCCATGCCCCTGTTGGAGATGATGTGGCCAAGCACCGTCCCTTGAGTCACCATGAAGTGACTCTTCTCCCAAGATAGAACCAAATGGTACTCAATACATCGCTGGAGTACTCGGTCTAGGCAGTCAAGACAGGAGTCGAATCCGTCGCCATAGACCGAGAAATCGTCCATGAAAACCTCTAAACACTCCCCTACCGTGTCCGAAAAGATCGACAGCATGCACCTCTGAAAAGTCGCAGGGGCATTGCATAGCCCAAATGGCATGCGTCGAAAGGCATATGTACCAAAGGGACAGGTAAAGGTGGTCTTCTCCTGATCCTCAGGAGCGATGGCCACCTGGTTGTAGCCCGAGTACCCATCCAGGAAGCAATAATGGCTCTTCCCTGCCAGCCTCTCAATGATCTGGTCAATAAAAGGTAGGGGGAAATGGTCCTTCTTGGTGGCCTGGTTGAGTCTCCTGTAGTCAACACAGACCCTCCAAGAGGTGGGTACTCGAGTAGCGATCTCCTCTCCCGACTCACTGATCACAGTCGTGATGCCCGTCTTCTTGGGCACTACATGCAAGGGGCTGACCCACTTGGAGTCGGAAATGGGATAAATAAAATCTGCACTCCACCATTTCGATATTTCCTTCATCATGACCTCTCTCAGGTTGGGGTTCAACCGCCGCTGGAACTCACGCGACGGATTCGCCCCCTCCTCGAGATAGATATGGTGGGAGCACACTGATGGACTAATCCCATGGAGATCTGCTACGCTCCATCCGATTGCCTTGCGGTTCTTTTCAAGAACCCCCATCAAACGGGATTCCTGCTCTCCAGTCAGATCGGCAGAGATGATGACTGGGTACATCTCAGGCTCGCCCGCAAGGAACCGATACTTCAGCGAAGTAGGGAGCGGCTTCAGCTCTGGACAGCTGGGCGCTGGTAATTCTGGCTTCGGAAGAAAGTGTGTCAATGCTGCTAAGTCTGCCAAATCTGCCTGGGACAAAGAAAGCGAACTCTCGCAAACTGGATCTGGAGAAGGCTGCTCAACTGTGCTGTCTCTGATCTACTCTGCATCTACCTCCTCCTCATCTGTAGGCTCAGGTGGACTCAAGTCTGGCATCTGATCGTCGCAATCTGCCCAATCAGACTCTGAATCCGAGGGATCTGCATCAAACGCGGTGGCATCAGTACCACCGTAACACAAGGTGGCCTCAGCACCACCATCACTGAACATCGTGTCGTGATCAAGGGCCGGCTCTGCTGCCTCTGTGGTATCCTGAACCAGGGTTGTGCTATCCAGACTCTCCTCTGCTATCATCTCGGCATCAGCTGTATCTGAAAGTGAGAGGATGGTCTGTGCTGCAGGATCTGCCCAAGCTGCCTCATCGTCTGTGATCACAAAATCACAGTCCTGGTGGATGTCTGGCTCTGCGTCTGTCAGCTGCTCCAAATCAGTGCTGGCCTCTGAGCGTGCTCTCTCTGGCTCTGTAGTCCTCGACCGTCTCTATTTGTATACTCTCGCCCTCAACGCGAAAGTACACCTTCCCGCTATCATGATCAGTCACCGCCTTGGCTGTGGCCAAGAACGGACGACCAAGGATGATGGGGGTATCGGCCACTGAATCAGGGATCTCCATGTCCAACACTACGAAGTCCACGGGGAATTTCAGGCCCTGAATCGTGACGATAACATCTTGCAACAACCCCTTCGGCCTCTTGACAGATCAATCAGCGAACTGAAGGACTGTCTTGCTCTTTCTAAGAGTGCCCAACTCGAAGCGGTCAAGAAGGGCTGCCGGAAGAAGGTTGATCGACGATCCACTATCCAATAGAGTCCGGTCGAACCTCTGCTCACTAATCTGACATCTGACATACGGTACCCCTGAATCTGGCCTCTTGGCCGGCAGACGGTTCTGGATCGCAAAACACGTGGCTTTCGTCAGCACATGGATCTCTGAAGTGTGGTTCCTCCTCCTCCTCCTGACTGTGGTCCTGTCTCTCAAAGATCGCTGAAGAAGGGGGATGTGCTGCAAAGCCTCCTGGAGGGTCAGCTGGATGTGGAATCTATCGATCATGCTCTGACTGAACTCCTCCTGCTCTCTCTTTTTTGGATCATTTTCTTTTTTCTTCCCCTTCCCCATCTGAAGAGCTCTAGGGAAGGGGATCATAGGGTCCTTCGCAGATGAAGGACTAGGAAAAGGCCTAGACGGCTCGACGGCCGGATCCACACATACATCAAGCACCACAGTGGGACCAGAAGAAACTAAACCTTTTCCTTTATTCACAACAGTGTTCTGAGGTACATGAACTGAAGGAAAGACAACATCTCTATCACGACAAACACCGGTGGCCTCAGCACCACCTCGGACTGGCTCTGCTACTGCTACTGCTGGACGTCTCGCGGCGTCAGTACCGCGGGCTGGCTCGGCTAAACGGGTGGCGTTAGTACCACCTCCTCGAACTGGTGAAGCGGCGGCCTCAGTACCGCCGGTGGGATCAACATCCTTGGTGGCTTCAGTGCCACCGTCATCATCAGGAGCGGCGTCAGTACCGCTCTCCTCCTCCTCATGTGGCACCTCTGAAGTGTCCTCGTGGTGAAGCTCAGATGAGGCGCCGCCGCCTGCTGGGATCCTACCGCTCCTAAGTGTGACAAAATCAGCATCAAATAGATCCGAAGATGTATCAACAAATGGGTCACTAGGAGTGGTAAACTCAGTGTGTACTACCTGCTCAGATTTCCTCTTGAGGTTATTCGGATTCGGCTCGATTTGAGCTGGAATGGCGGCCTTCCCTCTCACCAAGTCCCGCATCTCCTGGCGGAACTCGTCCATCTCCCGTCTGAATGTGGCCTACTGGTCCGTGAGGAGGCGGGCGATATCATCTAAAGCGGGGCCCTCATGGGAGCCCGACGGGTAGCCTCTCTGGTGCTGAGGCTGCTGGAACTGCTGCTGGTGGTGAGAGGGGTATGAGGAAGGGTGCTGCTGCTGCTGAACTGGGTGAGCCTGATGCTCACGTCTCCACGACTGTCCCTGCTGCTGGTAGGGACGTGGACCGAAGGATGATGGCTGGTGCTGCTGGTATGCTGGAGGCTGCTGCTGTGGCTGCTGGTGATCTCTCTACTGGGAGTACTGCCCTCCCTGACCTGACGGCTGCTGCTGGGGCTGGGCACCACCACTCCCCCACCTGAATCCGGGATGGTCTCGTCGGATCCCAGGCTGGGGGCGGTCATACCAAATCCCGTTGACATCCATCAACGGCTCTGCATCGTAGGGGGCTGGCGGGAGTACTGCCAGAGGCTGGTCCGGCTGGTAAACCACCATCTGCATCTCTGGAGATGGTGGGGACTGGTAAGTGGGCTGCGGCTGCTGGTACGGCTCAGCCTGTACAAGGTGAACCTGCCTAGGCTGCACAAGGGTGCTGGAGCGCTGGGACAAGCTGCTGCTGCTGCCGGAGTCGCCTCGCGACTGAAGACGGGGCTGAGAAGCCGTCTGTGCCTCCTGAAGACACAAGAGCTGGGTCTTCATGTCGCTCAGAGTCTGTGCCATCTGCTCCATCTGAGTGATACCCTGGCACTGCTTCTTCTCAATCAGCTCCATGCGGTCCAACTTCTCGCTGATGATACCCATGTCCGCAACGGACGACTCTAACTGTGTTGCTGCGACTGCGGACGAACTGGATGGACCTGCATCTACCCGTGCTATCCGCTGGTACTGCACAGGTCCTGGCTGCTGCGGCTGAGGTCTCTGTGTATATAACTGGGTCTGGGACATCACCATGTAATTCTCAGCCATCTCCTCGAAGATGGCCCAGACCTAGTCGTGGTCCTTGGCAAAGTAGGACCCTCCGCAATAAGCATTCACCAGGCCCTGGAGCTCTGGTGTCAACCCGCTGAAAAAACTCTGAACTAGGTTCGGCTTCGTGATGTCGTGGTGCGGGCATCTGTCTGTGAGCTCTCGGAACCTCTCCCATGCCTCGTGAAATTGCTCGTTGGGGAGCATGGAGAAGTTGCTGATCAGGGCCCTCGCTGCATTCGTCCGCCCGAGTGGATAGTACTTGTTCAAGTACTCGGTGCGGAGCTGCTCCCAGGTGTAGACAAACTTCCCCAAGTGTTTCAGCCAGGTGGCTGCTCTATCTGCTAGTGAAAAGGGGAAGGCGATCATCCTGATCGTGTCCTGGTCCACGTGGCGGTCGTGGACAGTGCTGCAAATCATCAGAAACTCCTGGAGGTGGAGGTGGGGCTCCTCAGTGGCAAGTCCGTGAAAACGGGGAAGCATCTGCAGGGTGTTCGGGGGGGAACTTGAAGTCCCCCACGATAGCAGGTACCACCACCCAATGGTGCATCAGTGTAGATCCGGGGTTGTGCAACTCCCGCATCGGTCTAGGTGGTCCTCCTGCCGCGACGGCTGCCGCTGCGGCGGCGGCGGCTGCTGCTGCTGCTGCTGCTGCGGCTCGTGCCTCTGCATCATGTATCTCCTCAGGCTCGCTCTGCTGGTCTCGCTCTGCTTTGAGCCTCTCCAACTCTCTCCTCATCTCAATCATAAACGCTCCCTGATCGCGTAACTGCTGCTGGACTGTCTCAAGTGATGCGATCAGGGTGGAGTTGATCGCCCCCTGGTCTAGTACAAAATGCTCGGGCTGACGGGGGTGATCATCTGAACTGCCGACCATGGTGACGTCTGCAAAATCAAACGAGCCCAACTCAGGTGCTGTCAAATCTGCTAATCTCTCCTCGGGCTCATGTCTCTCAGTACCAAAAGAAAGGGGATCGAGGGGGAACAGGGCGGAGTCGTACTCGGGCTCGGAGAGCTGGTCTCGGCTCTCGCGGGCCAACCTAGATGATCGGGTAGACGTGCCCGAAAGCGGTGCAGCCAGAGGCTGCCTAAGAGAGCGTCTACCCATCATCTTGATCTGGCGAGTAGTACGGATGAGATCTGGAGAAACTATGATCACAAACCCCGGTTCACCAACACAACGCGAGCTGAAGACCGTGAAAGTTCGGTCAAATTATCTTGTCGATTTTATTAGGTGAACACACAAAATATCAGAGCGCTTACGTGACCTGTTAGGATACCCGATGCTACCCCAACCGACTGGCCCGCACGAAAGAGTCGGTAATCAGTCGGGACTAGCACCGGAGGGCTCTACCTAGGGTGCGGGTCACTCTCTCGCGCATCCAAACCATACAATGAGGGGGTTGCTCTCCCCAAGACAAAATTTTTAGGGTGAGCGCTTTTTAAGATCAATAGTGTTAACCAGTCCCAATTTTATGGTTTTTCTTTTTAATATTTTTCAAATATCAAACAAACGCCTAACGAATTTTTCGGTTCTCCTGATTATTAAGTCCGAAAACAGGGGGAGAAGTCGAAAAAGCCGATGCACGATGAAATCAATGATGCATGCAAAGTAAGGAAGGCGTACCTGACTCCAGCACTCTACATGCAATATGATCCGCGCATAAATGTAAAGACAGGAAAGAAACTACCTATATGGTGCAGCGGTGAAAACCGAGTCCTAAACAGGCAATTTCTACTCGACAGAACCGTCTAGCTTAGTCACTCGCCCTCGATCCAAAGAGTCCAGTCTAGACCCACCCCTCCTCTTCTCGACAAGTCGAGTTCAGGAGTAGCGCTTGACGGGGCAGGCTCGCGGCGCGTAGGCTCTCAAGAAAGAGACTAAGCTATTTTTATTAATTTATTAGTAGGTCCAATTATCGTTCTATAGGAACAGGCAATTAATTAGGTGTGGGGATCCTACTAATTACGGCACAGTCAAGCAGAAAATCCTAAATCTAGGGGCTCGAGAAAAACCGCTAAAAACCGTAAAAGGTAGTAAAAAAGAAAGAAAACAAAGCCGCGTAAAAACCGCGAAAAACTCTTAAGGGTCCCCCGAGCACACCGGTGCTCGGCGAAACAGACCCGCTAGGTCAACCAAGTCCAAGTCCAGTCTGAGTCCCTGTATTATTACAACAATAATAGTCAAATACCCTAATCTAACCTCACCCACTCAACTCTCTCTCTCTCGCTCTCTCCTGCGGCTCCGTGCAGAAGGGAGCCGCCTCCGAGTCTCGCGGTTGCGTCGGCTTCTCGAAATCGGCCGCCTCGATCCTCGGGCCCTCGCAAGAAAAAGAGACAAGTGGTCAGTCCAAATTATTATCAGAAAATATCAGAAAAATATATCTACAAAAATCTATACAAAAAGCCACGAAAATCAAAAGCCGCGGAAAAGCTAAAAAAAATGACTACTAAGCCGTGCTCCCCGGCAACGGCGCCATTCTGGTCAGCGAAAATCCGAGCAACTAAGGTAAAGGTGCTAAATAGGTCGTTGCGACCTCGGTCACTCAGATGCACTTGATCAAGAAAAATTGAACCACTAATGAAAATAAAATCGATCGAAACACGAATAGCGGTCCTGCTATGTGATTAACCTGGTATAGCACCCAGGGTCGAACTCAAGGAGCACGGGTTGGTCGAGAGGCCTACGAAGTAGTCAAAATAAAGAAAATAAAAGAACAAAATATTTATAGTGGTTTTTAATTGTTTTTATATTTATTTGTTAATATATAAAGAAAATAAGTAAAGCAAGGAAGGACACAATTCAACAAATTATTTCAAGCACCAAAAATCAACCAAAAATCAAAACAAAAATATTTTTATGTGTTTTATAATTTTTTATGTTTTTGGTGAATTTTTGATAATTTTCTGATGTTGATTTTATTTTCTAAAAATCAAACAGTAGCTACAAACAGTGGTACTATCCAGCCAAGCCAAAAGTCCCTAGATAAAATATCTAAGGGCCTCAAAATGGCCTGGAGGTAATTTCCCTGTAAAGTAGGTAAAACAAGGAAAATTTAGGTACCAAGTTTATTGTTTTTGAATTTTTAATTTATTTACTAGAATTTTTATGGGTTTTTGAGTGTTTCTAAGTTTTTAGTGGTTTTCAGTAATGAAAATAGCCAAAATTGGCTGGAAAATCAAACAAACTAAACTAGACAGTAGCTAATTTTTAGGGAATTTTTGAAGGAGTTTTTATATTTTTTGTGATTTTTCAAGTTAGACAGTATCAAAACTGATTGTTTTTGAATTTTTAAAAATATCAAATGAAATCCAAAATGTCCTCAAAAATCCACAAAAATCCTACACCATGGCATGAGCCATGTGTCAAATTTTCGTTGGATTTAGAGGTGATTTGATATTTTATTCAAAAATAGAGATAGGACATTGTGTACAGGGACCAAAGTGCAAATACCCAAAGTTCTGGGGGTCCCGGTGCAATTAACCCAGCAAAACACGCGCCAAGCGCGTGCCTGGGGCACTCAGGGACCTAAATGTAACAAAAAGAAGTCCCGAGGGCTTATTGGTAACAGGTACCAAAAGTCCAGGGGTACTATCTGCAATTTACCCAAAATAAAATGCACATGCGGAAATAAAGCATTCACAAGGGTATAACTGCAATTAAAATAAACTTTCATTCATTTCATAACAACCAGAACTACAAGGGCATATGCTGCAAATAACCCAAAATATCACGTGGCGAAGCACGTGGCTCACAACAGGCAGGGGTATAAATGCAAATATCTGAAGCTCAGGGTCCTCTATGCAATTAAACCAAAAACTAAACAACACACTGAACTATTTACAGGACTAATACGAAATAAAGCAACGATAAGGGCCTAAGGGTAAATTACCCTTTATCAACCGGAGCGGCTGGATGACTGCCACGTGGAGATCGGACGGTCCAAACGGGGGCGACTCTCAGCGCTGGAACTGCTCTGGTGGATCCAACGGTCTAGGCCAGGACACGTGTGGATCTGACGGTCCGGATCAGTCGCCTCAGATCTGACGTCGAGGGGCGCTCCAGGAACCAACGGTCAGGATGGCGTCTGGAGCTGGGGGCTGATCCAACGACGCTGGAGGGTGCTGGAAGAACTGGGCCCCGGCGAGCTTCGCCGGGCTCGTGCTGGTGCTGGCCTCCTCCTCGGAGCGCTCTGATGATCGGAGAAGAAAGCTGGTGCGCTCCTGCGTCTGCTGCGGCGCTCCGATGATCGACCCGAGCTCGGAGGCGCTCAGGGGCGGTCGGCGGAGCTGGTCTTCTGGCCGAATGACAGAGAGCCTCAGATGGCCCTCGTTCTGACCTGCAAAGTGAACCAAAAGACTCGCGGGTCGAGGGAAAATTGCCTCGACCCGGTTAGGCGATGTGGAGGTGGTTGGTGCGTCGGGACGCCGGGCTCCGGCGAAGGTGGTAGACGGAGGAGCCCGGTTCCCAGCTCCTGTGCGAGCTGGGTTGCGTGAGCGGGTGGAGAACGTGCGTCAGAGGAAGGCGAACGTGAAGGTTGGGTCCGATGGTCGGATGGTGGTCGGAACCGGGGTGAATCGAAGAAAGACGACGGCGGCGCAAATTGGGGGTAAACGAAAATCGGACGAAATGACGAAGCTACGGAACTACCTGGATGAACGGTGAGACTGGGGAAGAGCAGGGGGTGCTCCTGGTCGTCGCCTCAAGGGTCATCTCGGCCCGAGGCTCGAAGCTCGCTCAGGTGGCGGAGCTACGGCGGCTACGTCGTCGGATCGATGGTTTTCACCTCCTCTCCTCGCTGCAACAGGTCGAGGCGCTCGCTATCACTCTCGCGGTCTCTCTGGAGCTCACAGGGAAGAAGGGGAATGACCAAAGATAGCGATAGAAGGTGGCGGAGCTCGCTTATATATGCCGGAGGGGTCCGAGAAGACGAGCGCGGGTAGGGCATTCTGGAGCGCGGATCTCGAGGTGGATACCCCGACGGGGTTGACGGATGTGACGTGAGCAATTCGGAGCCGGGGTTTGATGAAATGGTGATCGGGTTGAGCGGGCAAAAATTGGAGAAATCGGGTCCGCTGCTCAGACCCGTGAGAAGTGGTCCTGGGGGGGGCCAGTTGACCGGGCGGTCAACATCCCCAGGATCCAATGAGGATGGGCCACGTGGCAGGATCTTGAAGCTCAAAATTAAGGTAGCTTGGGCCCGATTTTGCAAAAACTCAAAACACAAACTATTTTTATTTTATTTTTTTTCTATTTTTTGGTAATTTTTAATAATTTTTCTGAAATGAAAATAGGCTATATACATAGTATGTACTATATATAGGTATATACAATATATAGGGTTTTGAATTTTTTGATTTTTAATTAATATTTTTATAAAATTTTATCCTTATTTTATATTTTATTTATTTATAGAATAAAATAAGGAATAAAAAGGTATTTTTAATTTATTTTTATTATTTATATACATAGGTAAAATAAATATATATACATCTATATACTTGGTATATGTACAATGTATTTTTATATTTTCAATTTTTCTATTTTTATTTTGTTTTGATTTTTAATTGTTTTTATTTTATTTATTTACAATATATAACATAGACTATTTACAAAAATTATAAAAATTACTTTTATATAGTTACAAAGCTAAATAAATATATAGGTGTGGATTATGTACATGATAAAAGGGAGTATTTTTTATCTTTTTGATTTTTAACTTTTTATTTTGTTTTTATATTTTTATAAATATATACAAGTATTTACAAGCATATTTTTGGGTGAGGAAAATATTGTTTTATTTATTTACATAAATATTTACACATGAGCCCCTATCTCCCTCTACTTTGGCTTTTATGCGGTCAGGCCCATGCTGAGCCCTCCCTTGAGTTAGGTTGCTCAATATTTATTCTAAATATTTCCCTCTTTTTCTTTTTAATCTTTATTCTTTTATTTTTGCACAAAAACATGCTAATTATAGGTTTTTACACAATGCATGCTTTTGGTAATTATTTATATTTACATATATCTACATGCATTTGCAAAGGTTTTTGTAGCTAAAATATAAGAATAAAGAGTGATGAATGGGTATTCATCAAACACCTTTAGGTCTACCTCCTCGACCACTACCTTTTGTTCTTGCTTTTTTTGGATCTCTAACAACATCATCCCCAACATTTGGTCTGGCTTCCTGAACAGTTCTATCCTCAGAAGGTTTATCTTGATATGAAGCTTGCAGTTTAATAATTTCTCTATCAATCCTTTCTAACTCTTTTTTTGCAAATGAAAATATAGCATCACAGTCCACAGATCTAGCAATAAAACCAGAGCAAATTCTATTCAAACTAGCTGCTCTATCCTGCTGAACACTTCTACCATAAATATGATAATTACCAGAAATCTTTATATTTCTAGTCCACTGTTTCAGTATAAATACCTCTGGTAATTGCTGGCAATTTCGTGACTTCAAAACGGCTAAAATATGCTTGCATGGAATGCCTTGAAATTCCATCTTCTTACATATGCATGATAGCTTTGAAGTGTTGTTTGAAACTAATACTTCAAAACTGTTCTCAGCTTCACCAACCTGGGAGACAGAATATTCAGTTATCTCATCATGAGTACCAGAGATAATTGCATTCAACAACAAACTATCATTTAATTCTTTCTGAAATATGTAAAAAATCCTTTTAGTATATAACATCGACATTTGCTTCTCTAGTGCCCAAGTGGTCCTCAGCTTCGGTCTCCGATTGACAGTATCATTATCCATGTCATTCTCCTTCTCTCTAATCCTTTGAAGTGCTACGTGAAACCGTGCAATAAACTCCAATAGAGAATTTTGTTTGGTAACATGGCACTGGAGGAAAGAATTCATGCTTTCACTTCGTTGTGTGCTCCTCATTCCAGCAAAGAATGTCTCCTTAGAATATATATCTATCCACTTATGCCTTATTGCAAACTTTTCAGATAGCCATTTGTTTTCTTGTAGACCAAATTGGTCAAGTATTGAAATCCAAGTACTTTCAAAATATAGCACACTTTTTCCATCCCATACAAGTTTGCTAATAGACTTTAGAGCTTTATCAATATCTTTCATGCGTCCCAACTTCGACTTCAATTTGGTCATAATATGCCATGTACAGAATTTGTGGATTGTACTTGGAAGAGATATAGCAATTGCAGCACAAATAGCCGGATCTTCATCAGTAATGATGGAAATTGGATGCTTACCCATAGCATGGACAAAACTATCAAACAACCACACAAAGGAATCAGTGGTTTCCCTGTTCAGGAAAGCACTTCCAAAAAAATGGTCTTGCCATGGTGATTAATACCACAGAATGAGCCAAAAATTAATTTATACTCGTTTGTTCTGTATGTAGTATCAAATGATATTGTATCTCCAAAAATAGAGTAGTCATGCCTAGAAACAGAATCAATCCATAAGACATGAGTCAAACAATTTTCCTCGTCCACCTTATAAGTGAAGAAAAAATCCGGCGTCATCTTCTGACATTCTGAAAAATGATCTAAAAGCATCTGAGCATCTGACCCATGCTTGCTTTTCTTTTGATTTCTATAAAGATTATAAATATCCCTGACTACTCCACCTGCATGACTATTGCTTAAACAACCATTGTCAATAAAGGTGGATTGCTTTGAAGTAGATATATCAACATCTGCCATAGACTTAACAAGCAATCTTGTTGCTTTCGTAAACCTTCTGTTTGCCCTGAGATACCTCTGTTTGTTTGGTGATACTAACTCATGGTTGTGTGAATCTATGAACCTGACAACAACCCAATCCAACTCTACATGGCGTAGACTGATTTCCATCAAAGCATGGCAACCAGTTCGAACCCGTCCAACTCTTCTCTCTTCCAAATCAAATATATCCCCATCACTGTCATCGTTGTAATCTGGAAACTTTGATTTTCTTTTTCCATTAGCTCTTGTGTGCCCTTCTTTCCAACATAAAAATCTCTTGAAAACCACAACTTTCTTCTTCGAACAATGATCTATGCCATGACGAGTACCAGCCTTTCTAACATTGAATCCAATCCTAGTTGCATACAATTCATAAAATTTATATGCATCTTCTATCGAACCAAATGTCATACCTACTTCTGGAACATCTACAGTTTCGCACTGATCTTCAGTGGATGATTTTGAGAAGTTATCTTGGAAATCTGAAAATATAATAAATACATTATTTGAAATTGTGGTAGTGAGAACAACATAAAAAAATACTATATTCGAACAACACTATCAAGGTGTCATATTTACCTATTATATTCCAGAATCAGATTGTATTTGTATTTTGATATCTAAATTAAAAAGTATACGAAAAATGCAGTATAATATAAATATCTTTAGTATTTTCTGTTTCTACCTTTTGTAATTCATAAAACCCAGTTAATTCAAAAAATACTTTTAGGAAATTTTTATTTTAATAATTCAGTATAATGTAAAACCTTTTTTGTATTATTGATTGAATATTCGTATACTAGTCAAAATATTTGTATTACCTGAAATCACATACAGATCCGTCATACTGATACTATTTTTGAACTTTTAGAATTCAGTATAATATAAATACTTTTAGTATGCGTTTTCCATTTTTTTGTAGAATAATCAGTATATTTGTATTATAAATAATCAAATACGAATACAACAAAGTTTGTATTTTGTAGCCTATCTTCAAAGTTTATTTGATAAAAATGTATAATATAAAACGATTTACTATATATGATTACATGAAATAGAAAATCCAAGACATAAAAATCATTTTTTAAATTTTAATGTCTATGTAAAATGTTTATATGAAACTATTGCATGATAAAACCATGATTAATAAAAGTACAACATCTTAGATGCAGAAATAAATACAAATAAAGAACATGCATCAATCATAGCTTCGAATTCCTCATGTTCTCACGACATTTGACACATACCAATCTAAAGAAAAAAACCAAAATGAGAATCTTCAAATCAAAGTTTCTTCATAAAAAACGTATTTAACAAATAAATTACCTCTGAACCTGCATCGATCATAGCTTCGAATTCCTCCTGTTCTCGCTACATTTGACACATACCAATCTAAAGAAAAAAACCAAAATGAGAATCTTCAAATCAAATTTCCTTCATAAAAAATGAATTTAACAAATAAGATACCTCTGACTGATCGATTTCATCAGAAGGATTCTGGAAGAAACAATCTTCAAACATGCCGTCCGTTTCAACCATTTTCTTCACAAAAACCTGGAATAATGAACTATAGAACACTAACTTCGAAAATGACGCGATTTCTCATAATTTCGGACTTTAATGGAGCATGAATTGCGGAGACAGTTGCCATCACTGAAAACTATTCTAAATTTGGATAACACGTCACTAAGTAGATTAGCGGTTTTGCTTATGGAAGGTGGTTTCGTTATAATCCGTCGATACAATGGTGGATCGGATCCAACGAATGGGATGGTTGGCCTTCCATATGAATGGAAGGACCAAGTCTCATATGAAAGATATCCTATATATATATATATATATGGGTCAAATGGGGCTGCCCCTGGGGGGAGCTAACTTGGCTCCCCCCGCCCCATTTCGCCCAGTTTTTTTTGAAAATTTCTTCTGTGGAATTTCATCACTATATCCCTATATTATGTCATTAAAATTTCGTGCGAAACAGAGATCCCTACGGCCTTCATCCATACAATCATTTTTTAACGGTAACGGAATTAGTAAAAATGACCTCGTTGGATGGAGGTTCAGGAGTTTCTGTTTCGCATGAAATTTTGATGACATAATATATGGATATATTGATGAAAATCCACCGAATAAAATTTTAAAAAAAAATAATAAATCCGAACGAAATGGAGCGGGGGAACTAAGTTATATATATATATATATATATATATATATATATATATATCATACCAATAAGCTGTGTTATGTGCCTATAAGATTGACCTACAAGAGACTTAAAAATTCTATTCTGGGCCTGTTTGGTTGCAGGGTTGGGCAGGGTTGGGTTGGGCAGGGGTACCCCTGTGAATAGTAAACTGTGAGGAGGATTGGGCTGTTTGGTTGGAGGGTTGGGAAGGGTTGGACCAACCCAACCCTTCCCAACCCTGCAACCAAACAGGCCCTCTAAGAATTGCTTATTGTGTAGTGTACAATCAAAGCATTCAGATCCCTAGAGATTTTTCTACAATTTAAGAAGGAAAATCTTTATTATGAATATCTTAATCATCATTTTGAGTGATTTTCATTCATTATAATTGGAACAATCACAATAAGTTCCTAGGAGCTAAAATGGTAGTTTCTCATAAGCCACATCTACTAACAAGCAGGAGGACAATGCTACTCAAGAACATGAAAGCATTGTTATCATTGTAAGCAATGAGCCATGCTCTAAAAAACTTTGATTGGGGAAATTGTAGTGTCACTAGGATAGTCCCTTCAAAAAAAATAATCGGATCACATCATCCTAAGCCAATAAATTGTTGAAACCCTGCTGAACCCAACTAGTTTCTGCTTTTGCATCCAAAACCTCTCTAAAGATCGCCGCAATTAATTAAGAAAACGGTCAATCAAATCATAATCCTTGAAGAATTACCTGCAATCCGACTTTACCATATTGTTATTCGAAATCTGGCAATCCTGATAAATAACAAGCAAGACTTTAACCATTTCTCTGCCTAAAGGTGGACACCATTGAATACCAGCTGGCGCAAATAAATATTAAATACGAGTCCGAACGGCGGGTTCAGATCAAAAACTTACCATAATCAAACCTCCCATGTTTGACCAGAAAATAGATGATAAGATTTCCAGCTAATGAAGATTAATTTCTGCACCAAAATCTCCACATCGATTCTTCTTCCAATACCATGCATCCAGCCACTCGTGCATGGCTCCAAGACGCAAAAGGTTATTTATATTGACCTGCATTGCACCAAGAGGAAGATACCGAGAATTAGACATGGCGAGCTCGGCAATGGTCACCATGCTTCTCGTCTCTCTCCTCGCTTGTCTGTCTGTTTCCCAGGACGCCTTCGTCTACGCCGACGACGATCTGATCGACCAACTGTGCAAGACAAGTGCGGAGAAGGATCCCCACGTACACTACCCCTTCTGCGTTGCTGCCCTCGACGCGGCGCTGAAGGGCCGGCCGAGCCCGGCCACCTCGCATGCCCTGGCCATGCTAACGTTGGAGGCATCCGATGCCAACGCCACTGCCATCATGAGAGTTATCTCGAACTTGATGGACCAGGGTCGATTCGAGGATCCCAGCTTGTTGGATACGTGCCTCGAGCAGTATGCCGCTGCCGAACAAATGTGCACTATTGCCGTAGACGCCCTGAAGGATTACAGAATCAAAGACGCCCAGACCATGATGTATGCTGCCATGAATTCGCCAACGCAGTGCGACGCCAAGTTCTCGGAGGAGCGAGTAGAGAACCCGCTGAAGAAGAACGACGACGATTTCCTTCAACTGACGGTTATCGCGCTTAGCGCCCTTTCGGCACATTAATCTTGAAGCTTGATTAAGTGATACCGTGCATGTTCAGATGTGATCTTTGAAGGGTACACCGCTATATTATTTGGATTACCTGTTACCTTGATCCCTTGAAATCATTGTAGGTACCTGTGGAAATTCGCATGAAACCATTTGTAGGTACCGGTGAAAAATCGCATAAATGGCGGACGCATGTACCTGATTGGTGAAATCGAACTCGTTGAAGATGGTTGCTTGTGATCGCCTGTATTTCTTTTTCGTGTGTGTGGGGTTGCATGATTGGGGAATTCCTCTCCTATAGAGATGATTGCGCCAGAGGTGCTCTAATCTTTTTTTAAATTTTTTTATTTAGATTCCAAAATCCAACCTACCTTGTAGATTGAATCTTAGATTAATGATTTACAGGCGTTCCAAATTTCATTTAAATTTGAGATTATTTAATATTTTATTTTAATCACTACAAGAAAAATAAGTTGTGGCTACATAACTATGGCCACGGATATGAGGTTTGTGGCCACAGAATTGGGTTCTGACCACGACATGTCGTGGCCAGTAACCGTAGCTACAAGTCTCGTCGCGAGAGTTCTCTAGCCACGAATATGCTGTGGCCACTACAAGTGGCCACAGAATTTATCGTGGCCACAACTCTTATATGAAAACTTTGGCCACGGATTGTGGCCACGAGAAACTAGTGGCCACGGAATTCTCGTGGCCACAAGTTTCCGTAGCCACATTCCGTGGCCACAATTCATTTTTCTTGTAGTGAATGGTCAAACATTCGGTCAAGATCTAAGCAACTTAAACTCCATTTAAAAAAGATTCGAATCTTCAACTATTAAGATAAAATAGTAAATAATCACGGATTTAAACAAAATTTGGAGAGTACGTAGAACATTAATTTAAGATTCGATTTATAAGGTTGGAAATTGGATTCTAAAATAAAAAAAATTAAAGAAGATTACAACACCTCTGCTGCAATGCTCTCTACAGCAGAGGATCCTCTTCCCATGATTGGACTCGGATCCTTTGCTGCAAGAGAATTACAGTAGACTCTGTATTGGAAAGGTGCAGATGAATATAGAGACTCTGTCTATTGTAGGGGTGTTTCTGCAGTAACTGCAGGAGCCGCTCGATCTTGATTGAAAGGTTCGCATGATTTTATACGGTACGGGACCACAAAAAGTGCTAAATCGTGGGAACCACTCGATCAAGATCGAGCGGCTCCAGCGGTTGCTGCAGATTATGTTGTGGTTTCCTCTACAATAGACGATCCGTGTCCTCGGATGAATGCCATGTGGATCATTGTGATCCAACGGCGTCAACATATTGCCCCACCCATCCAATCCCACCTCACCTCACACCTTCTTCCTCGCAACCCTCCCTCCTCCACGAAGTCCACCTCGCACCAACTCTTCGATGGTCATGCGGCGTGCATCCTTCCTCACCACGAAGCCCTCATTCATCGTGCCTCCCTTTTTCGGTAGCCCTCTTCGCCGTGTCGCATCGCGCAACCCACCTCCCCACGCCTAACATTAAATCTACATAAGTAACTAGTAACGATCCATCGACATAATTTGTCGTAGATACTGTGCATATTTATGAATTAGTAATTGCGTCCAATCTCCAAAAAAGTCCCAATTGTTTTGAAGTTTCTATTTTTTTGGAATAGATATTTACGGAATCCCCATGAATAGGATCAAACCTTATTCCATGATATTTCCATAAGATTCCTCTTTCTTAAGCAAGCCTCCGAGAGGGCTTGGTTGATCCATGATTTATGTTTCATCTTTCTTTTCCTTTTTGTTTGTTTCAAGAAAGATATCGATCAATTCTGATTCTTTTTCGATTTGAGATGTATGGATCCATAGATCTATGTGTCTATATGGATCATGTTCATGGATTAACGAAAATGTACAAAAGCTCTATTTGCCTAATTTTTGTTTTATAGTAAGATGCATGTTATTATAAATATATGCAATAAGAATTATTTAGAACACCCAATTTAAGTGAAAGACTTGAACTAATCTAAACCTACGATAGATTATTTTGTTAATTATTAAATGGAAAATAAAGTCTAAGTTAAAATGCACGGTGAAGGAGGGTTGCACGGCTGAGGAGGGCGACTGAGAAAGAGAGGTGCAGCAAGCAAGGTCCACCGAGTAAGGGAGGCACGACGGAGGTGGGCTGCACGATGAGGAGGAACACACACCCATCGAATAGTTCACAACAAGAGGGAATGCATGGCCGATGAGGCTACACCGGGTGGGGGGGAGGGGGGTGGAGTAGTATTTATCTGGGATCGCATGATATTCTTCTTACGAAGAACCACGAAGAAGGCCATGACTTAAACTGTAATTACCCTTCTTTCCCTTGGAAGCTCGAGCCTGGGACTGTGGAGATGTTGGTTGCTTCCAAAAGCTTGAGGCAATAAAGAACATCCGGAACCTTTCCAGCTCTCTTGGCAGCTAAGATCACCCATGGAGACAATCATATTTGAAGGAACGAATACATAGCCCCTGAAAAGGTCACATGTGAAATAAACAGGGAGGAGAAATCTTCGTGAAGCGATATCCTTGGTAGGAAATTTGTTTATATAGCTGTCCTACATCGAATAACTAGAGCTCATTTCTCATGCTACTCTTCCAAGATGCATGAATCCCTTGAGTGTTCAAACTCGATCAATAAATCTAGTACATACTTTGTAGAATGCTTGAAAACCATTGGACGATGGTGTTTGCCTTGCGAGGTCATGTTACTTGTGTCTACTATTGCAAACGACATATGCAGCATTCGAAGATGCCTACCAAGATTCATACACGTTTCCTACATAAGTTGTCTCAAATACTCAATGGAGGAGGAATCCTTATAAGAACCAAACTCTCCAATAAAAAAAACTTTCGCTTTCACAATTTCACCTTGATATAAGACTATACAAAAATTTTCGATTTTTGCTTTCATACAAAAATACCCTTCTCCACATTCTAAAGGAAAGAAGAAAGGTCTATACACAATATCACCCAGACATACAAAAGAGAATATATTCCTACAAGAATTGGTCAATATACAAAAATTTTCATATTAACGAAAAATCTCCTTCTCCACATTATATACGAAAGAAGACATGTCCATATATATCTTCACTCAAATATACAACAAAGAAGGAATTCCTACGAGAACTCAGCTTATATACAAAAAATTTATATTCATACAAAATCTGGGTATTCCTTTTCTTCTTTTGTATGCTATGCACACAAGGGGAGTTTTAGAGGAAAATGGCACTTTTTGTATAATGAAGTGAGTTTTAATAGGGATTCTTTCTCTATTGCATATCCGAAAGAATGTTTGTATGTTCCTTCATATGTTATGTGCACAAGGAATGTTTTGTAGGAATACGAACCTTTTTTCTATAATGGAGTGAGTTCTAATACAAATTCTCTCTATTGCATATCTGAGAGAATTTTTGTATGTTCCTTCATATGCTATGCACAAAAGGAAGTTTTGTAGGAATACAATACTTCTTTCTCTGTTGCATACTTGAGAGAACTTTAGCATGTTCCTCCATATGCTATGTGCACATGAGAAGTTTTTTAGGAATACGCCACTTTTTGTATAATCAAGTAAAATCTAATAGGGATATTCTTTCTCGGTTGCATATATGAGAGAGCTTTTACATGTTCCTTCATATGCTATGCGTATAAGGGAAGTTTTGTAGGCATATGGCACTTTTTGTTCGACGGAGTGACTTCTAGTAGGAATTCATTCTCTCTTGAATATCCAAGTGAACTTTTGTATGCTCCTTATGATATGTGCAAATGGAGATTTTGCAGGAATACAACCCTTTTTGTATAATAAAGTGATTTCTAGTAGGATTTCTTCTATTTTGTACATTGCAATAAATTTTACATGTTTCTTTTCACCTTCATATGTTATGCGCACGAGAGGAGTTTTGTAGGAAAATGACACTTTTTGTATAATAGAGTGAGTTCTAGTAGGTATTCTTTTTCTATTGCATATCTGAGTGAACTTTTGTAAGGATGTTCCTTCTTGTATGAGTATTGAGTGATCTATAACCATTTGATGTATGATCGCTATACAAACAAATTTCATACCAAGGATATCACAGTATACCAGAACTTGGTCCAAATTTAAATGGATAGATATATCTACTCTATTTCATCAAGATCATTGTGCCAATCTCTCCCCCTATCCCTATACAAATATCTTGTATATTCTTGCATATCCCCTTTTAATGATATGAAGATTGAGTTCATGCACCTCTTTGTAGCTTCATTTAAAGGTTGCACGACAAGGAGGGATGCATGGCCATTAAAGAGTTGCTCAATGAGGAGAGATGCATAACCATTGAAGAGTTAATTGGCAAGGAGGGATGCGTGATAGAGGGAGGGTGCATGACGGAGGGGGGATGTATGACAGAGGCGGGTTACACATCGAGGAGGGTGGTTATTAGAGGGAGGTGCAACGAAGGGGGGTTGCACGGTAGAGGAAGGTTGTGGTACAGTGAGTAGGTATGTTGAGAAACTAAGGCATGATGAAGGAGGGTTGCGCGACGAGGAGGATCAACTCACTTGATTTGATCGATCGCCCATGATAAACCAGCTTCCTTTTATGATCGATTACAATTTGATTTGATGCTCCCAACAACTATGAGATGATCGATCACCTCAATGGTTTAGAATGTGGTATGTGGTAGTTGCTCGGTCACATAATCTGAAGCAATGTTTCAAAATTAGAGAAATTTTACGGAAATTTCAGTTTCGACACTGTCAAAATTGGAATCTTGATATATTCCATTCCTTGACAAAGGTAGACTGATTTTGACCAAAATTGGCAAAATTTCAAAGAAATTTAGACTATTTCATTTTTTTCACCATCTTGAAATGAAATCAAAATCGAGATTTAAAACCTTGATCTGAAGTGAGTAAGCAGATAGGCAGAAGTATATGCGGATTATGCGATTTGTATTCTTTAAATTTAAAATAATTTAAATTAAATCAAAATATAGTAAAAAGTACTTGACAAAATATTATATTACATGATTCATTTCATTAAAAAAGAATGCTGTAAGACGGATGTTGGCCACACAATCCATTAAATTGAATCATATGAATACAATAAGAAACTCTCCACTGAAAAAATGGTGATGATTACTAAATTTATGCATAAGACATTGAAATGTCCATCAATCGGAGGTGGTCGTAATGTGGTATAACAAGGCGAGGCTAATAGTGCCGTTGAGGTGGCTGCTCATGACCAATAAACAATCTCAACAATCAACCCATAATAAATAATCAAGCAATGCAATGTAATGTGGAGTTAAAATTTATTATAAACACTACAAATAAATGTGTATAGTGGTCAAGTAAGTGTAGGGTGTAGAACACAAGGAACACGCGGGTGTAACGAAATTATTTAACTCTAAATAATGTGCGCATGTAGATATTTATCTGTATTGTGCTAGTGTTTTTGTGGGTTTAAATTATTTAATTTTATGAATTTATTTATTTATTATTATTTATAATATTATAATTTTATATTTTTATTTTATCTATTTCTTATTTTTTATTACTTTTCTTTTTAGAAGTTATAATAAGTACATATAATGTAATATATATAATATAGATAATATAGATAATATATTAAATAAATATATCAAAATATGAAAATACACATAAAAATAATACTTTTTATTTTTTAAAGGATTTAAAAATATTTATAGTAAAAATAGGTATTTATAACTATATATAAATACAATATATGGTATTCTATTTATAAATATAGATATATATAGTCAAAATATATAAAATAAAATGTTTTATTTTTTATATTTTCTTCTATTTTTGTGAATTTTTTAAATATTTTTTCTATTTTTGTTTTTTAAGTCTAAAATATCCAAAATTAGGGAATATATAAATATATTAAATTATTTATAGGTTTTAAAATATAAAATAGGGCCAAAAGTTCTCAAAACTATTTTAATATGTATTACTATTATATATTAAAAAGTATAAGATAGAAAACTATTTTTTAGGATTTTTTATGATTTTTTGTATTTTTTTAGGGTTAGAGAGAGTTTACATTTTTGTTTTTCTTTTGTATTTTCTAGTGATTTTTGTCTAGAGTGATAAAATATAGTAATAAACACTGACTATTTGTTTTGGAATTTTTAAAGAGGGTTTTGTATTTTTCATTTCTAAATAGGGAATAAAATGGTTCCTTTGATTTTAATAAATATAAAATACGAGAAATATGCTATACAAAATATATGTGTGAATGAGCATCATATCAGAAATTTTCTCCTATTTTTCACAATTTTTGAAGCACGAGAACTATTTATACAAAAATAAAAAGCAAATAAATAAGTACATAAGCTAGCATGGACATTTATGAAATAATAAATAAAGGCAAGGAGTCTTGTGCAAAATACCTAAAAGTTTTCAACATTAATTAAAATTTTAGATTAAACTAAAATATTGAAATCCATAAGGGTACAAGGAAAATTTGCCCAACTCACGTAGGGGGCCACTTGAGCTAAGCTAGTAGAGGACCAAAGTGTAATATCTAGAATGTACATATGTTGCATTTCCCAAAATTTTTATCCTAAATTAAATATTTATAGGACTTTTAATAAATTATAAAAAGGTCGAGTGGCTTTATGCAATTTACCCAACTTAACGACCCTTCATCGCACCGTCCTCTTGTTGACACGTGGAGGATCCTTCGGCCAACTCTTGTATTGCTTCAGCTTGGATGGACGACCCAAATTAGATCTGGGCCATGTTCTTGATCGAATGACGTTCAACGGTGTCGGAAAAATGACCCAAGAACATAGTGATGACGAGCTTTGATTTACATTGTCTCCAGCCTTCGGTGTCTTGTCCTAGATCCGACGACTTCAATGACTCCACATCTGCAGGTGGTGATCAATGATGTCCATATCCCACAAGGGTGGATCTGGAGATCTATTCCTTTGCAAGTGTCCTGGATCTTTGTTCCTCTTCAATTTGTGGCTCCAGATGGTGTTCAAACCATGAGACTTGCACCAAAAACTTCAGTGGCTCGAGGAGAGTCGCCTCGACCAATTGATGAAGCTAGAAAGAGAAGGGATGGACGAGACAGTGAGGCTATGGCGAAGGGCAGAGGAGTGAACCTCGATTTGCCAGTCCATGCAGGACTTGAGTTGGGAAGAGGGGAAAAAGGTGGAGAAAGCATAAAGGATCGAGATGGGATGGAAAGCGAGTCGAGATACTAGCGAGAATTTAGTGATTTAGCTTAGAACTCGAGCTCTAGGTCAAAAAGGGGGTTTTCAAAATAACCTAATTTATGAACTAAAAGTAGAAATCAAATATTGGAATTAAAACCTAAGGTTAAGGCTTACCAAGAAATGCAGGAAATTGGCCTCGACATGGCCAGGAGGCCAAGGAAGAAGAACATGAAGAGCTAGCTCAAGCTATGGGGTGGATTGACCTCAACTCATCTTCCTCCTCACTGTAGATCTCCTAAAGTACCTCATGTCACCAGGCTACTATGGCTTGAAAGATATGAGGAGCAAAGAATTGAAGAAGGGCAATGAAATTGCAAAGTGGCATAGAGGGGTGAAGTTTTATAGGTTGAAGATCGGTTGGTTTCGAGGCGAGGTGGAGTGCAACAGAGATGTGGTTGATGGAGATTCCCAAGTGGGCAAAGGTAAGGGATTTATAGGCTATGGAAGGGTGGTGGTCTTAAGAGGAATGGAGGAATGGAGGACTTGAGAGAAACAACCTTTTCGAGTAGCCTACAATATAAGGATAAAGTGAAGATATGGCATGACTCTCATATCAGCCATAAACCATTTGAGCTGAATTAGAGAGTATGGTTATTTGATGCTAGGTTAAGATTATTTCCAAGGAAATTACAAGAAAATGGAAGGGACCATACTTTTTCAGAAAGGTGCACGATAACTGAAGCATTGATATATCTGAGTTGTCATCTGATTCCATCTTTTGAGTTAATGGTCAATGCCTAAAACAATATCTCGATCATGATCCGTTGATCGTTGAAGTTGTCCCTATTCATTTTGTATGAGATGTGGTGTTTGACTCACATCGTTTTCATCTCATACCTGATTATCACTTCTTCTCTGCAACTGTATAGATCCATATTGTCCATATCGTACATTCTTTATGTCTGATGCCCTATCTTTATCTTATGATTATGCTATACCTAGGGTGCACTTTACCCTAAGTATAGGGGGCGTATCCTACCTACGATTATTCATTTGATTCTGTTTACCTATGTTTTTTTTGTCTATACTTAGGGATATTTTACCCTAAGTATAGGGAAGGTGACACATGGACATCTTACTCCTCGGTTTTCCCCTTGTGTATAGCCTTTTATACTTAGGATTATTTGATCCTAAGTATAGGGGGGGTCATCGATTTCTATTCTTTCCATTCTTTTCTTCATCATTGTAGTATAGCATTCTTTTCACTTCCCAATACTCATCACGAGTTATGTCTTCATTCATCGCTTTTTGATCATTCTGAGGATATCATTCGAGCTAAGTATAGTGGGTGTCGTATATATTGTATATATACTTTAACCATAACTCATACTTTGAGTACTTTGTGTATAGAAATAATATGGCTAAAAATCACAAAAAATTAAAATTTTCTTGAACATAAAATTCTCTTGTAAAACGTTTTGTACAGATTGTTTGTAAAAATCCTTTGTAAAAAAAAACTATTTTTGTACAAATGTTTGTAAAAATTGTTCTGATTATAAAACATTTGTAAATATTTTGTATCAAAATTATGTATATAGTACAAAAATTTTGAAAAAAAATTGAAAATAAATATTTGCAAAATTTTGTTTGTAAATATTTTTGCAGAACCTTTTCTTCTTGCATTCAAAAATCTCATAAAAATTTTCATATTTTTGAAAAAAATTTGTACATATTGCTTGTACATTCTTGCTTTAGTCATAGTCTACATCTAAACTAATGTGGAATTTAATTGAAAAATAGAGCTTGGTTAAGATCTTAATCTACTTAATTTCGGAGGAACCTTCTAAGATTTGGGGGGTAGGACTTTTCAGGTCCATTAATGACTTAATTCTTTGAGTCTAGTAGGCTATGTTCACATGTCATTTGATAAGCCTAAATAGAACACTTAATAATGTATGCATGACTCTCATAGACAATGGCTTGACTTGGATACACACCTTATACGTAGCTTAACACGGATGAGGTGGTGAGGAGGCAGAATTCTTTGGCTTGGGGTAACATACAAGGGTAGTAAAACTAGCCGGAACTTCTCGTCTTCCTCTAGGGAGGGATGTGCATCTCAACCTGGTCTAGTGGCATTGAGGTCTAAATATAGGAGTATGTGGGTTGCAATAATGCTTCAAAAGAGGGTTAGTCTACTGGCTCAAGAAGAAAAACTCCTTATGTATTTGCTGCACCATATAGATATGGTGTACATATGCACATGAAAAAAATGTGCAAAATCAAGAAAAAAATCCAAAAAAGGGGACATGCTTGATTCAAAATAAAATGCATGTCGGAGTGTATATGCTGAATAAAGCAAAGCTTATGTATTCCACCTTCTCATCTCATGAAGCTTGCAGATGGAGACTTAGCTACACTGGTTAAACTTCAAGGGATATGTGGCTGGTCACGATCCATTCTCTTCTTTACCCTCTTCTTGAGCCGGTTGTACTTGAACCTAGAAGGCAATACTCCGCTCCTTGAGGAAAGAGTTGCTAGACTGGAGAATTAGAGTTACTTTGTTGAGAGAAGTTGTTTCTTTGTCATTTATGAGGTGGGGAGCTACATATTACTTACACAGTACAAGGAAAGATGTATAGACATTAGAGTTTGCGTATGTAGACTTGTTCTGACCAAGTTATTGAGGAGTCTTGACCATAGAATTGTGGAACTTGAATGCTATTGAGTTTTAAACCTATTTCCCAATAAGGTTCCGACAAACTAATAATCCAAAGGTCTGACTGAGCTACATACTCCAATTTAATGAAGATAAGTTTAATAATCAACGATTCTTTTTATTTTCTTTTCTTCTTGTTTTCACTTCTTTTTCAAATAAGTGTTTGCTAAGGGACTAGCAAAGGTAAAGTATAGGGGGATGATGAATCTACGATTCTCATTCTTTATTATTTTATTTTAGATCTTTCTTTTAGCAAAACCACTTATAAATACTTGTAAATATAATAACTTAGAATTTTGCATGTCATTGTTAATATCTCATAATTAGCATTTATTTTGCAAAAATAAAAGAATAAAGTGCAAAGAAAAGGAATGACACATTTAAAATAAATATATTGACCCAAACCCCAAGAGAAGGTCAAGCCTTGATCGCAAAAGAAAATAAGTAGTGAGAGATAAGGGTACATTATGTATTGTACATACTCTATACTTGTACAAAATACTTATCTAATTATTTTTGTTAAAATAAAATGATTTCATTCTTTTTACACCCTTGTATATAGCCTTACAAATAATATAAAATTAAAATTAAAAACAGAAAAAATAAAAATAAAAACGTCAATTCCTTGTACAAAATACACATGTATATAACACAACCCCTATTTATTCTATAACTTTAATTAATTCATAAAAATAAAATAAAAATCAATTTGTATCCATTAATCTATTTTGTAAATAACTAAAATATAAAATAAAAACATTTTTTTGTAAAATAATAAAATCACATTTTTTTATAATACATAGGTATATTATGCATGTATATAATATTATGTACTGTATATATACATTATTTTATTTTCCATAAAAAATAATTAAAAATCACATAAAATGGTTTATAAAGTAATAAACATTTTTTATTTTATACACTTTTTAATTTAAAATCAATTATTATTTTTAATTCAATTTTATTTTTTTTGTACATTCTGAATTCTTAGTGGGCTATGTCAGAACGTTGACCTCAGTCAACGTCCTCTTCCAGCCGGGTCGGGTCGCTGAAGCCGCCTCGTCTACCCTTGTTAATTCGAGTGAGTTAACGGTCAAACTAAAGTTGGGTTCGTTGCAGTCGGTAAACGAGAATTCGTCAAAAATCACTCAAATATAAGGGAATATCAAGTTCAAGCGACAAATTTATTTAACTTAGGCAAGCCCAAGGTCGAACTCAGGGAGGCATCTGTCTCCTTAGGTAAATTTTTAGTTAATTTTGGAGATCAGATTTTCGGAAGAATATTTTTTGGTCTTTTGTTAGAAATTTTTATGCTATTAAGGAAAAACAATGCAATTTCAAGCCAAATTTTGAGGGTAAATTTTGAAAGATGATTACATGAAGTCCAAAAATAATGAAAATTGGCCTGAATATGAAATGCACTAAAATCAAGCTACTGCAATTTTTTTAAATTTTTAGACTCTGTATGAATTTAATATGAATTAAAGATTAGTGTAGGATAATTTTTGTAAAATTAATTTTAATAAATACCAAAACACATTATTTCTAGGTGTGAAAATTGTCCTAGATATATCTAAATAAGAGGAATCTAGGAAAATTGGTAAACCTAAAAATCTATGTGAATTGGATCTCTTAAAAATCAATTAAGCAAATCACTCTTTGATTTATTCAGGCTCGTGATGCGTGTAAATGCTATGATTTTTGGGTACAGTGTAGGGTAGTTTATCCTAGATCTAATGTGATTTTCTGGTAATTTTTGGAGCAACAAGGAATTTAATATTAAATAAAAGGCACACAGTGGGAAAATATAGAAAATTTTACCAATTTAATATTATTAAATTCCATATGACTCAAAAAAATAAGATAAGTGTCACACAAGATAGAGGACAAGTTAAACTACAACATGCAATTTTTAAAAATTAAAAATGATGATAAATGGTCATCTAATTATGCGTGTAAAGACAGGGGACAAAATGCAAATAAAGAAAATAAAACTTAAAATCGAACGTGCTGACAGGGACTTAAATGCACTTACCTATAATACGGAGGAGGTAGATGCAAAATTCCCACAAAGACACGCGCTCCTCGCATGACATGCCTGGTAGGGACCAATTTGCAAATTCGGAAATGTTCCGAGGCCTTTGTGTAATTTACCCAGTCCTCACGTGACAGACACGTGAGGGGCTAGGCTCGGAAGGAGTTGGAGGCTCGGGTAGAGGCTCGGATGGCTCTTGAGGCTCGGGCTTGCTTTGGATCAGCTTCGGGTGCTCCGAGCCTAGGGTCGGGGAAGAGGCTCAGAGCTCGCAACGTGGCGCAATGCATGCCACTAGATCAAGGTGTATCCAACGGCGGCTGGAGCTGCTATTGTAGCGCACATACGGACTGTTAGATCGAGGTGATCCAACGGTGGTGATGAAGTCGACGTGGCGTGATGCGAGGCATCAATCTTTCCGAGATCTAACGGTGGCTGGAGGTCGAAGGCGGTGGCGACGTGGCAACGTAATGGCCGTGGGATACTCCTGATCCAACGGTGGTGGGAAGCGAATGACATGTCTAGATCAGGATCGTTAGATCAGGAAGGTACAACGGTATTTGTGTGTCATCTTCTCTGATACGCCGCCTCCTGCGGCGAACTTGGCGGGGATCCAGCGATGGGCTCCTTGCTCCGTCTCCTTCGCGCATGGTCGATGAAGCTCGCCGGAGACCCCTAGATGGCTCAGGATGATCGTGGGAACGTAAGGCATCTGTCGGAGGGTATGGAAGCGGCTGGAATCAACCGGATGCCAGTGGAGGTGAAGCTCAAAGCAGCTCCAGTGTGGGGTCCGTCCAATGAAGACGACGATACCTGCAAGGTTAGTCTATGCAAGGGAGCATGTGTGATGTGCTCGTGAGGTGAGTGTGAGTGCGGTGAGAGGCCTGGAGCGAAGCGAGGGTGGTCCGGTGACTCTCCTCCGCCGTGGCGATGGAGCTTTGGTTGGAGGGAGGCGCGAGGTGTTGTCGAAAAGAATGGAGTAGCGCGCAAAGATGGGAGCTCCAAGGCGGAGCTCGATGGATGGTCAAAGAAGCGTGAAGGTGATTAACCGCGAGATGCGAGGGTCTAAATGTCTCACACAAGGAGGAGACAAAGTCGTTGTGGCGACCCTCGGTAAATCCCGATTTAGTCAACAATCAACCCACAATATCAATCAATTAATGAAAAGCAAATATGGAATAAAAAATTATTATAACTCTACAATAAGTGTGTATAGTGCAAGCATGTATAGAGTGTCAAACTCAGGGAGAATACAAGATAGATCAAAGAAATAACACACAAAGATGAATGTGATGATGTGTCTACCAATGTTATTTTTGTGAGCTTTTAATTTTATATATTTTTTATTTAATTTTTGATTTTGTATTTTTATATTCTGATTATAAATTTTCAAATTTTATATTTTCTTTTTATATTTTATATTTTTTAATTTTCTTTTTAGAATAAGATATAAAGTTATAAAGAATATATAATACAAGAGAGATAAGAGGGAGATAAAAATGGGGGAAACATTCAAAATACATGAAATAAAATGATTTTGTGATTTTTATATTTTTATATTGTTTTTGTGATTTTTCTATATATTTCCTAATTTTTTGGCATTTTTAAAGATAAAAATACTAGAAAACAATGGACTACGTTGTTGGCCGAAATTAAAATGAGGATGAAAAATATCAATCAGTGTCCAAAACTCCTCAAATTAATTTTAAAATAAAGAAAATAAATCAGAGAAACTACATAAACTAAAATTGCATTTTTAGGATTTTTGTAGAATTTGTAAGATTTTTATACAAATTTTAAGGATTTTGTAATTTTTAGAAGTTTTCTTTTGTATTTTTTAGTGATTTTGGTCTGGAGCTAAAATATATGCAAACACACAAAATATTTTTTTTGGAATTTTTCAAAAATGTTTTATAAATTTTATGTATTTTCTAATGCAAACAATGATGAAAATACATATTTTTGAATTTTTATAAATATTAAAATGCAATAAAAATATGAAATAAAAATGTGACGTGATACTAGAATGCAACAGGAACCTATGGTGTTTTTTGGGGATTTTTGGAATTTTATAGATGCATGAATTAAATAGAGGCAACAAAGAGAAATTACAATACTAGCAAGGGCATATATGTAAATATCCAAACATCCAGGGGCCAATTTGCAATTTTCCACAAAAATTATAACTAATCAATCAATTTCCTGGATTAAATATAAATACCCGAACCCGGAGGGGGTTTACTACAAAATTTCCAAGCTCGCGCGCATTGGGCACGTGACTTGGCAGGGGTATTTTTGCAATATTACAAAGTTCCAGGGGCTATCATGCAAAATATCCCAAAAATTATAACTGAAATAAAAAGTTCCTGGACTTAAATGAAATAAACAAACCCCCATGGGGTCTTGTGCAAAATCACCACCCCTCACGCATACGGGTCACGTTAGGTGACGTGGACAGGACCTAAATGCAAATACTGAATGTTCGGGGGCCTAGATGCAACTATTACAAAATATTTAAACTACACATGAAAGTTTATGGACTAAATAATAAATACAAAATCCACGAGGATATCAGACAAAATTACCCACGCAGTGGCACATCCAACGGTTGAGGTCTTCTCTCTCACGTGACACATGGTGAACAGTGGACGGCTGATGATGCTTCACGATCCAGCAGAGGAGATCAGATCATCCAAAGGCGATCAACGGTCGGGGCTTGGCTAGATCGGACTGCTGTTGTGCTCCTGGAGCTCGGGCCTCGATCCAACGGTGTAGAGGGGCAGAGCAAGAACAGGGAAGCAACGTCGGCAAGGTGAGCTTCCCCGAGCTCAAGCCCCGTCAAAAACGGCCGAGAGACTCCTGCGGTCTTCCTCTTCCTCCTGGTGGTTCCAAAATACCTCGGCAACGGCCGATGCTCTCGTGCAGAGGTGGCGGAGCTGATGGGCTTCGCGGAACTCCGGCGAGAGGCAAAACGACCCCCAGGCTCGAGTAAAAGCACTTTGACCTACAAAAAGGGGTGAAAGGGTCCAGGGAAAAATGCCTGGACCCAGCGGAGGTGGAAACGATGCGAGAGGCGACGACACACGGTGGTGGCCGGAGGTGCACTCCGGTGGGGTACTCGTGGAAGGTGAACGGATGGACTAAACGCAAAGATTCTTGGGGGAAAGTGATCCTACAGTTAAGGAGAATAAAATGCGAAGGAAATAAAGTAGGGAGGGTAGGTCCTCGAAGGTGGTTCACCTGAGGAAGGAGATACCTCGACGTCGGAGATGGCGGAGGTGATTGGAGCCGCCTCGGGCATTGCTCGACCAGCCTGAAGCTCTGAAAAGGAAGCTGTCACCTTCCTTGAGCTATTGGGCGTGAAGACGGGAGCTCAACCTGGGGTTGAGGGGTTCAAAATTCGAAGGAAGGAGAGGAGGGCGTATATGAATGGTTGACGGTCGGATGGGAAGAAGGAGGCGCAACGGGAAGATCAGTGATTCGAAGCCCAAGGAATCACCTAGGCGTGATTCATCATTGTTCAAGGAACAAAAGACAAGAAGGAACTTGCACGAAATAACTCAAGTTTTGGCCTCAAAAAATCGCAAAGAAGGGGGTCAAACGATGTCTGACACGGGCACATGGGGGAAGGACAGCCAGTTGACCCGCCGATCAATGTGGACTGTCACCTCGTTGGTCCACGTGGACTAACCAGGAAAAACCCCTGCAAAATGTTTTATTAATTCAATTTAAATTAGTAAATGAATACTAATTTTTGATTATTACATGAAAATGTTTGTTATTTTATAAATTATTTTATTGTGATTTTTATTTATTTTTATGAGGTATAAAATTACAAGTTATCATTTTAGGCCTATATAGGTATACATATCTATATATTTTAATATTTTATTTTTATTTTGTATATTTAATTTTATTTAATTTGGTTTATTATTTTATATATTTATAAAGTATTTTTATACACTTAAATATATTTTTATTTTATTTTTCTGAAGTGTTTTATACACTTAATAAAATAGAAGAATCAATTATATAGGTATAGTTATAGGTATTAGACCTAGGTATGTTATATACAAGTATTTTATTTTTTATTTTCTTTGGGTTTTCATTCTGAATTTAATGTACAAATATATTATATATTTACAAAATTATAAAAATATAAAATTACAAAAATAATGAATAATAAATAAAAATGAATATTGTAATCTGTACAAGTATACAAGTGGGGTCTCAAAACTTAACTTTCAAACCGTAACTCTGCTAAATGCAAAACCACCTTCATTAAATAGCTTGTTTCAAATTATATACAATTAAAGTGAATTTGACGTGTTTTGAGGTTTTATTTGAGAGATACAGGTCTGGGAAGTTGGGATTCTGGAATTTTATTCTGACCATAACTTTTTATCTGTACATTATTTTTTAATGAAATAAATTTTGTATTTTTATATATTTGATTATCTACAAATTTTAGGAAAGTTTCTTCATTTGAAGTATAAAAAGTGGAACCAAAAAAAGGTCCCAAAAATGAATAAAGAATGAATCAAATAGAAGGAATTTTATCGGTATTCTGGCCCTTATCTCCCCTACTTTACTCCTTGCCGACCTATTCATCGAGATGCCTAGGTCTCGGGGTTTTGGGTCATAAAATATTTGCAATATTTTATTCTTTTTCTTTTCTTTTCTTTATTCTATAATTTTGGTTTTAAAACCGTATTTTATACATTATTTACATACACCTGCATGAATACTAAGATGCACTAATTAAGGGTATTTACATGCATTTGCCAGGGTTTTTTGAGGCCAAAATGATAGAATAAAGATGATGAAATGTGGATTCATCAGAAGGTACGAGGCAAAGCGGAATTAATTCTAAGAAAAATACGAGGAAGGAAGAAGAACGATCGGAGGAGGATGGAGGCGTCTACCTGGGGTCAGAAGCTCGGAGAAAAACTTCCTGGTCTTCGCTCAAGGTCGGTAGCGTCCCGAGCTCGTGTAGCTCGTCGGAGGAGCTGCGACACGGCGGAGAGTTGCCATGGATCTCACTAGAGGTGGAGTCCTATCATCGCTCGATCTCGCCCTCAATTTCTATCACCAATGGAAAGCCAAAAGCTCGAGGGCACCTCTCGCTATGGCAGATAATCTGGATAGTGGTTGGCGGTGAAGTATTTAAAGGGAGAAGATGGAGGTGTGGGTGCTGGGGAGACGAGTTTCGTGAAGGTCGTGGAGCGACAACGATGGGCTTTTATGGAGATCATGGAGGCTGGAGAGGATAAGGGAGGTGTGGGCTACGAAGTGGAGGTGCTAGAGGGCGGAGATGGTGACTGGAGTGGCGCCAGGAATAGAAAGGGGGAGGAGTCATCGTGAGGTGGAGATCGTGGGAAAGAGAGAGGGCCAGAGATAGGAGATGACTTCTCAGCCATTGGATCTAGTGATCCAACAGCCAGGAGTCGGGCGTGAGGCGATGGTCCATATCAGATCGGGGCGATGCGATCGGAGGGATGTGATGTAACCACGTGGCAGCCTAGAAGTGTGATGATGAAGAACGGTCCAGATTATATCTGGAGGGTGATCGAATGGTGGAGAACTCACCACGTGGAGCCCTTAGGATGAGGTGCTAAAGGAGGGCCATGATTTCATCTGGCTTTTGATCGAATGGTCAGGACGTGGCCGGGATTGAATGGGTGAGATCTAATCCTTCAGACGATAATTCAATGGCCACGAGCGTGCCACGTGGAGGGCTATGGATGAGGCAGGCGTTAATGGTCGAGATGAGATCTGGGGGGACGATCGAATGGCTGAAGGATGAAGTGGAATGAAGGCCCAGATCTGAAAGTGGTGAGGATGATCTTACGACCCAGAGGCGATGCGCGTGGCAGGCGATGGAGCGAGCTGCGTGGCGCAAGAAGAGGGCGCCACGTGGGCCCAATCTGGATGGCTGAAAAGAAAGTGAGATAAGGGGGAGAAGATGGCTGAATTTGGAAAAACTCAAAACATAAAAGTTATAGAGCTCGATGAGATATACAAGTTTTTATGTTGTCCAAAATGGAAATAAGGTCAAAGAAAATAATAAAATACAAGGATACAAATATACATACATATAGTGTACAATGGGGTCCCAAACTCAAGTTTTGCATACGAGCTCCGATTTAAATGAAATTAGTCTCATTTTGAAGGTCTCTAAATGTATATTAATTTAAAAGTGAGTAGATCTAGATCGGAGGTTGTATGAGAGAGATATGCTCATTTTAAAATTCATGACTTCCAACTTGGTTTGGGGTTTTATTGGGCATTATTCAAGTTAGCATTTTTTATATTTTCCTTGTATTATTTGTCAGAATATATACAGTATAGAGTTGGTTTCATTGTTTTTGAGTGAGTATATACAAATAGGTGAAATCTGGTGAATATACAGGTGATTTTTGCAAGTGAATTTTGGATTCTTATTTAATGCAAATACAAATGCTAAGATGTAGATGTTATCAATGCATGCATGAATGTTAATTGTGTAATTTTTGTGGAAATATGCTCCTAATTACCCAGGAACAAGGCTCTATTTTCAACTTTAAGAATGATGAATCACATATTCATCAACCCCCTATACTTAATCCTTGCTCGTCCTTGAGCAACTAAAATGAAATGTAAGAGTGAAATGATTTTGGATTCCATACCAAGGTCATGAACAAAAGTTGAAAATAGATTTTGACTCAACCTTTGGATTAATTGTGTGATGGAATCTTATTGGGATCTGAGTTTAAGACCTAACAGACTTTAAGTCCCACAAGTCTTCTATTCAAGAGGCCTCAAACACAAATTTCTGATGACTGTGATTCTTACTTGTATTGTGTAAGTGTAAAAATAACTCTAAGTACCCAATCCGGTAACTCTTTCCTCGAGGAGCGAGGTATTCCCTTCTAAGTTCAAGTGTGACTAGCTCAAGAGGAGGGGTGGAGAAAGAATGGATGGTAGCCAGTGTAGCTACCTATCCGGGGATGCCTGACCAGTGTAGCCAAGTCATCCAGCTGCAGACTTCTTGCTAATATACATACTCCGATAGGTATTTTACTTTCACTCTGGCCTATCTATTGTTTTTGGAGTTCTTGCATTTTTTAAACTATATAAAGGGTGCATCATGTACATAAGGAGTTTTTCTCCTTGAGCTAGTAGACTAACCCTCTTTCGAAGCTTTATTGCAACCCACAGCATCATATCCTTAGACGTCAACACCACCAGACTAGGTTGAGATGCACTACCCTCCCTCGAGGAGGACGGATGTTTCCACCCATGTGCTACTCCAAGCTAAAGGATTCTGCCTCCTTACCATCTCATCACTGAAGAGTTACGTGCATAGTGCTTGTCAAAGTTAAGTCATTGTCTAAAAGAACTCTGCGTGTGTACGAGTTATTCTACTTAGACTAATCAAGATGACATGTGAACATAGACGTGCGGATTCAACGAATTAAGTCACTTGACCTGAGAAATCTTAACTCCAGTTCCTATTAGGTTCCGCTAAAATTAAGTGGATTAAGGTCAAATCAAGTCCCTCCTCAATATCTGCTCATAACTCGGTTCAGAACCCATAGCTTTTCACTTTGCATATGCAAGATATGCAGATGAGGTGCAGATGACATGCTATGTAGATGAATGAGATGCAAGGCTCTTTTTCTTTTCTTTTTAAGAGATGATGTGCAAGAGTAAATAAGAAGCCTTTGATTTTTCTATTTTTTTAAAAAAATTCTGTATACCTCCTATGTTACAACAATTTACCAGAGTTTTATAAATATTATACAAATTATACAAGTGTTATACAGTATGCAAGTATACATGTATTTGACAAAAAAAATTTCCATTTTTACCCATCCCGTAATTATTGTATAGTATATACAAAAATACACGAAAGTACGTGTTGTGGGTAAAGTATATATATAATATATACATGCCCCCCTATACTTGGCGTGTGTTGTGTCCTCAAAGCACGAAAGCGAGGAAGAAGACATAGCTCGTGCTAAGCGTAGGAGAACAAAAATGTGTAGAATTCGTTCGGCCCCCCTATACTTATGTTCTGGAAACCTAAGTGTAGATGGAGATCAAAAATGGGGTGGACGAAGTCAAGAGGGAAAGTGTAAAAGTATATACATGAAGGACATCGATCCACCCTATACTTTGGCTCAGGTTAGCCTAAGTATAGGAAAAGAGTAAGTATGAGGACCGATGAAATCTGGGGGATGTACAGTGAATAGTATACGGACTCAGGATACCCTCCCCCCATACTTAGGATCTGGTCATCCTAAGTATAGCCCGTAAATGAAATATATGAAGCTGGGGCGAGTGATTAGAGTCGCGAAAGGGAAGGGAAGAATATACAGGATTGGTGGGTATATAAAAGGATTACTGTAACGTCCCGAGCTTAGATCCTCGGTCCGTTATCGAGGATTACTGACCCTGACAATCTCTTGGGATCGGACGCATACGGACCCGATTAACCATCCCCAAAATGCTTAAGCCGGGTTGTTCAGTAGTAAGCCCTTCACTATTTATCCCACCCGGAAACTTCTTGTTCCACAGTGCATGGCACATTACTTATTCCCAGTGACAGTGGCGGCTGCACGCTCCGGGTAGCCATTTCCTCCAACCTCTTTGTAGGGGCGGCTCCACCTCTCGGGTAGCCCTTTCCACTGTCAGAGGGCGTTCGGCTCTGATACCATTTGAAATGCCCCACCTCGACGGGAGCACATCTCAACATCCATTCTCAATATTACCCATTAACAGTCATAAACAACCTGCGTGATATACCATTCATACAAAAATAAGGACACAGGAAAGAAAATCTAAGTTTCCATTGATCACCAACGTCAACATAAGAATGAACATAAAATATCAGATGTCTCTTTATTACATCATAATTAGATGAAACAAAGGGAGATAAAGAACTATAGAACTAAGCCTCAACCTCAACAATGTCCTACAGATGCACCATCGAAAATGCGAGCCTCCGTCTCCTGTTCGACACTTCCTGTTGGATTTCCAAAGAATGTAACTCATGAGTCAACTGACTCAGTAAGGATAAAATAAATTAAATCAAAAGAATATAGGTAGGTAATGCAAATGCAGTAACTGAACAAGTTTAATGGAGAACAATATAAAAGCATCTAGTAATATACAATTAGTAATAATTTAGGCCTTTAACTTTTACGTAACCAAAATCAATTCCTTGACATATCTTAATCCTTAATTTCATTTACTTATCCCGAACTCGCCCGTCAAAGGAGAAAGATTACACTAGAAATGAAGTCTGCAACACTTCATTTAAAGTGCAACGCAAAACCTGTGCGCAAACGCGATCCTTCAGCTAGTCTAGTTGATAGTACTCTGATACTCGAGACGGACATATATGTCCAATGAGTCTCAACCCTGTCAATCGAGTCTGCCGGAGGAGTCTCGCTCGCTCCCTAAAAAGTACAACAAAACGGATCCGTATGGTACAATGCACACGTGCATCTACCTCAATTCCACCAGAGTACATACCACCACCCCACTCTGTGATGCCCCTTGAGTGGGGATGACTCACTGTTGGCTCAACCGAACTACAAGGGTGGTGCACCCACCTTGTAGTATTTATTTATCATCCTCCACATGTATCGAAAGTAAACATCTTAGGAGTTAGCCATGATTTTCATAAGTCCTCAATCCATTCATTCAATAATTAAGAGCAACTCGTAACTAAAATATGATTTACCCACAAGAATCTTGAATAATAACCATGTCCCGGTTCCTCACCATATCGTGGCTATCTAAGAGAGACCCAAGGCATTCTGACTTATACAACTATTATGAAGCTAAAATATCCGATTCTCAAGTTTGAAAGTCCCAATTCTAACACCAACATACCCACCTTGAAATCGAAAGGTCAAGCGATTATCAACAATATATAATATTAGGTAAGTGTAATAATTAATTATAGTGGGGAACACAAGTTCAAACATATCCACGCATGATATTATATGAAGGTGGGCATGTGTTATTCTAAGAATATGGAAAGCATACATAAGATCTTTACATACCCTATCTGTAAGTTAACCTGCTAATAAAACAGCATGCACTATAAAATACGTAAAATATTAAGGTTTTATTTATGGATAAGAAGATGATGAAGAGTAGCTTATTATGTTAAAACTTTGTCTCTTAATTCTTTTTCCATAATTATCAACTCATTAAAAACATCGTGCTCCGTCCAAAATCCACGTCGAAATGATAGGCACATGTCATATACTATTATTAGATAACCAAAAAGCGCATGCCACGCATGGAGAGGAGACCAAGAGTATATCTGTATATTACAAAATTTCAAGTTCGTAAAGGTGACTCACAGATCCAAGCTACTATTTGTACATCATCACGCCAACCACTTCCACTAGATTGATTAAATACCTGGTCATTCATGGTTGGAAGGTTTTACGCCTAAACCATATAGCACTAACAGCTACTAAGTCTCAACTTAGTCTCCCTTATGGTTAATACACGCTTCTTGTCTTATGATTCCCACAAAATCCTATTATAAATCACTGAATTTCAATGAAAACCTAATCCCAACAGAACCCGACTCATATTGATACACGCTTTTATTTGATGTTAAAAAAATCACCCTGCCACATTCACGATAATGCTCATCACCTTAAAATCAATTACTACAATTATGACGCGAATCACACCCACGATAATTACTGTGTAATCAATGCAATTATGAAATTTATTCCCAACAATTCCTTCCAACTATGGTTTATGCAAAGGTTTCACGTGTCTAATATCAGATGTCCCAAACATATATTATTATTTGTATCATAAATTAATATTCTTGGTTAAATCAAGAATGATCCTTATCAAAACATCCCGTGAGATCATTCAACCAAACACTCAACACTATCAACTCTGTGATGATGAAATCCAAGTGCATGGTATTCATGCTAACTTAAGAATGAAAATAACATGATAACACGGTGAAAGAGATCTCGATGTACCAACAGCAAGAAGGAATCCCGGGGAGGATGAAAGCCGAACATATATCACCAAAATCGACCATATCCACATCATGAGACGTGAATACAAAAAAAGAAGATGATTGAGGATCCGTTACCTATGTTAGTGTATGCCTCCAATCCGCGTTCTTGATTGTTCGATCAAGAATCCGATGAGAGAGATGCTCTTTCCTTGTTATGATGCTCCTCCTTTTTCTTTTGTCACGAAGCTTCGGAGCTTGCACCGATCTCTCTTTGGTTCTCTAGAGAAGGAGAGGGAAAAAGGGATAAGAGAATGACTTGGGGAGGAGGAAAAGAATGTGTTAGGGTTTGGAAAGGAGTAGGGATGAGGGGAGATAAAGGGTGTGGGTCTTTATATAGTTGGGGATTAAAATCTTAATTTTAGAAACCCTAAAATAGCCTTAATTCGTACTTAACTTATCTAATCCCGTAACCATTAATCCCCTCAAAAACCATGACCCCTCTTTACCAAAACAAGCATATCTCTCACATCCGAACTCGGAATTACACTTTTTTGTGCTCGTTGGAAAGCTTGCGACGAGACGCTTCTTTTTAGTATAATATTGAATAGGTTTTAAAAATTTTAGAAAATCCGAAAATTACAGGGTGTTACATCATAACAACCTTAAAAACAGTTCGTCCCCGAGACTTAGGATGCAAAAGGTGTAATGATAACAACCTTAAAAAGTTGGATCCTATCGAGTAAAAGATAACAACCTTAAAAAGGATGAAAGTAGCTTATATATTACCTTCAAAAAGGTATGGGTAGTCCCGTCGCATATCCGCCTCAGGTTCCCAGGTGGCCTCCTCGGAGTTGTGTCGTTGCCAAAGGATCTTCACCAAAGGTATCTCCTTGTGCCTTAACTTCTTCACTGAACGATCGATGATCCGAACTGGTTCCTCCGGATAACTCAGGTCAGTATCCACATGAAGGTCATCATAACTAATCACATGCGATGGATCATGCACATATTTTCTCAAGTTGGAGATATGAAAAACATCATGCACACCAGCAAGGTGAGGAGGAAGAGCAATCATGTACGTAACTTTACCAATCTTGTCGAGAATCTCGAACGGTCCGACAAACCGGGGTGCTTAGATCCCCGGTTCGTTAACGGAGCATTACTGGCCCAACAACCTCTTGGGATCGGACCCATACGGACCCGATTAACTACCCCCAAAATGCTTAAGCCGGGTTGTCAAGTAGTAAGCCCCTCACTATTTATCCCACCCGGAAACTTCGTGTTCCACGGTGTGGGACATTGTTTGGGGTTTTACAACCTCCCCCACTTAAACGATTTGCTATGAGACCTACGACTAAGGGCATCAGCAACCACATTCACCTTACCAGGATGGTAAGAGATGGTGCACTAAGTAATGTGCCATGCACTGTGGAACAAGAAGTTTCCGGGTGGGATAAATAGTGAAGGGCTTACTACTGAACAACCCGGCTTGAACATTTTGGGGATGGTTAATCGGGTCCGTATGCGTCCGATCCCAAGAGATTGTCAGGGTCAGTAATCCTCGATAACGGACCGAGGATCTAAGCTCGGGACGTTACAAATGGTATCAGAGCCGAACGCCCTCTGACAGTGGAAAGGGCTACCCGAGAGGTGGAGCCGCCCCTACAAAGAGGTTGGAGGAAATGGCTACCCGGAGCGTGCAGCCGCCACTGTCACTGGGAATAAGTAATGTGCCATGCACTGTGGAACAAGAAGTTTCCGGGTGGGATAAATAGTGAAGGGCTTACTACTGAACAACCCGGCTTAAGCATTTTGGGGGTGGTTAATCGGGTCGTATGGGCCCGATCCCAAGAGATTGTCAGGGCCAGTAATGCTCCAATAACGGACCAGGGACCTAAGCCTGGGACGTTACAATTACGGTTTGAATCTTTATAGATGTTGCTGATGGCGAGAGCTCACTGCTGCAAGGTCTTATGCGCGGCTCCTTGTGTATTTGCTGGGCCTGTCTCGCGCATGAATACAATCTCCTCAACATGGACTAACTGTTCATTGGGTTCGACGAAATGCTTCAATAGTTGTCCATTGACTAAGAATGTCTGTGCTTCATCTCTGAGATCTGAGATCTTAACACATCCACTATCATGCACAACACGGACTATGAATGGGCCCGTCCACTTGGTTTTCAGCTTGCCTTGGAAAACCTTCAGCCTTGCATTAAACAACCATACCTTCTGTCCAGGGACAAAGGTCTTACGTCTGATATATCTTTCATGCCAACGCTTTACTTTGTCCTTGTACACCACACTGTTGTTGTATGCCCGATTTCTGACTTCCACAAGCTCATTCGGATTCATCCTCTCTATCTCTGCCCTAGGTGTGTGTTCTAGTTGACCTTCTTAATTGCTCATTCTGATTTGTGCACTCATTCTGCGGGCAAATAGCATGGTTTTCCAAATACCATCCTGAATGGGGAGGTTCCTAATGGTGTCTTGTAAGATGTCCTATAAGCCCATAGGACATATCTGAGACCAATCCTTCCTGTCTGGGCAGACAAGCTTCTGCAATATGGTTTTCACCTCCCTATTCGACACCTCTGCCATGTCATTGGTTTGTGGGTGGTAAGGACTAGCGACAAGTGTTCGATGTTATAATCTTTTAAGAGCTTCTTCACATCTTTGTTTATGAAGTGGCTACCCCCATCTGATATCTATACTTTGGGGATCCCGAACTAGAGATCTTGTGATCTCTAATGAATTTACAGACAGTCTTATTATCTGTAACTCGGGTTGGGATAGCCTCCACCCTTCTTGACAGATAATCCACCGCCAGAAGGATGTATTCGAATCCGTGGCTAACAAGGAATGGGCCCATGAAGTCGATGCCCCATGCATTAAAGACATCACAAATGATGAAAGACGGCATCGACTTCTCATCCTTGGGACCAATGGTCCCTCCCATTCGCTGGCATACTGGTCACGACTTCGCAAAGGTGATTGCATCGCGAAACAGAGTCGGCCAGTTTAAGCCACACTGAAGCACCTTCCATGCGGTCCTCTTCCCGGAGTGGTGTCTTCCTACCTCCGGACTGTGGCATAAAGTAAGGACACTCTGATATTCTTCCTGAGGAATACACCATCTCCAGACACAATCTGGTCCTTCAAAGAAAAGGATTGGATCCTCCCAATGGTAATGTCTTGAATCCGACTTCAGCCGGTCTATGTAGCTCTTAGGCCAGTCTTTGGGAACTTTTTTGGAGACAAGATAGTTTACGATATTGGCATACCATGGGAGTGAGTCAACAGCAAAGATCGAGTCGTTAGGGAAGGGGTCTCGAATCAACGTATTATTAGAAGTATTAAGATCCTTGAGACGGGAGAGGTGATCAGCTACTACGTTATTCTTTCCAGGTTTATCATGAATGTCCAAATCAAACTCCTGGATAAGCATAATCCGCCTAAGAAGACATGCCTTCGCATCCTTCTTTTCCATTAACTATTGTAGTGTTGTGTGGTCAGTGAACACAAGTACCTTGGATTAAATTAAATGAGATTTGAATTTATCCAAGGCGAACACTACTGCAAGCATCTCGTTTTTCATAACTGTATAGTTACGCTGAGCAGTATCGAGCACTTTGCTTGCGTAGTGTATGGCGAACGGGACACCATCCCTCCTCTGTCCTAACACAACCCCAACATCAAAGTCTGAGGTGTCCATCATGATCTCAAAAGGTAGAGACCGGTGTGGGGCTTATAGGATAGGGGCGTTGACGAGCGGCCCGAGCGACTAAGGTTAAGTGATATCAAAGGTCGTTGCGACCTTAATCACCCGAACCAGGCTCAACTAGAAAAATCAGAACACCAAATGAAGAAAGAAAGCAATAAAAATGTAGCAAGTGGTCTTGCTAGTTTATTTTACCTGGTATAGCTCCCATGGTCTATCACAAGGAGCACGAGATGGAAAACCTACGAAGTAGTCGGGAAACCATGGAAAGAAAGAGAATTGGTGGTTTTTAATTTTTCAATTTTTTTATGATTTTTATATTAAGGAAAGTAATAAAGAGAAAGCCAAAACTCACCGTCAAGCAATTATTTAAAGGATAAAAAATAATCAAAAATTCAAAACAAAAATATTTTGAGGTTCTTAAAATATTCAAGTGTTTTTGTGAATTTTATGGGGTTTTTTTATTTTTAATTAATTTTCTGAAAATCAAATAAAGTAAAAAACGAGAAGCAATGTCCAGCTGGAATCTAAAGATAAATTAAAATTAATTAAAACGCCTATAAAATTCTAGCAGTATTTTTATGAGAAGCTACAAAATAAAATCTACCTACAGAAGAAGAAAACACATTTTTTATTTTTTATGAATTTTTATTGATTTTTCTTAGGTTTTTACTCTTTTTTAATTTTTATGGGGTTTGCAAATGGGAATAAGACGAAAATCAGAAAGAAACTCAAACAGTACAAAACACACAATCAAGAATTTTTTTATAATTTTCAAGACATTTTAATATTTTTAGTTGATTTTTAAAAACATAGAGTGTCACTTTTTAAGGTTTTTGAATTTTAAAAACAATAAACAAAATCAAAACACAACCCAAAAATTCTCAAATTCCTACACAATAGCAGGGGCTACGTGTCAAAATTTTGAGATTTTTGGAGCAAAAATGCTATTTATTTAATCAAAGACAAAAGACACAGCTCACAAGGACCAAACTGCATAGAAAATAAGTTCTGGGTTCAAAATGTAACACACAAGAACAACTTAGGGCCCGATCTATAATTTTCGCATCAACAGTAAAGAAGTTCGGGGTACACAGGGGCATATTTGCAAATATGGAACTAAATATGCAATCATTAACACTAAAGAAGTTTGGGGTACATAGTGCAAATCACCCAGAAAGACACGTGACAAAGCATGTGGGTTCACACAGGCAGGAGTAAAGTGAAATTATGAAAAACTATAGGTATCAAAGTGCAAAATGGTCCAACTGTATACTTTATTTTACATACTAAAATAAAAACAAAAATAAATGCAGGGTAGAATGAGCAGTATACCCATGAGTCACGCAACGAGGCGCGTGACGAGGACAGGTGGCAGCCACTGGTGAGGCATGATCATGCGGCTCTGGTGCGTCAGAGGTCAAATCTGACGGTTGTGAGATGTTAGGAGCATGGCTGGTACGGGGACGTTAGATCTGACATCTAACGGTCTGACACCTTCAGATGAATGGAGGGCTGCGATGACGTTTGGGAGATGCGGGTGATCCAACAGCGGAAAGGTCCTCTAGACGAACTGAGCTGGGGCAAACTTCGTCGGAGCACCGGGGTGATCGGTGGCTCCGATAAAGGATCTGGATGCGCCAAAAGGATCGTCGGGTGGTAAGCTCTAATGGAGTGGCTGACTGTCGAATAATCGTGGCGTTGACTGAGACCTAGAGGCACTCCGACGAAGGTGGACAAGGGCGATCTAGATGGTCTTCACGCGCATCAAGGCCTGCACAAAATAGCTCGTACTCGGAGAGATACTTCGGTCAGGGTTATTGGGTCGGAAACACAGAGAAGCGATGGTGGATGGGGGGTGGGTCTCCGGCGAAGGTGATGGGGGAGACCAATTACCTAATCTTGGTGATCCGAGCCAAGTCAGGGTGATAAGGATGCATGTAAGATGGAGGATGAGCGAAAGCATCAATCTGAACGAGTGGATGAAGGGGACGAAGCTCCGACCGGCTGGTCAGAGCTGGCGGAGCGACGGCGACGTACAAATTAAAGGTTGAATAAAAGGCAGAGCTAGGAACTATGGAATGGATACCCGAAGGACCCAGTGTGATCCTGAGCTCCAGGGGAGTTGGACGGTGGAGTCTTTGACCCGACTACACTGTGGCTGGCAAAGGAGGCTCGTCGCGGCGGTTCTCCGGCTATGATGGTCGAGCGTCGGCTACACAGCTCCTCTCCGAGTGTCAAGAGTGGCCTCTGGTTGCTGTCACCAAGGAGAAGGTGTCTAGGGTATCAAAGAAGGGTGCGACGTGAGCTACCAAGTTGGGGAGGCGAGTGAAGATTTTATAGAGCAGTCCAGGTGGCCTGATAGATCGGGCCGGAGCACGTGAACCGAGGACGATCCGTGCCTCCCTAGGGATTTGCGAGGATCATAGATCCACGAGAGATGTGGGCAGAAATTCAGGGCACGAAGATGCAGGATCCGATCAGGGTAATTGGGTGAAAAGCATGCAGAAATTGGATCCGCGCGAGGGGAAGTCCGGGAGGGGTACTTGACCGGAGTCAACATTCCTCCTGGACCAATCAGAAAATAGATATCTAAAAATTTCTACAAAATCATTTAAAAATAGCAAATGATAAACAAAATGAAAATTATTTGTTATTTTTCAAAATATTTATCTATATTTTTATTTATTTTTATGAAAAATAAATTATGGTATATACAGTATAGTTATTATATACAAGTATAATACCTATGTATTTTGTATAATTATTTTTAATTTATTATTTTTAAAAAATACCCCAATTTTATATTTTATTTATTTACAACATAATTTTTGGAGTATAAAAATATTTATTTATTTTTATTATTTATTTACAAGTATAAATTAAATAGGGAAAGATACATATTTACATGTATTATGTATTATGTGAGAGAGATTTTTATTTTATTTTTATTTTTCTATTTTTGTTTTATTTTTAGAAGTATATACAAGGAAATAGGAAGACCTTCTTATTTTTTTTATAGAAATAAATTATATATATACATAGGTGATAAATATGTACAAGTGGCCCTATCTCTCTCTACTTATTTTATTTGGTAATCCGACCAATTTTTGGCCCTCTCTTGGGTTTTAGGTCACTCAATATTTTTTTCTAAATATTTCTTTCTTTTTCTTTTATTCTTTTTTTTATTTTTGCACGAATACATGCTGATTATGGAGTATTAACAAATGCATGCTTATTGCTAATTTATTGTATTTACAACTATTTACATGATGCTTTGCCAAGATATTTAGCTAAAATAAAAGAATAAAGAGTGATGAATGAGGATTCATCAGGAGTCCATGATCATCTTCTGTAGTTGCTTAAAGGCTTCAAGACATTTGTGATCAACAATGAACTCCATGTTTCTGTCTAAAAGCTCAGTTAGCGTCAGGCAATCTTTGAAAAATCCTTGATAAATCTTCGATAAAATCCGACATGCCCGAGGAAGGACCGCAACTATTTCACATTGTTTGGTGGCCGGTAGGGATGAAAACGATCGGATACGGATACGAATATATGTGTTATCATGTGCTTATTCTTTTTAATATTCTGATGCGAATATGAATAAGAATATCATACGAATGTGTAAATTACAAAATCATATCCTCAAAATACAAATACTAATTCAAAACGAATGTTGACAATTCGGATACAGATATTTGACAAATGAATACGGATTCAAATATGAATGTTATAAATAACCTAATTTACTAAAAATCTATAGGAATATTAGGTTCAATGTAAACTTATATATAACAAGCGCATTGACTATTTTGATCATGAAAATTTAACACAACAAAACTATGTAGTAAAAGAAACTTACCAAATACCAAGCTTATTTGTTATGTGTGTATCTTCATCCATTATTAATATCGCATGCTCTTTACAATGTGAGAACCTGAAATTTAAGAAGATAACATGGTAAAATGGCATGACATGGTCAACTAAAGAGCAATTCAGCTCGACGTGGTCAAAAAAATCTAATTCGGCTCAACATGCTCATCTAATTCAAATTTGGCTCGACATGGCCATAACATGAACATACATGAGATATAGTTCTGTGGGAGAATATAATCATATCAACCATGTGCATCATGTCACCTACAAATAAAGTTAAAATACCCAAACAAATACTACATATTCTCTTCAATTAGTCGTATAACAACCTAATTGTACTAGTTACTAAAACACAAAGTGAGATGGTATGGTCAAAAAGCAAATTATATAAATAAACTTGCTACATGTCAAATGTTAATAAAAGTATTTTGAAAAGTAAAAATATATTTTCCAAAGGATAAGTCCATATGGACTACATCAAAATGAGTCATTCATATTTCTACTTATACGTCTTCTCCTCATTTCCTGTGCAAAAAAATAAGACAAAGAATAAAGTATATTAGGAAAAAATATTGAATTGATACATTGAAAATGCAACAAAATGAACCATTCATTTACATTGATACATATAAAATACATTAACCATATCAAATTCATCATCCATGAAATTGGTCTCGTACCCTTCCACTTTATCCTTATCATTACTTGGTACTAAATGAATAAAAATAAGTTGTTAAATAAATTGATGAATAGCTTACTATCAATATATGTTAGAAGATCTTACTTGAAGGAGATGTTTCAAGTCGTGATGCAGTCTCAACAACTTCATTCATATCAATGAAAGTATCATCACCTACATCTATATTCATATCAATGAAAGTATCATCACCTACATCTATATTCATATCAATGAAAGTATCGTCACCTACATATATATGTAGAACATCATGTGAGTTATGCATATTATGATTACAATAAAATGAAAATAATTGAAAATAATTTCTTACATATGGATTCATCTTTCAACCAATCTTGGATGTATATCAATGCCTCCACCATATCAGAATTCAGTCTGTTGCGGTATGCATCAACTATTCAGCCTCCAGTATTAAATGCAGATTTAGATGTAACAATAGATACTGGAACTCCAAGAATATCCTTATCTATTTTTCCAAGAATTGGAAATCTCCCGATATTATGTTTCCACCATTCTAAAATATCAAATTTAAGTTCAGTTGTCTCCTTCCATCTCAAACACTTCTTTTCCAAATACTCATCCAACTCAGTTTTCAATGGTTGAGCATCTTCATCATCCATAAGCTGAGCGAATCTACTCTTTTTTTCTCTGGTGGATTACTAGGAGGAGTAGATATGGTATGTGACTTAGTCGTTGGAGTCCCAGCAGAAGCATATGCTTGAAAAATATTGGTAATGATGTCACGTAGTTCCTCTACTTTTCTCATTCCATCGTGTTGATATATGTCCTTATAATAAAGGACAACTGCCTTCAATTTATAGCGAGGATCCAAAATAGAAGCAAGCGCAAACAGTTGGTTGCACATATCCCAGTATTTGTTGAATTTCTTTTTCATTACAGTTGCCATTGAAACAATAATGGTATCACTACCCCTTAACCATTCTACAAAGAGTAACTGAATCTCATAGAATTCAACAAAAAAAAAAGATTGGATGTGACATAACTTGAACCAGACAACAACTCCGTAGCATCATAAAAATGTTTTAGGCACTCCTCTAAAATTTTGATGTAGCTCCACTCATCATCACTTAATCCATGAATATAATTTACATCTCAGAATCCAAATCTTTTAAATTCGTCCTTATTCTCCAAAGCAGTTGAGAGCATAACGTAAGTGAAGTTCCATCTCGTGAGGCGGCGTACAAATTAAAGGTTGAACAAAAGGCAGAGCTAGGAACGGATACCCGAAGGACCCAGTGTGATCCTGAGCTCCAGGGGAGTTGGACGGTGGGGTCTTTGACCCGACTACACTGTGGCTGGCGAAGGAGGCTCGTTGCGGCGGTTCTCCAGCTACAATGGTCGAGCGTCAGCTACACAGCTCCTCTCCGAGTGTCAAGAGTGGCCTCCGGTTGCTGTCACCAAGGCGAAGGTGTCTAGGGTATCAAAGAAGGGTGCGGCGCGAGCTACCAAGCTGGGGAGGCGAGTGAAGATTTTATAGAGCAGTAGTCGGAGCACGCGAACCGAGGACGATCCATGCCTCCCTAGGGATTTGCGAGGATCACAGATCCACGGGAGATGTGGGCAGAAATTCAGGGCACGAAGATGCAGGATCCGGTCAGGGTAATTGGGTGAAAAGCATGCAGAAACGGATCCACACGAGGGGAAGTCCGGGAGGGGTAGTTGACCGGAGTCAACATTCCTCCTGGACCAATCAGGAAATAGATATCTAAAAATATTTACAAAATCATTTAAAAATAGCAAATGATATTAAATCAAAAAGTGTACAAGATGAAAATTATTTGTTATTTTTCAAAATATTTTTCTATATTTTTATTTATTTTTATGAAAAATAAATTATGGTATATACAGTATAGTTATTATATACAAGTATAAAATACCTATGTATTTTGTATAATTTTTTTAATTTATTATTTTTAAAAAAATACCCCAATCTTATATTTTATTTATTTACAACATAATTTTTGGAGTATAAAAATACTTGTTTATTTTTATTATTTATTTACAAGTATAAATTAAATAGGGAAAGATACATATTTACATGTATTATGTATTATGTGAGAGAGATTTTTGTTTTATTTTTATTTTTCTATTTTTGTTTTATTTTTACAAGTATATACAAGGAAATAGGAATGCCTTCTTATTTTTATTTTTATAGAAATAAATTATATATATACATAGGTGATAATTATGTACAAGGTACAGTGGCCCTATCTCTCTCTACTTATTTTATTTGGTGATTCGGCCATTTTTTGGCCCTCTCTTGGGTTTTAGGTCACTCAATATTTATTCTAAATATTTCCTTCTTTTTCTTTTATTCTTTTTTTTATTTTGCACGAATACATGCTGATTATGGAGTATTAACAAATGCATGCTTATAGCTAATTTATTGTATTTACAACTATTTACATGATGCTTTGCCAAGATATTTAGCTAAAATAAAAGAATAAAGAGTGATGAATGAGGCTTCACCAGGAGTCCATGATCATCTTCTGTAGTTGCTTAAAGGCTTCAAGACATTTGTGATCAACAATGAACTTCTGTCTTTGTCTAAAAGCTCAGTTAGCGTCAGGAAATCTTTGAAAAATCCTTGATAAATCTTCGATAAAATCTGACATGCCCGAGGAAGGACCGCAACTGTTTCACATTGTTTAGTGGCTGGTAGGGATGAAAACGATCGGATACGGATACGAATATAGGTGTTATCATGTGCTTATTCTTTTTAATATTCTAATGCAATTATGAATACGAATATCATACGAATGTGTAAAATACAAAATCATATCCTCAAAATACGAATACGAATTCACAACGAATGTTGACAATTCGGATACGGATATTTGACAAATGAATACGGATTCAAATATGAATGTTATAAATAACCTAATTTACTAAAAATCTATAGGAATATTAGGTTCAATGTAAACTTATATATAACAAGTGCATTGACTATTTTGATAATGAAAATTTATCACAACAAAACTACGTAGTAAAAGAAACTTACCAAATACCAAGCTTATTTTTTATAAGTGTGTATCTTCATACATTATTAATATTGCATGCTCTTTACAACGTGAGAACCTGAAATTTAAGAAGATAACATGGTAAAATGGCACGATATGGCCAACTAAAGAGCAATTCAGCTCGACGTGGTCAAAAAAATCTAATTCGGCTCAACATGCTCATCTAATTCAAATTTGGCTCGACATGGCCATAACATGAACATACATGAGATATAGTTCTATGGGAGAATATAATCATATCAACCATGTGCATCATGTCACCTACAAATAGAGTCAAAATACCCAAATAAGTACTACATATTCTCTTCTATAAGTCGTATAACAACCTAATTGTACTAGTTACTAAAACACAAAGTGAGATGGTATGGTCAAAAAGCAAATTATATAAATAAACTTGCTACATGTCAAATGTTAATAAAAGTATTTTGAAAAGTAAAAATATATTTTCCAAAGGATAAGCTCCATATGGACTACATCAAAATGAGCCATTCATGATTTCTACTTATACGTCTTCTCCTCATTTCCTGTGCAAAAAAATAAGACAAAGAATAAAGTATATTAGGAAAAAATATTGAATTGATACATTGAAAATTCAACAAAATGAACCATTCATTTACATTGATACATATAAAATACATTAACCATATCAAATTCATCATCCATGAAATTGGTCTCGTACCCTTCCACTTTATCCTTATCATTACTTGGTACTAAATGAATAAAAATAAGTTGTTAAATAAATTGATGAATAGCTTACTATCAATATATGTTAGAAGATCTTACTTGAATGAGATGTTTCAAGTCTTGATGGAGTCTCAACAACTTCATTCATATCAATGAAAGTATCATCACCTACATCTATATTCATATCAATGAAAGTATCATCACCTACATATATATGTACAACATCATGTGAGTTATGCATATTATGATTACAATAAAATGAAAATAATTGAAAATAATTTCTTACCTTTGAATTCATCTTTCAACCAATCTTGACTGCATATCAATGCATCCACCATATCAGAATTCAGTTTTTTGCGGTATGCATCAACTACTCGACCTCCAGTATTAAATGCAGATTCAGATGTAACAATAGATACTGGACCTCCAAGAATATCCTTAGCTATTTTTCCAAGAATTGGAAATCTCCCGATATTCTGTTTCCACCATCCTAAAATATCAAATTTAAGTTCACTTGTCTCCTTCCATCTCAAACACCTCTTACAATACTCATCCAACTCAGTTTTCAATGGTTGAGCATCTTCATCATCCATAAGCTGAGCAAATCTACTCTTTTTTTTCTCTGGTGGATTACTAGGAGGAGTAGATATGCTATGTGACTTAGTCGTTGGAGTCCCAGCAGAAGCATATGCTTGAAAAATATTGGTAATGATGTCACGTAGTTCCTCTACTTTTCTCATTCCATGGGATTGATATATGTCCTTATAATAAAGGACAACTACCTTCAATTTATAGAGAGGATCCAAAATAGAAGCAACCGCAAACAGTTGGTTGTACATATCCCAGTATTTGTCGAATTTCTTTTTCATTACAGTCGCCATTGAAACAATAATGGTATCACTACTCTTTAACCATTCTACAAAGAGTAACTGAATCTCATAGAATTCAACAAAAAAAGATTGGATGTGACATAATTTGAACCAGACAACAACTCTGTAGCATCATAAAAATGCTTTAGGCACTCCTCTAAAATTCTGATGTAGCCCCACTCGTCATCACTTAATCCATGAATATAATTTACATCTCGGAATCCAAATCTTTTAAATACATCCTTATACTCCAAAGCAGTTGAGAGCATAACGTAAGTGGAGTTCCATCTCGTGTAACAATCCAATGATAAAGTTTTTTTGGACCAAAATCAAGATGTTTCGCAGTCTCCTTAAAATTTGCTTCCATTGGAGGTGAACATGTAACATATTTGATGCTCAATCATACTTTCTCTATCGACTTAGAGATCATCTTCAAGCCATCCTGAACAATGAGATTAATGATATGTGCTGCACAACGAACATGAAAAAATAGACCATGGGAAATTAATGAATCTCCCAACCGAGTTTTGATAAGCTTCAGTGCAACGTCATTAGCCTTATCATTATCAACTGTGACCGTGAATAATTTCTAATCTATGTTCCACTCAAACATGCGAGATAAAAAATAGTTGCTAATATCTGAACCTGTGGAGCCATTCACATTGAAAAAATTGATGATTCTCTTTTGCAAGTTCCACGAATCATCAATGAAATGAGCGGTAATGCATAGATAAAACTTGTTTTGTGTTGACGTTGTCCATTTGTCCATTGTAAGTGAAATCCGAGAAGATAAGTTCTTAAAGACATGATATAGCTTTTTCTTCTCATCATCAAATATTGTCTTGCACAGCTTCTCCATTGTTATGCGAGATGGAATCTTGTGTTGGGGACGAAGAGATAAAGCATATGCTCAAAAAGCAGAATGACATACCATATTAAAAGGATATTCGTGAACAATAATTACTTTAGCAAGGAGCATCTGACTCTTTTCATCATCAAAAGCATAATTTGTAACTATGTTGCTTCCATCTGATTTTAACATTGAAAGAATTTGTTGTTGACCATGCTCTATCTTATTTCTATTCGGACAACTATTCGAGTGATTAATCAGATGGGTCGTTCCCATGCCCAAACCATGACGCAATTCTTCGGTGCACCTCTTGCATTTGGCATATGCCATGTCACGCTCGGTTGTCTTCCCATCTATTATCATTTGTTCTTTTTTAAAAATTCTATCGAAGTCCAACCACACATCTGAGGTGAGTTTTTTCTACTTCTTAAGTTTAGGATTTGTATCTTTTTTCACAACATCATTACTTGAAATTTCAATGGATGGATTGGTTCTCATTGTATCAAGAATGATCAAATATCTACACAAAAATAGATATATCAAAAATAGATCAAATATCTCAAATAAGGAAATGGAACTCTTATTTTGTTTTAGGTTTGAGACCCATGTTTCAGATGGTGGGCTTTTCCCCTCACTACTGGATGTCCCAAAGCTTTACAAAACATTCGGGTTGAATGACGGGTTGGGGTCTATGGCATCTAATATAATTAACTAATTATCTTGTGAAATTAAAATTTTGAATAGAAAGTTCTTTTTTCAACATGGCTAGAAAAGGAAAAAATCCATATGTAGGCATAGACCATTCCATCTGTACCCACCTTATCCATAATCTGCTTGTTAGTCTTGGATAGCCACTCCATCATGAAGGTAACAGTTGTTCTAATATGCTTTCATGGCTATGTAATTTTCTAACATTCCAACAAAGTAAATTATTAACATTAATTTTGTAGTAATTTTGGACATTTTTGTTTGAAGAAGTTTGGCTGAAATTGAAATAACTTGAACGGCACTAAGCTAATCAAACTCTCGATAATGAAGTTACCGAACTCGAAGATTAGGTGAACGACTTATTTTCACCCAACTCTCATGATCTTAATGATGTCATCAATCCAAACTTGAATATAAGAGCACTATTTGATGCGCACCTAATTGTGAACAAGTGAAAAAAATAGGAGACAGCGGTCGTTACCACATCCAACGGGAAGGACTGAGTCCTGAGGGTGTTGTTGTCGGCGGCAGAGGAGGCAGCGACGTGGCGATGGAGAGGAGGCATGGTCGGCGACAGTGGGGAGCTGGGGTAGTGGTGGTGGTGGTGTCGGCAGTGGGGGAGGTAGCGACGGCACGGAGAGGAGAGGAAGGGGGTTTAGGTGCGTTGCTATCGGCGGCGGTGGAGGCGGCGATGTAGAGAGGATAGGCAGGAGCAGTGCCGCCGACCGTGGACTAGCGGTGGTGGTGTGACGGGAGACGTAATGGAGAAGAACAATGGCAACGACGGGTGGTGGGGGGAAGGGACGTCAAAATTAGGGATTTTGGGATGTCGGGTGGGTGTCTGGGTGGGATTTGGTTCTTTTGGTGGGGTTAATTTAAGTGGGTAAAATTATATAAAGCCCCTTATGCTTATTTATATTACTTGTTACAATAAGTAGGTAGCTACTAGTGCTAGGGTTAAGGGGATTAAATTATAAGGATACCCTCTATAGTATTATATATTTATATATTTTATTTATTGAATTATAAAAAAACAAATATTCGCATTCGTATTCGTTAAAAAAACAACATTCGTATTCATATTCACAAAAAATAGGATGTTAAGTTCGTATTCGTATTCGTATTCGTCGGATGTTGATTTATAATATCTGTATTCGCATTCGTATTCGCTAGAAGTAAAGAAATAACATCCATATACCTCATTTTACGAATGTGAATATGAACGAATACGGATATATTTGTATTCGTTTTCATCCCTAGTGGCTGGAGTCATCTGATCATATCCACCTTGGCAGGGTCAACCTCCATTCCTCTCTTGGAGATGACATGCCCCAACACAATGCCCTCCGTCACCATGAAGTGACTTTTCTCCCAGGAGAGCACCTGATTGACCTCACAACACCGCTTTAGGACTCGATCCAGATTCCTAAGACAGGAATCGAAGGAATCGTCGTGGACCGAGAAGTCATCCATGAAGACTTTCAGGAATTCGCCGACCATTTCGACGAATACTACAATCATGCACCTTTGAAAAGTACTAAGAGCATTGCATAACCCAAAGGGCATGCGTCTGAAAGCGTAGGTACCAAAGGGGCATGTAAACGTGGTTTTCTCCTGGTCCTCAGGAGATATATCTACTTGATTGTAGCCCGAGAACCCATCTAAAAAGTAAAAGAATTCTTTCCCCTCTAGTCTCTCTAAGATCTGATCAATGAACGGCAGGGGAAATGATCCTTCTTTGCCACGGTGTTCAGGCGTTTGTAATCCACACAGATACACCACGACGTGGGCCCTCGTGTCACGATCTCCTCTCCATCCTCATTGGTGGTCGTCTGAACTACTGACTTTTTCGGGACAACATGGATTGGTGCCACCCATTTAGAATCAGAGATGGGATAAATGAAACCTGTGTTGCACCATTTCTCTATCTCCTTCTTCACGACCTCTCGTAAATTTGGATTCAACTGACGTTGGAATTCTCGAGAGGGTTTGGCTTCATTCTCTAAGTAGATATGGTGCCAACACAGAGCGGAATTTATCCTGTGGAGATCGAAAATGCTCCAACCTATTGCCTTGCGGTTTTTCTCCAGGATCTCTAGGAAGCGAGATTCATGCTCCTCGGTCAATCACGAACTGATGATGACCGGATACTTCTTCTCTTGTCCCCGCAAGGAAGGCATATTTTAGTGTTGTGGGTAAAGGTTTGATCTCAGGTAAGATGTGATCATCAAGGAAGTCTGGCTCAATAGAATCTGCCTTTGTGTTGGTAGTGGTTGGATCTGTCCTTGAAATTGATGCCACCAACTCATTCAGCTCTGGAGTCGGATCATCAAAAGTTTCCAAACAATTGGCAAGAGCCACGTCCGACTCATCATCCTCATCTTCTGATTGTCCTAAGTAGGGAAGGACTGACAGGCCCAAATGGGCCTCTACGTCATCGAAGATGCACCTTCTGTGCTATAATGGTTCCTAAGGGTCTCACAAATTAATTCATGTACAGATCTTCTCTGGAAGAGAGGGACTCATCGGTACTGGTTGGGTTCTGTCTCCATGGCCCAACTATGTCTACATGAATACAATCTGCTTCAGACGAAGAGTATTTAGTGCTAGATTCTGAATTCGGCCTCTTCCATCTGTTCTGCTTCATCTCAAGTTCCTCATCTCTACCTGGAGTTTGGATCTGAATCTTCCCAATCTTGTAATCAAATAAGGCCCCTGTTGTTCTGAGGAAGGGCCTTCCTAATATGATCTGGGAATCTCTCCAATTTTGAGGGGTTTCCATATCAAGGACTTAAAGTCCACCATGTATTCCTAACCCTCAACTTTGATGATAACATTCCTCACTTCTCCTAGGGACTTCTTGGTGGATTTATCTGCAAAATGAACTAGTGCTCTGGATTTCCTAAGAGGTCCGAGATTAAGCCTCTCGTAGAGGGATGTAGGCATCAAGTTAATTGAGGAGCTATTATCAAGGAGAGTGCGTGCAAACGCAGTGTCATCGACATGACTCACCACATAATGTGCACCCATGTCTCTTCGTTTCCTTGGAAACACATTCTTAATTGCGCAAGTAGTGGTTACTGACAGAAAGTGTTTCTCAACACGGCTTTTGGACTTCCTGCTAATCTTCGTAGGTGTGCAACTCACTTTAAGGTGTTTATGGAATGCAGGTGTCATTTCCACATACTTACCGAAAGGGATTGTGACCTTTATGTATTTGTTACAGAATTCTGTTATCTCAGGATCATCTTTTTGCATTTTTGGGGTTTTCTTCTTTCCACCCTTAAGATCTCGGGGGAAAGGGATTATTGATGCTATCTCAGATTCCGAAACGGAAAGATTTTCATTGAACTGAGGAACTGAGCTCTGTACTGGACACTGAGACTGACTTGGACTCTGACTCTGACTAAAATAAAATTTCTACTGTAAAACCAGTTATGTGTCTTCCGTGAATGCTCGAACATCCTCCTCAGATGGAGGCGTGGACTCCTCATCGGTCTCGTCGGACTCATTGTGGGTGATGTGCTCCTTCTTATTTGAGGACTTAGAGGTCCTCTTCTTTTGCCGATGGTGGTGGTGGTAGTTCTGCTCCTCTGCCTCCAAGTTCTCCTCAGGTAGAGACTTGGCGGCGTCTTCCTCTAGTGTCCGTGCCCGATCAGGTACGATCATTGTCCTTCCACTCCTGAGGGACATATGATTAACATTATCGTACGAAAGGATCTCATGTTCAGTTAAAGAGCTATCTGAAGAGTGTACATGATCCCAATGTAGGTTCTGGCCTTAATTCAGACTATTTGGGTTAGCCTGAACTTGGGCGGGAATTGGAGTCTTTGGTGCCCTCTGCTGGTCCTGGTTACGGGAAAGATGATTCAAATCTGTTCTCAAATCCAGGTAGTCATTCTAGATCTATTGGACCCTATCAGTCAGGGTCTGGATCGCCAAGTTGAGGGACTCCAATTCATTTGTGGGTGGGGCTTGCTGATGGTGACTAGAGGATGAGTTTCTGTATTAGCCCTACTGGCCATGCTGGAGCTGCTGAGGATGGGACAGTGGTGGGGGACCCTGCTGGCCCGAGTGGAAAGTGCATTGTTGTTGGTGCTGCTGAGGCTGGTACCCTTTTCCAGACCGGGATTGTACGAAGCACGGTGCGGGGATGGAGCTGGTTTCCTGGTAAGCTAGGTAAGGTCAGTGAGGCTGATCATTCCCTATCCCCGATTATCTGACGATGGGGTCATGGTTGTACCACATCCCATTGATCTCGAACACCTGCGGAGGTTCCTAGTATCCTGTCTCCACTTGTGGGGGTGTGTGTTGCTTCTGCTGAGTATACTGCTGCTCCTCTACCCAGCTACTCTAAGGCCCTGGTGCATGTTCCTGTACAAGATGAACTCGGTGTACTTGTACAGGTGGTGCAGAAGGGGCAGGTAGTCGTATCTTGGCAACCCACTCAGTTAGTTCCTCCACTTGTTTCGGTAATCGCGAGAGTGCCTCAAGGTCAGTGACCCTCTTGTGAATCTGTTCGACCATGGTTAACTTGTCAACTATCATCCCTATGCTGGGAATGAGGTCCTCTGTCAGATTGCTACAGCCCTTCTAGTTGTCTCATTGGATAGGCTCGAGGGAGAAAACTGATAGGCTCTGGTGGCCTGAGACCTGCCTGTTTCCACCATCTGCTTCAGGATCTTCCATACAGCATCTTCATTTTTGTTTAGATAGCTTCATGCACAGGCGGCACTTACTAACCCCTGCATCTCCGGGGTCATGCCACAGAACAAGGTCTGGACTAAGATCACTTTTGAAATGCCATGGCAAGGGCATTTTTGAATTAAGTCATTAAATATATCTCAGGCTTCATGGAATGGTTCATTGGGTCCCTAGGAAAAGCTTGTGATCTTAGTTCTCATTTGATTAGTCCTACTGAGTGGGTATAACTTTTTCAATAATAAATCATTGAACTGCATCCAGGTCGTACATCTCACCCTGAGATTTTTCAATCAATGAGCGGCCTTATCTCCTAAGGCAAATGGGGTGGTCTTCAGCCTAATGTAGTCTTGCCCAACCCTAGGGTGACTAAGATTGTTGCAACCCAGCTCGAAGTCCCTAAGGAAGGCATATGGTTCTTCGTGGGCATTTCTATTGAACTTTGGCAGCAGGCTCAGAAAGTGGGGCTTAAGCTCGAATGCTTCAAGGGGAACCATTGGTACCAACTAGCTATACATCTCATTTTCTGCTGGGTTGTAAGCATCTACCATGGGTCGGTCAATTCCTCTTGCTGCAATGACCTGTCCCATCCTTGCCACCATATCTGCATTCTATTGTTCGGTTGTGGTGAGGCGAGCAAGGATTTGCTGCATCAGGTCATCTCTTTGTTCCTCTTTATCTGGTTGTTTCTTAGGTGGCATCTTGTCCTCTTTTCCTGGGAATGGAAAATTATCTAGGTTAGAGTGCATATCAATGAAGACATCCTCACCGAGGCGATGGTCTTCCTCGGTGAGATAAGAGGAGATAAAAGGGTTGGTTTGAGGGTAACCACCCTGGGAGTGATGGATCTCAAACTCAAGAGGGTCATGAGCTCAAGTTCAAGTTGTGCTTGGTCCGACAAAGATGAACTTAGTGAGGGGCTCAAAGAGAGATTGGTGAAGAGGGAATAGATATCCCCCCAGTCAGTCATCTTGGATGGCAAGAAGGAGAATCTGGAGTATTAGACGGGATTTTACTCCTACCTGAAACAAGCAAGTAAATCCAAACCCTGATTTTCACACTCAACATGGTGAAGGACCCGAAATCGAGTCTAATTAATATGGTTGATTTTAAGTGTGAATTTTCAAGCAAGTATCAAAGGTTACGTGGCCTATAGGGAAGTCGGCTCAAAGCCGGATGCGTCTTCCATGTTTAACCTGTCGCCTAAGATACCGGCACCCTTCCTTTCTTCGCTCCTATCCCAAGTTGATGGGTTCAAAGACCTGCCCCTATCTACCTGCAAGCAGGCGGAGGCTGACAAGTCTGGAACTTCACCCGAGGGATTACTAGCAACTTGTCGTGAAGCACCGCTGGTTCACCCCTATCTACCTACGAACAGGTGAAGGTTACTTAGTGCTAGTCAGTGAACCTGAGAAAATTCAACTCGTGATATTTGCTAGGATCAGTTGGAACGTGATATAAAAGGTGGGGATTTGGGATCTGCCTTAGGGTGTGCACACACACTCAAGTACCCTAACTCAGCCTAAAAACAAGGTCAGGGTTAATCTCCTGCAAGCAATATTTCCAATTTTATTGATTTTTTTGGTCAATTGAGTGTAGTAGTCCCGATTTTAACTTTAGGTTATCACTTGGTTAGTCCAATCCACAAAGCACGCCTATCGTCCAATCCCAATTTCCTTTTATCCTAAGTTTGAACAATCAAGGGAAAAGGAGCCGAGAAAATCCGATGCAAGATAAAAGAATGATGAAATGCCAAGCAGAGAAGACTTACAGTGATTCCTTCACATTTTATGCAGGATGCAAAACATAATTGAAAACTTTACACTACATGCAATGCAAGTGATAAAAGACGCTCCTAGACATGCAGTTCTATTATCGAGTGAAGCACAGATTGAATTTGACTACAACTACGGTCTAAGTGCATCTTTTAAGTGTGAAGTGTTGTCCTAGAATTTACGAACACAAGCAAGTACTAAAGTGGCTCAAAGAGCCTCAAGTGCAAACCTATTCTATGTAAAAGCATTCCACAGAGCACACTGGGACACGTTTCCACTATATTTACAGACGCGAGAACCCAAATGGGAACCGCTGGAAAGATGCAAAAAATAGTGAAAATAATGGAAGATTACAAGTCTTCACGAATCCCTCAAATTATTTACATGCAATTCTTCAGTTCGCCTAGCGAAGTGCCTTTGACTCCTCGTTTTCCTCGCACTAAAATAAACAGAGGTCAGATAAAGGATGACATAAAATAGATAAAAATAAATGACAGAGAAATATTCACAAGAAAAAACAGGTGGTCAGTCTACCCGAGGATGGAAAATCAGAACTCAAAATTTTCTAAAAATTAATCTAAGTCGTGCCTCCCGGTAACAGTGCCATTTTGAAGCCGCCTCATCTACCCTTGTTAATTCGAGTGACTTAACGGTCAAATAAAATGTTAGGTTTGTTGCAGTCGGGTAAACGAGACTTCGTAAAAAACCACTCAAATATAATGGAATGTCAAGTTCAAACGGCAAATTTATTTAACTTGGGCAAGCCCAAGGTCGAACTTAGGGAGGCAGCTATCTCCTTAGGTATATTTTCAATTAATTTTGGAGATCAGATTTTCGGAAGAATATTTTTGGTCTTTTGTGAGGAATGTTTATGCTATTAAGGAAAAACAATGTAATTTCAAGCCAAATTTTGAGGGTAAATTTGAAAGATGACTAAATGAAGTCCAAAAATAATGAAACTTGGCTTGAATATGAAATGCAATGAAATTAAGCTACTGTAATTTTTTTGGAATTTTTGGACTCTGTATGAATTTAATATGAATTAAAGATGAGTGCAGATGATTTTTGCAAAATTAATTTTAATAAATACCAGAACACATTATTTGTAGGTATAAAAATTATCCTAGATATATCTAAATAAGAGGAATCCAGGAAAATTGATAAACCTAAGTATCTATGTGAATTGGATCTCTTAAAAATCAATTAAGCAAATCATTATTTGATTTATTTAGGCCTCGTGATGCGTGTAAATGCTATGATTTTTTGGCACAGTGTAGGGTAGTTTATCCTAGATCTAATGTGATTTTCTGTTAATTTTTGGAGCAACAAGGAATTTAATATTAAGTAAAAGACACACATTGGGAAAAATAAAGAAAATTTTACCAATTTAATATTATTAAATTCCATGACTCAAAAAATACGACGAGTGTCACACAAAATAGAGTACAAGTTAAACTACAACATGCAATTTTTAAAAAATTAAAAATGATGATAAATGGAAACCTAATTATGAGTGCAAAGACAGGGGCAAAATGCGAATACAAAAAATGAAATTTAAAATCAAACGTGCTAATAGGGACTTAAATGCAATTACCTATAATACGGAGGGGGTGGATGCAAAATTCCCACAAAGACACGCTCCTAGCGAGACACGCTTGGCAGGGACAAATTTGCAAATTCAGAAACATTCTGGGGTCTCTGTGTAATTTACCCAGCCGTCACGTGACAATCACGTGAGGGGCTAGGCTCAGAAGGAGTTGAAGGCTTGAGCGGAGGCTCGGATGGCTCCTGAGGCTCGGGCTTGCTTCGGAACAGCTTCGGGTGCTCCGAGCCTAAGGTCGGGGAAGAGGCTCGGAGCTCGCAACGTGGCGTGATGCAGGCCGCTAGATCAAGGTGTATCCAACAGTGGCTGGAGCTGTTGTCGTGGCGCACCTACAGACCGTCAGATCGAGGTGATCCAACGATGGTGATGAAGTCGATGTGGCGTGACACGAGGCGTCAGATTTTTGCGAGATCTAACGGTGGCCAGAGGTCAAAGGCGGTGGCGACATGGCAGCATAATGGCCGTGGGATCCTCCTGATACAATGGTGGCGGGAAGCGGGTGACGTGTCTTGATCAGGATCATCGGATCAGGAAGATCCACAGTAACTGTGTGTCGTCTTCTCCGGTCTGCCGCCTCCTGCGACAAACTTGGCGGGGATCCGCCGATGGGCTCCTTGCGCCTCCTCCTTCGTACGTGGTCGATGAAGCTCGCCAGCGGCCCCTTGATGGCTCAGGATGATCGTGGGAACGTAAGGGGTATGCCGAAGGGTCTGGAAACGACTAGAGTCAACCGGATGCCAGTGGAGGTGAAGCTCGAAGCAACTCCGACGTGGAGTCCGGCCAATGAAGATGACGATATCTGCAAGGTTAGTCTGTGCAAGGGAGCATGTACGATGTGCTCGTGAGGTGAGTGTGAGTGCAGTGAGAGGCATGGAGCAAAGCGAGGGTGGTTCGGTGACTCTCCTCCACCGTGGCAGCGGAGCTTTGGTTGGAGGGAGGCGCGAGGTGTTGTCGGAAAGAATGGAGTAGCGCGTGAAGATGGGAGCTTCAAGGCAGAGCTCGGTGGATAGTCGGAGGAGCATGAAGGTACGAGGCGAAGCGGAATTAATTCTGAGAAAAATGTGAGTAAGGAAGAAGATATATCAGAGGAGGATAGAGGTGTCTACATGGGGTCAGAAGCTCGAAGAAGAACTTCCTGGTCTTCGCTCAAGGGTCGGTAGCATCCCGAGCTCGTGTAGCTCGTCGGAAGAGCTGCGACACTGCGGAGTGTTGTCGTGGATCTTGCCGGAGTTGGAGTCCTATCGTCGCTCGATCTTGCCCTCAATTCTGTCACCAATGGAAGCCAAGAGCTCGAGGGCACCTCTCGCTATGGCGGATAATCTGGAAAGTGGCTGGTGGTGAAGTATTTAAAGGGAGAAGACGGTGGTGCGGGTTCTGGGGCGACGAGGTTCGTGAAGGTCGTGGAGCGATAAGGATGGGCTTTATGGAGATCATGGAGGCTGACGAGGATAAGAGAGGTATGGGTTACGAAGTGAAGGTGCTAGAGGGCGGAGATGGTGACTGGAGTGGCGCTAGGAATAGAAAGGGTGTGGATCCGTCGTGAGGTGGAGAACGTGGGAAAGAGAGAGGGCCGGAGGTAGGAGACGACTTCTCAGCCTTTGGATCTAGTGATCCAACGGCCAGGAGTCGGGTGTGAGGCGATGGTCCAGATCAGATTGGGGCAATGCGATCGGAGGGATGTGATGTAACCACGTGGCGGCCTAGAAGCGTGGCGCTAAAGAACAATCGAGATTATATCTGGAGGGCGATCAAATGGTGGAGAACTTGCCTCGTGGAGCCCTTAGGATGAGGCACTAAAGCAGGGCCATGAATTCATCTAGCTCTTGATCGGATGGTCAGGATGTGGTCGGGAATGAATGGGTGAGATCTAATCCTTAAGACGATGATCCAATGGCCATGAGCGTGCCACGTGGATGGCTATGGATGAGGCAGGCGTTAACGGCAGAGATGAGATACGGGGGAATGATGGAACGGCTGAAGGACAAAGTGGAATGAAGGGCCCAGATCTGAAGGCAGTGAGGCTGATCTGACGACCCAGAGGCGATGTGCGTAGCAGGCGATGGAGCGGGCTGTGTGGGGCAAGCAGAGGGCGCCACATGGCCCAATCTGGATGGCTGAAAAAGAAAGTGAGATAAGGGGGAGAAGACGGCCGAATTTAGAAAAACTCAAAACATGAAAGTTGTAGATCTTGATGAGATATACATGTTTCATGTTGACCAAAAATGAAAATGAGTTCAAATAAAATAATAAAATACAAAGATACAAATATACATACATATAGTGTACAATGGGGTCCCAAAACTCAAGTTTTACATACGAGCTCCGATTTAAATGAAATTGGTCTCATTTTGAAGGTCTTTGAATGTATATTAATTTAAAAGTGAGTAGACCTAGATCGGAGGTGAGAGACATGCTCATTCTAAAGTTCATGACTTCCAACTTGGTTTGGGGTTTTATTGGGCAATTATTCAAGTTAGCATTTTTTTGTATTTTCCTTGTATTATTTGTCAGAAATATATACAGTATAGAGTTGGTTTTATTGGTTTTAGAGTGAGTATATACAAATAGGTGAAATCTGGTGAATATACAGGTGATTTTTGCAAGTGAATTTTGGCTTCTTATTTAATGCAAATACAAATGCTAAGATGTAGATGTTATCAATGCATGCATGAATGTTAATTGTGCAATTTTTGTGGAAATATGCTCCTAATTACCTGGGAACAAGACTCTATTTTCAACTTTAAGAGTGGTGAATCACATATTCATTAGTCGTGCCTTGTCTCGCCGGAGCTTCTTCGCCATTTTCTAGCACCCGACTCCGACATCCTTTCCCCTCGATTCTTCGCCCGATTCCACTCCTACAATCCATGATCCTTGCAGATCCCTAGGAATGATCAGATACTTTTAGGCTGTGCATCATCTTCCGATCTTTTCTGGACCCTGGGGAATCCTATAAATACTCTTTTCCTCTCCCTCGAGCGCATCAGCTCATCCCTCGCAGCACCCAAGAACCCTAGCCACCTTTAGTGGAGTGAAGCACCGCTTAGGATCCCTCAGAGATGCCTGGAGGCTCGATCTCGTTTTGTGGCTAGAGATCTGCCGTGAGTAGCCTCCCAGCTAGCCGCAGCTTTGTTGAGGCCAAGACCCATCCATCCACCTTTACATGGATTTCGTGCATTCTCTAGTAGCTTCAGTATCCTTTCCCCTATTTTTTCTTGTTGGATTCCATCTTCTGCGTTTCTACAGTCGCTCTCCTCTGTTCCGACTAGATAGTCGGAGTTTTGCAACACCCCTTCATCCATTCAGATCGATTCCTCATTTCACCCCACAACTTCCTACGCAGCCTACCACCATGAACCTCGCTCATCAGAGCAGGATTAGTTCGGGTCCCCATTTTCCACCTTCGCTAGAGACCCAAAGATTCACCTTTCGTCGCTTCCCTTTATTTCCTAAGCAATAACCCAATCAGAGGCTTGCCCCTAAGTTTGGCTACCCCTTGCAGGTACTAACACGCATATGGAGCATCAATTGGACCCCCAACTACTAAGGTGGAGCAACTCCAGGAGGAGCTTCACCTACATGACCATCCGATCGTTGTCCCATTCATCGGAGCCCTCCATCAGACACGGAGCACTTTCACGATACTGCGGGACCTCTCGACTCTTCATCGGATCAACAGATCTTCTCCTTAGCTCGGTTGAAGTTCACTGGAGGCATGTTCTTATAGACCCTCTCTCTACCGTCGGATGATCACGTCCCTGTCAGATCAGATCACGACTACCCTATAGCTGTAGCTTTTGAGTCGTTAGATCAGAGCCCCTGACGCGTCTGACACGCATGTCCACGACATCCCCTTTAGGACGTCAGATCCACCTGGGCAACGATCAGAGCCGTACGTCAGTGTCCCCTCCACGTGCGCCACATGCCCCCATTGGGTATATTTCCTTTTTATCCTTGCATGCTTCCCTATTTAAAATTAGTTCAATAAATGAATTTGTAGTTAAAAAACATTCACAATTTGGATCTCATACTTTTTAGTATTTCCATTTTAGTCCTTCTAAGTCAGAGTCACGTGTGTCCTCATGTGCATGCTGGGATGTTTGCAACTTTTCTCCTCCACTTTTATGTTGTTTTGAATGAATGGTATGTTTTGAAATTGAATTTATACCTCTGTAAGCTTGGATCATGTGTGATACGCGTGCTGATTAGATTAATTGCAAGTTTGACCCTATGCTTTATAGTCTTTTTATCTATTTTGTCCACAGAGTTAAAGTATTTTCTTTGGTGTCCCTGTGAGCTGTGTTTAATTACATGTCTTTTATTGGACTTAATAAGTAGTAAATTAATTCTAAAAATTATACTTTATTCTAAACCCTAAAAAATAAAAACCACTAAAATATACTTTATTCTCGAAATTTGACTACTTAGTTTTTCAATCGTGTTCCTTGTGTCGACCCTGTTGGCTATACCGGGTAAATAAAAATAGCGAGATCGCTTACATTACTTGTTTGATTTCTTGAGTGGTTTAATTTTCTCGTTGAGTCGGCCGATTGATTGGGGTCACAACGACCTTTGTTTCTCTTGATACTTAACCCTGATTAGTGGGTCACTCGTCATATTCTCTTCCCACATTGTGCATAAGCGTGTCTACTTTCAACAACAAGCAAAGAAGACATTGTTATATTCATAATATGAGATGTACTTGTCATTATTAGAGTTTAAATAGTTTTAAAATTGCTAATTTTATACATATGAATTTTATAAAATATGTTACTATGCCCTTTTAAGCTTTTCTAAAAACATTATACCCCTAACTTTTTAGCAATTTTATATGTGCTTCTATATTCTTAAAAAATCACAATACTATTCTTATGTTGGTATAATATAGGAGCACAAGTGTACTAATAAAAATTCATTACTATGCATTTTGTAAAAATATAAGGGCATACATATAACTGTAAAAACACAGGGGTATATGTATTATTGGAAAATTTTGAAGGACATCAATGTGAAAGATATGGTGTAGCATTTTTCATACTTATTTGTATGATATGTCAGTCTAACTCGATTCAACTTAATTGAAACATTCGAACTAAACTAACAATACAACAATTTTGTCTTCTCCTATTTTTATGGATTGATGATGTTATCACCGATTCATCAGGTCGAATCCATTGATCCGACCATAAAAGCCAAAAGTCGATATATATATATATATATATATATATATATATATATATATATATATATATATATAATCCTTAAAGAATTACCTGCCATCCGACTCTACCCATTTCTATGCATAAGGGCATGTTTGGTTGCATGGTTGGGAAGGGTTGGGTTAGCCCAACCCTTCCCAACCCTCCAACCAAACAGCCCAATCCTCCTCACAGTTTACTATTCACAGGGGTACCCCTGCCCAAGCCAATCCTGTCCAACCCTGCAACCAAACAGGCCGTAAAAGTGGCATCCTTTCCGTCAATATGGACACCATGGGATACCAGCCGGCGCAAATAAATAGAAAGTCCAAACGGCGGGTTCAGATCCAAAACTTACCCAATCAATCACATCTCCCTTATTTGACTGGAAAACAGATGATAAGATTTCCTGCTAATGAAGATTAATTTCTACACCGTAATCTCCCAATCGATTCTCCTTCCAATACCATGCATTCAGCCACTCGTGCATGGCTCCAAGACGCAAAAGATCATTTATATAGATCCCACAAGATGTACTGCATGCATCACACAAAGAGGGTGATACTGAGAATCATGGCGAGCTCGGAGGTGGTCAACATGCTTCTCGTCTTCCTCCTCACTTGCCTGTCTGTTTCCCGCGACGCCTTCGTCTCCGCCGACGAGGATCTGATCAACCAACTATGCAAGACAAGTGCCGAGAAGGATCCTAACATACACTACCCTTTTTGTGTTGCTGCCCTCGACGCGGCGCTGAAGGGCCAGCCGAGACCGACCACCGCGCAGGCATTGGCCCTGCTAACGCTGGAGGCATCCCTGGCCAACGCCACAGCCACCAAGGGTGTCATCTCCGACATGATCGCTAAGGGTGGCCTCAAGGATCCCAGCTTGTTCAAGACGTGCCTCGAGCTGTACGACGATGCTGAAGAATTGTGTGATGATGCCGTAAAAGCCCTAAAGGAGTTGAGAATTGACGACGCCCAGACGAAGATGAGCGCGGCGATGAACTCGCCGGGGACGTGCGATGACGAGTTCTCGGAGAAAAAACAAGAGAACCCGCTGAAGATGTACGACGACGATTTCTTTCAACTGACGGCTGTTGCACTAAGCGCCCTGAGTACGCATTGATCTTGAGGCTATGAACAAACAATAATCTCATAGGCTAATTTGGTTGGATGGATGCTTGTTATCTTGTTATCTACTGTTGTCGCATTTAGTATTACTTTCAATCATTTGTGGACTGAAAAAAAGCTTACAAATGCTTGGAATGTTCTATTGTTAGCATGGACTTGTTTTCCTTGAGTTCCAAGAGTGCATTTGGTACGCGGGTTAGGGTGGGTTAAATTGATAACGTGTTTGTGTGTTTTGGTGTTTGGATAGAGGGTTAAACTGGTGGTATGTTAGAACTGGTTTTGTAGTGATATGATTGTAGTGGAGTTTGAAAACATGAGTAGTTATTGTGATGTAATTATATTGAAGTTTGGAAAAGTAAATAGAAGTGGAGTAATTTATAATTTTTATATGATATGATGGTATAGTATATTATTTTTGATGGAATTGATGATGGAGATTTGATTTATTTAATTTTTAAAAAGAAATAAAGTGGGATCTACGCAGGAGAGAGGGGGAGTGGATTACCTCCCTTGCCAAACAGGGCCTAATGATGATGAATATGAACTCACAAGACTATGATAATGGGACTACCACATGTGATTTCATCAAAGTTTTTTTATACGAAAGAGGCTAATCTCTCAAGGTGGGAGTCACCACGAAGCCGTTATATTAATAAAAGATGACATATATGATATATTAGACTCTCAATTGCTTAAGAGAGCCTTACAATGAGACACAATATTCTCTGGATAAAATATCTCATTATTAAAAAGGAGGTCATTTCTCGTTAGCCAAATTGCCCGCAACATGCCAAAGGGTCTTGCAATATCATAAGTTGAGCCGCCTCCTATCTTCTTTACCCCCTCCCAAAAGTTCAAAAGGTCACTCGCATCCACCCATGGGATCGTCAGTTCCCTCCAGACCTTCAGCTAGGACTCACATGTGAAGAAAAGATGTTCTGAGGTCTCTGAATGCTCCCCGCACCTGTCACAAGTAGCATCTTGAAGACCCAAAATCCTTGCCCTCATGTCTTTGTCCAAAAGCCTATCCTTCCTCAAGCATCAAAGGAAGACTTTTATAATGTTAGGAGTCCTGCTTGCCTAGATAACCTTCACATCTTTGCACATGTCCTGATCTTGACCTTCACCATCACTTTTCAGTTCATCGTATAGCTGTTTGACAGAAAAAATTTTACCCGATCATTTAAAATGGTCCCTGGTTTGAGGAAAATCATCTGGGAAGGGGGTCATGAACATTAATCTTTATGAATCCTCCTGCCTTCTAGCTGAAAGATCCGCAGTAAAATCCGATCTCCACTCTCCAGAATGAGCCAACTCCCTCACGGTGGCCTCCATCAACGTCGTCAAAGAAAAAAGTTTAGGAAAGTGCATCTCCAAAGGGACTTCCCCCAACCAATCGTCCCTCCAAAATCTGAAGCATTTCCCATCTCCTAGTTTTGAAAATAGTCTAACCGATATAGCTATTAAGACATTACGTACCCCTTTCCAAAGGATGACTCAAACCGAAAAGATCATGCCTCTAAAGTTTCTTTCACTCTGTAAATCTTCCTCAACAACCTTGCTACCAGATCCATAGAAGGGCCCCAGATGCACAAGACCCACTTTGCTAGTAATGTATTATTCATGCGTACCAAATCCTGAATTCCCAATCCCCCTTCTCACGGGCTCTCGTTATTTCCTCCCATTCCACTAAATGCATGCCCGACTTCTATTGTTTCCCATCTGACCAAAAAAATCTTCTCATCAACTTTTCAATTCCCTTTCTCACTCCCACCGGCATCATCCTATTCGAGAGAAAGAACGTGGGGAAGGCAGAAGGATATGTTTCAGCAGGATCAGCTTCCACCCCTAGATAAAGTACCACCTTTTATCGTGCCAATCTTCGCTCTATCTTATGGATAACCAAATCACAGTCAGCTGCTCTCAGTTTGCCAGCCACCAGTGGAAGGCCCATGTAGGTAATCGGTAGGTCACCCAACAGACATCCAAGCAGCTCAGCTATCCTGATATGATCATCATTCTGTAAACCGAAAGTGATCACCACTTATTTATGCATATTTATTTCAAGCCATGACAAACTGCTAAAGATGTCCAACAACTGAGCTACACGTCATGTCATCTAGAACCGCCAAGGAAAAGAACTGTGTCGCCTGCATACTGAAACAATGGCACAGAGTTCTCATCGAGACGGAAACCTTCACACCATCCTCCATTGACTGCTTGCTTGAACATTACTGCCAATGCATCAGCAACCAAAACAAAGAGCATGGGTGCCAGAGGGTACCCCTACTGAACTCCTCTTTGTGTTTGGAAATAACCACCTTTGGGTTGCCCATTTACTGGGATCGAGAAGGAAGATGTTGTTATACATCTTTTCATCCATGCAACCTAGCAATCTGGGAAAGCTCTTCTCCAGAGTGAACACCACAAAAAATCCTAGTCCACACTGTCATAAGCTTTTACGAAACCCATCTTCCACAACACCCCCTTTGTACCCTCGCCTCTCCAATCTAAACATATTTCTGATGTCATAAACAACTCGTCTGCCATTTGGCATCCCAGAATGGACATGGATTGACCTTCCAAAATAATAGAGTCCATGACCCCTTTGAGCCTATTTGCTAGCACTTTTCTCACGATGAGGTAAACTCTATTCGAAAACAAGATTTGTATGAAATCCTCTACTCTTATCAGGCGATCCTTCTTTGGAAGTAAAAACAGTAAAGCCATGTTCACCTTCTCGAAGTCCATGTTTCCTTCTCTGAATTCTTCTATCACTTTTACAATCTCTGTCTTGAGAAGGTCCCAAAATTCTCTGTAAAAGAATATCGGTAACCCATCTGGCTCCGGTGTCCCATCAACATTCAGTCCCCAAACAACATTCTTCACTTCGCTTTTCCGAAAAAGGTGTCACCAGCACCTTTTCCTGTCCCAGTGTCAAAGTCTTCACCCCCTTCCACAGCCATCCCCACCCATCCCCTCGCCTCTTCCACGACGCCTCCACAAAAGACCCTCTCATCACACCGCCAATTCGTATTTCCTCAAAAAGCCTCTATCCCCACCTCAATTTCATGAATACGGTTCCCCCTCCTTCTGCCTGAAGCTACATAGTGAAAGAATCGTGTATTCACATCATTGTCTCTTAGCCATAGAATCTCCTCCAAGAACTTGGAGCTCTCCACCATCTCCTCTTCATCCAGTCCTCTCAAATCGTCGAGGTCATCCAGACGGACAATCTTCTCCTGAGACAATCCTCTCTTTTCCGTCCTCTTCAATCTGACCGTTCTTCCATATTTAGGAATGACCTGACCAGCACTAATTTCGAAGCCAGTCAAGTTACCTCCGAGCCCTCAGGACTCTAGCTCCTCCACTGTTCTACCACCAACTGCTTGAATCCCTCTTATAATATCCAGGACTGCTCAAAGCGGAAGAAGAACCTGCCTCTTTCCTCCTCATCAGAAGACCAGATAATAGCTATGTAATCTGAGTGAACCAGAGGGAGAGCCTACACCTGTGAAAGAGGGAAATTCTCCACCCTAGAATGGAAAGTAGAAATCTGCCCAGTCTCGATCTTGACCTCGTGTTATGCCAAGTATACGCACATCCTATCGCATCTATAATTTTTCAACCCAAAGAGTGCACCATCTTCAAAAACTCCACCAAACCTATATCCCTAACACCCCCCTAGGGCGGTCATCTGGTAATAATGTAAGGTTGAGATCCCCCCCCCCCCAACAACCAGATATCATCATCATGCTCGGAGTACAACTGCAACAAGTCTGCCGCTAGGGAGCCCCTTCCACTATCATTGGGCCCATACACATTTGTCACCATAAAGATGATGCAATCAGCCTGACGTCTGAGATGGACCGAGAACGAAAAGGTGGATCTCCACTCTGCATTCACCTCATGGTCATCCTCCCTCCAACCTGTGATCAGTCCTCCCGTTGTTCCATGTGCCTCCATGCATGCAGTTTGAAACCCATACCCAATGCCCAACTTATAGCCAACCTCTTCCAAACTGCAAGACAACTTTGTTTTTTTGCAACAAGAAGATGTCTGCTTTTGCTTCACAGACTAAGTTTCCAACGGCCATTCAATTTTCTGGTCGGCCAAGCCCCCTAACATTCCATAATAGCATCTTCATTAAGCAACCACTGAGTTCTTCCTAATGGAGTGTGGTTGAACCACCCCCAAGCTGTTTGCAAATCCGTAATCTAACGGGCTAAAGCGGTTCACCCCTCTCCATGGAGAAAACCCAACTTTTTGTTGCTGGGACGAGAGTTCATGCCACTTCATTGTCTCCAAGATATCTACCCTTCTCCTCCTTCTATCCACCTTCAACATGCTCCTTTTCTCGTAGGGAACAATGACATATGCATTGTTAGTTGGTCATGAAGCCTCCCCTTCAGACCATACCCCCACATCTCGATCTCTATGGGCCCCCACCTCCAGCTCTGGCCTTGGATGCAAGGCAAGAACAAGCCTACCCACCTGGCCTTCTCTCATGGCCGTACCCTCCCATCTTGTCCAAGCCCCTTCCGCCTTCCCTCATTTCCATCAATGCAGGATCCAACCTCCCCTCCTTGCCAGAGCCTATCGAACCCTCCCCACCTCCTCCTTTAAACCACCCAAATTGCAAAGCCTTCGAGGCACACTTCACCAACCTCTGCTCCTACCGAGTTTCATTAAAGTTACCATTATTTTAGTGTTAAGAATGGAGGGTCTAGGATGAAAATTCATCCGGACCATACGTCTTGAAAGTTATTGGATCTGGACATTCGCAAACATTTTATTTTATTATATACCGTAGGTAAGCTGTCTTTTCAAGAGGTGACTTTACCTTTAGATTTTTTATGTGCATGGTACAAGCTGCCTCTTTACGAGGTGACTTCACGTATTTTTTCTGTGAATAAATCTATAGGGAGCCACCTCTTGTATAGGCGTCGTTAGCTAAGATTATATACAGTACATAACAAAATAAAATATCTGCAACTGCATATGACCAACAACTTTCGAAACTTAAGGCCCATACGAACTTTCTAGTTGTATAACTTGTAATATCTTTTTATCTTCTAGCACTAAAAAAATTTCTAGTTGTATAACTTGTAATATCTTTTTATCTTCTAGCAATGAAAAAAAATTTTAGTAGTATTTAGAAGTATGGATTCAATTGAAAAACTAATTAATTGGCACATCTACACGAGGTTGTAAAGAGGCTTTTTCGACCCTTTCATCTTGCTCTAACGATTTTTGGCATGTGCTAAATATCTTATAAGGAGGAGATACAAGGTGAAGTGCAAACTTCCTTTTGGAGAATAACTACAATTTCGGTTCTCCTTCTTCGTGAAAATCTCCATCTCCATCTTTTATCTTGTTGGTGGTGTTCATTTTGGTTGATAGACCAACAAGAAAGTCATGTCTATGGGGTAGCTTTTCTGGAGAATGACTATATCACCATTATAATGGAGTGGTTTTGGGTAATGTTGCATGGTTTTCTCTCATGTCTTTTTTGGGGGTTTCCATGTTAAAATCTTTGTGCACTTGTGGTTGTGTTTGTTGATTGTGGTCCGCTTGCTCGTTGGTCATGGAGGCTCTCTGTCTTTGTTATTTCACCCAAGATTTTTTCTTTCACATGCTTCTACAACATTAGGGGGGTTTGTTCCAACATAGTAGTATCAGATCTTATATGGCAGATAACAAGATGTATTTCGGTTAAAGTTGAATGATTAGTAGTTTGGATGGGACTAACTATAGCTTGTTGAAAAACAAGATGCAAGTTCTTTTTTATGTGAATTCCATGCAACTCTTGATTTTCTCCGTTCAAAAGCCTGACATCAAGTTGGAAGAAGAATGTGAGTTTGAACATGAACAAGTATGTGATTTCGTTAATTTTTTTGATAAAAATGCCTACAACCACATTCAAGACAAGCTCAATGCCTGAGCCCTACAATTGAAGCTTGAAAGCCTATACGCCTCCAAGACGGGAAAAAACAATTTGTTCTTTCTTAAGTAGTTAGTGAACTTGAGATTCAAGAGGGAAACTACATGCTAGACTTTCTTAACGATTGTCAAGGAATCACAAGCAAGTTGACGAGCATTGACATTAAGTTTGAAGATGAGGGTTTAAGATTGTTGTTGTTAGATACCTTGCCAGATTCTCGAAAGACTTTTAGACTCTCGCTTACCAACTTAGTCAAAAATGAGATTGTTTCTTTGGAGAAGGTTAAGTCTTGTATTCTCAATGAGGAGATGCAAAGAAAAACTAAAGGTATCTCCTCACATTCAGAGTTTCTCATTACAGAGAATAGGGGGAGGAGCATGTTCAAGAATGACAAGCGAATTGATAGTAGCAGAAGCAAATCAAGGTCCAAGTACAAGAACATGGAGTGCCGCAAATTGCAAGAAGAAAGGGCACATAAAGAAGTGATGCTTTTAGTTTAAGAAAGACAATAGAAATGGAGGCAACAAGAATGAGAGGAAGAGTGAAGATATTGTTGCAGTTGTCCATTATGAACTCTTCATTATCTGTTATGATGACATGGTGAATGTTTCCCATGCATCTTTCCATGTCATCTTGTATAGATATTATTTTCTTCATATACTTCTGGAGATTTTGGCTCATTGAAGATGGAAAATTGTTCTTTATCTTAGGTTGTCTTTTTTTAGTTTGATGAAACTCTTTGACCTTCGAATTTCAGCATACTACTTTCACGTGATCCATAGGGTTCAAAATGCAACCCATATTTCATGATCAAAGGTGTACTACTGCTTGGTAGTTGATCCTTGTGTTATCCATCGTGCTTGAATCGATAGGTCAGAGCTGAAGTCGACTCTTTTCCCATCATCTCATCAACTATTTATTATACTAGAATTATTCCAAGAGAACAAGGTCATGCAGAGGTACATCATACTATAGGAAGCGAGAGCCTCATGAGTCAGTGAAAGAGAGGGTGCATGCAAGTATGATTAACGTGAAAGAGCGGATGTGGAAATTTCCATTCTGTGTTCACGCAAGGACTAGCTAGACCGAAGACAACACTCGACGGAGTTAGACTGAAGGCTCAATCAGAAAGGATAAGGGCACGCTGACCCAACCGATCGGGGATTTCCTAAAGAACTTCGCATCTTGATGCGTCAACTTAGCGATGAATGAGGAAAAAAGATGCTAGGAAAATGCTGAGGTTAACAGAGGTGACATCGAAAAGCCTAGACGTGAAGAGAAGACAGGCTAGCGGATGCTCCCTGCATAAGCAACCGGTCATAGCGGGTGAGGGGTTGATAGATGGATATGTTTCCAGGAGAAAAGAGGAAGCACTGCATGGTATTAGGTCAAAGGATGTAGGTGTCTGACATAGAAAATGTTGTGCTACTTAGTGCTAATGGAGCATTTTTTATGCTCAAAGATGTGAGACATGCACCAGATATGCACATGAACCTTATTGCTGCAAGGAAACTTGATGATGAAAGATATAAAAATACATTTGGTAGCAGCCATTGGAAGTTTACTCATGCATCTGGGGTTGACACTCGTGGCAAGAAGTGTAACAACAGCCTCTACATATGAATGCAAATTTCACGTGATGTGGCACATGCGACTCGATATGTCGATTCCATTGAGTTGTTGCATCAAAGATTAGGCCACATTAGTGAGAATGGGTTGCAGTGCTTGGTGAATAAGTTGGTAGATGTGAAGAAAGACACATTGGAGAGATGTATACATTTCTTGGTTGGGAAGCAGACAAGAGTCATCCATCATAAAGAAAGATGCATGTATTGAAGCTTATTTACACAAATGTTTATGGTCCATTTAAAGCAAGTTCTCTTGGTTATGCACCATATTTTGTTACATTTAGTAATGATTTTTTCAAGAAGGTTTGGGTCTATATCGTGAAGAGGACGGACCAAGTCCTTGGATCTTTCAAGAACTTTCTGCACTAGTGGAGCGACATTTGGAAATAAATTGAAGTTCATTCGCAGCAACATTTGTAGTGATTATATTGGGGCGTTTGGTAAGTACTACAAGTCTTTTGGTATCATGCACAAGAAGACTCCAACCAAGGTGCCTCAGCCTAATGGTGTGGTAGAGAGAATGAATAGGACCCTAGTGGAGAGAGAGTTAAATGTCTCCTTTCCGAGGTCAAATTGCTTAATGTTTTTTGTGAAGCTCTTTTCGCGATAGTTCTTGTTATTAATCTTTCTCCACATGCTCCATTGGATGGTGATGTTCCTGACAAGACTTGACATGGAAAGGATGTCTCATACAACCATTTACATGTCTTTATATGCAGAGCAATTATACATATACCCAAGGATAAAAGGTCCAAGTTGGACGCAAAGGTGAAGTAGTGTGTTTTCTTGAGATATGGCCAAGACTAGATTGGTTATAGTTTCTATGATTTTGTTGAAAAAAAATCTAGTGAGAAGTAGGAATGTGGTTCTTTATAAAGACCAAACCATTGATGACATCAAGAAAGCTGTAGACGATTTGCCTTCAAGCAGCTACCGGTCAGATGATGTGGAACCAGTTCCTTGCAGAATGCTCCATGTGTAGTGTCATGTGATGCGACTGAGCAGTTGCAAGATGCATAAGAAGAGGAGGATATGCCGGAGAACTCCACTCTTGATGATGATGCAGATAAAAATAATGACAATGGCCATGTCGATGATAGGTCTTCTTCAAGGGCACTACCGCATCAAAAACCCATTAGGGAGAGGTATCCCTCCACTGGATATCATGCACATGAGTACATCTTTTTGACTAATTGTGGGGAGCCATAATGCTACGATGAAGCTCTACAGGATGCAAACAAGGAAAAGTGGTTAGAAGCCATGAAAGAAGAGATGGAGTCTCTAAAATGACTAAAAACCAAGCCGGTCTAATGTGGTCTACACAAGGAGAGACCTACAATGTCGTCGAGGCGATTGAACACAATCCATGGGCGATTTCAACAAACAACCCACAACAAGAATATAGAGCAATGCAAATCAAAATGTGGATCAAAAGTTATTAAAACTCCTACAAACAAGTATGTATAGTGGACAAGTAGAGTATGGTGTCAAACTTAGGGAACAAGTTGGGGTAGCACTATTATTATTTACAAATAAATAATAATGTATAATGTATACTATTCACTTAATTTATGTTTTTGTAAGTTTTTTTATTTTTTATTTTTTATTTTGTAATACATTACTTCTATAATTTTATAATTTTAATCTTCTTATTATAATTTTCAAATTTTAATATGTTTTATTTTTAATATATAATAAGTATATATATGTAGGGGGCAGGGAGCCTGCACCCTGGGGTGTAGGAGACTCCCTGCACCCACCCCCATTTTTCAATTATTTTTTTATTTTTTTGGATAAAAGTTGGGGGGATTTACTGAATATGTTAAGGGGAATATGTGTTTCAAGTTTCATTCAAAGAAAACATTCCTAACACGTTCATCTAGACATGGTTGATTTCAGCAATTATGAGACCGTTAAAATTTTGTAGTCTTGATGGAGATGATAGAAGTCTCGAATTAAGTTGAATTTAGAATGACAACATGGTGATACATAGTGATCTAAATCTCCCAAGGTTTCATTTCAAAAAAATCAAGAAATAATGAAAAATCAGGCCGGGTGTAGGGAGTTACCTGCACCCGCCGAGGTAGGCTCCTTTTTCCCATATATGTAATGTATAATAAGTATAAGGGTAAAATGTGTATGCTCCTTAGAGGGAGATAACAGCTCTCCCGTCCCAAAATTTTTTGAAATAAAAACCGTGTAACTTCATTATTATATCCCTATATTATGTCATTCAAATTTCATGTGAAACAGAGACTCCTAACCTCCCTCCAGATAGGGTCGATTTAAAAAATCCGGTGACCGTTAAAAAATGACTGTCTGGATGGAGGCCGTAGGAGACTCCGTTTCACATGAAATTTGAATGACATAATATAAGGATATAGTGATGAATATTCACGGAAGAAATTTTCAAAAATAAAAAAATAAAGAAAATGGGGCAGGGAGCTAAGTTAGCTCCCCCTAGGGGGCAACCCCATTTTCCCTAAGTATAATATAGGGTATATATGTATACTATATATAATAAATATGTAAAAAATCGGATAAAACAAGAAAGAACAGTCCTTTTTATTTTTAAGGATTTAAAGATATTTATAAGATATTTTAATAATTAATAATAATATTAATTATATATAACTATATATATGTGTCTATAATACAATATGGGTAAAATGGGACTGTCCCTAGGGGATAGCTAACTTAGCTTCCCTCGCCCCATTTTTTCCATTTTTTTATTTTTTTAAATAAAATCATGTAAATTACATATTATATCTCTATATTATGTCATTAAAGTTTTGTGAGAAACAGAGACTCCTACGGCCTCCATCCTGACATGGTCGATTTAAAAAATCATGCGACCATTAAAAATGAATGTCTGGATGGAGGCCGTCGGAGTCTCTGTTTCTCACAAAACTTGAATGGCATACTATAGGGATATAGTGATGAATTTTCACGATTTTATTTTTCAAAAAAATGAAAAATATGGGAAAAATGAGGAAGGGGGGCTAAGTTAGCTACCCCTTCGGGCAGCCCCATTTTTCTCATACCATATAGGGTATTATAGTTATAAACATAACTATAAATGCTAAAAAATTATAAATAAAATATTTTTTGTTTTTTTATAATTGTCTTCTATTTTGTGAATTTTTGGGTATTTTTGCTAACTATTAGATATTTTTAAAATCTAAAATATATAAAATCAAGGACTTAATAAGTAGACTGGCTTGTTTTGAGATTTAAAAATACTAAATAGGTTCAAATTTTCTCAAAACTATTTTTTATGTACAGTAAATAGAATATATAATAATATAGGTTAGAAAACTATTTTTTAAAGTTTTTGGAAATATTTTGTATTTTTTAAGATTAAAAAGGGTGTGTAATTTTTAGGGTTTTCTTTTGATATTTTTTTGTGATTTTGATATGTAGTGATAAAAAAAGATAATAGGTTGTAGGTAATTTTTTGTAAATTTTTAGGGGAGGTTTCTAATTATTTTGTATTGGTTTAAGTCAAATAGGAAATA